>VZQC01008122.1:2262094-2465169 GCA_009823505.1 Rhizomys pruinosus
AAAAAAAAAAAAAAAAAAAAAAAAAAAAAAAAAAAAATCAAGGGGCTAGAACAATGGCTCAGAGATTTTAGAGCATTTCAAGAGAACCTGACTTGAGTTCTCAGCACCCATATCAAGTGGCTCACAATCACCTGTAACTCTAGCTCCAAGGGATCCAATGTTCTCTTCTGGTATACCCACAAATACACATAAATTAAAAATAAAATTAAAATTAAAAATATAAACTCAAGTATCCTTCAGAAACTGCTATGTAACTGTTCAAGACAAAAAGCTATATTTTGTATTGGTATTTTAGGTTCCAACTAAATATGTATATTTGTAGATGTCAATGTATATATAAATATATGTATTTATATGGGTATTTATAGAGAATATAAATATAGATATGCAAATGTAAATAATGCAACTATGTTGAGTCATAATATTTCATTTCTTTCTTTCTTGTAAACTTCCCCTCTTAGCTTTAACACCAGCAGTTTGGAGTCCAAAGAGTAAGTGTTGCCAAAAGTTAGAGGCCAGCCTGTGGTATATACTGAATTCTAGGTCACCCTGGGCTATAGAGTGAGAAACTGCCCCTGAAAACAAACAAACAAACAAACAACTAAGCAGGCACTAAGATGGCTCAGTCATAAAGTGCTTGCTGTACAAACATGAGTACCCGAGTTCAGATCCTGGGCATCTACATAAAAATCTTAGGTGTGGTAGACTGTGCCTGAAATAGTAGGAAGGCCAACATGTCCTGTGGTTCTAGTGCTGGTTTTGACCACCATGTTACCATTGTCTTGCCCAAGTCCAAATAGAATATGCTTTTAAGGCTATTAACCAGGTTGGACTTATGTCAGTAGCTGTCAGAGGAAAAGATTGTGCTATAATTGTCACACAGAAGAAAGTACCTGACAAATTACTGGATTCCAGTACAGTGACTGGCTTGTTCAAAATAATGAAAACACACACACACACACACACACACACAAAGGAAAAAAAATAATGAAAACATTGGCTATGTGATGACTGGAATGACAGCTGACAGCAGATCCCAGGTTCAGAGGGCACACTATGAGGCAGCTAACTGGAAATACACATATGGCTATGAGATTCCGGTGGACATGCTATGTAAAAGAATTGCTGATATTTCTCAAGTCTACACATAGAATGCTGAAACGAGGTCACTCAGTTGTTGTATGATTTTAATTGGTATAGATAAAGAACAACGCCCTCAGGTGTACAAGTGTGATCCTGCAGGTAACTACTGTGGGTTTAAAAACACTGCACCAAGAGTTAAACTCCTTCCTTGAAAAAAAAAAAAAGTGAAGAAGAAATTTGATTGGACATTTGAACAGCCAGTGGAAACTGCAATTACATGCTTGTTGACTATTCTGTCAATCGATTTCAAGCCTTCAGAAATAGAAGTTGGAGTAGTTACAGTTGAAAAGCCTAAATTCAGGATTCTTACAGAGACATTGGCATGCACCTTGTTGCTCTAGTGGAGAGAGACTAAACATTGTCATTAGTTTACCAAATCCATGATGCCACTTGCCTGTGTGTTTGGTAACAACAGACCAACATTACAGAGGCCCCCAGATTGGAAAGAAACCTTTCCCACTCCTCCTACCACTGAAAGGGTTAGGACTCTGTATAAACAAGAACAGTGCTTTTGGGAAAAAAATATGTGTGGTAGAGTTTGGTAGAACCCTGAGGGTGAGGGAGGTGGAAATGGGTAGATCCCAGGGCTCCACGGCCAGATAGGCTCAATGATAGAGAGACCCTATCTTAGAAAACTAAGGTGGAGAGTGATGAGAAAGACATCTGATGTTCACCTCTTTCCTTCACACAAGCATGCATGAGCGAGTGCGCCCCCACCTGCCATAATGAGCCATTTCCTTAGAGGCTTGCTCAGCTAGCCTTACTGCATGATAAATGTTTGCTTTTGGTCTGATGGATTATCCTTGTAAGTAATGTATTCTCCTAACAGAAATTTTTAGACATAACAACACATCCATCACCTGCAGTGGTAACATTTACTGCATTTTAGGCCTAGTAACTAGCAAAATACACCCATATCATGACTATGTACATACTGGGCATTATTCTAGGCACTGGGAACACAACAGTAAAGAAAATGGAAAAGGCCTGACTTGGATTGTGTTCTAAAAGGGGAGACATAATAAGGAAACAAGAAAAATGTAGAATACTTTCTATACATGCTCAATAGAGAAGTGAAGACCGAGCATCATTGGGGAAATGTATGGCAGTTTGGCTCTGAAGTTAGCCAGAGAATGCCGTCCTCTCCAGAGGTCAGCCAAGATGTCCCTTGGGAGAAGTTACCAATAGCTAGTGTGCTTATTTGCTGATATAGCAAGAAGGCTGGAGAGCAAAGTGCATGAGGCAGTGCTGTCTGGGAAAAAACCAGTGGCTCTGTAAGTCATGAGAAGAGAGTATCAAAGGAGAAAACTCAGGACATTTGGACTGAGAACCAGAAAGATCAAGAAGTTCAATACTTTACTATCATGACACTGAAAGACTGAGGACAAAGATCATGAGGAGATAAATCATGATGGTTTGTTGAAAAGGAAAGAGAGGAGATCCTTGGGTAGGCTACACAAAATAAAGACAATGGGGCTGGAGAAATGGCTCAGCAGCTAAGAGCACTGCTCTTACAGGGGACCTGGGTTCAGATCTGTATTAGGTGGCTTACCATTGCCTGTAACTCCAGCTCCAGAGGATCTAATGCCCTCTGACTGTTGAGGGCACTTATATGCACATATTGTACATAAACTCACACAGCACAACTCTCACACATAAGTGAATCTTAAAAATCTAAAGTAAGGGGGCTGGAGAGGTGGCTCAGTGGTTAGGAGCACCGACTGCTCTTGCAGGGGACCAGAGTTCGATTCCCAGCATCCACATGGTGGATAAGAACCTTCTTTAAGCTGGGTGTTGTAATGCACACCTTTAATCATAGCACTCAGGAAGCAGAGGCAGACAGATCTCTGTGAGTTCAAGGCCAGCTGAGGCTATAGGGAGACCCTGTCTCAAAAAGAAAAAAAAACTAAAGTAAGCTGGGTGTGGTGATGCACAACTTTAACCCCAGCATGTAGGAGGCAGATCTTCCTAAGATAGAGGCCAAACTAGTCTACATAGTGAGTTCCAGGCTAGATGGGGCCATATGTAGACAGTCTTTGAAAATTTAAAAAAGGGATAAAAATAAAATAGAGGGCAAAAATGAACCTATTTAAAAACACACAGATTATCCATTCAAGAATACAAACAGAAAAACATGAGAAAGGATGTGAATTCCAATTTAGCATCATTTTATCTATAATGAGATGAATAAATTTTTAAAAATTATTATCTTAGTTTATTTTTGTTGTTATAAAAATGAGATCCACATGTTTACCTTATTTAGGTAATATGTGTAGAGGCTAAGAAATCCAAGAGTTTGGTGCCAGAACCTGCTGGGCATCTGGTAAGGGTCTCCTTGCTGCACCATTACTATGTTTGAGATACAAGGTGAAACACAGCAAGTGAGCTAGCCTGGGTCTCTCCTCTTAAAGATAAGAATGCTATCCTGAGGATGGGGGGGCCCACACTCCTGACCCCAGCTACTCCTAATCAACTCCTATGGGGCCCACCTCCAAGTATCATTAACAATTGGGGGTTAAGTTTCTTTCCTTTTTTTTAATTTTTATTTATTTCTGTATGTGTATGGATGTATTGTCTGCATGCAGGTCTGTGCGCCCGTGTCGTGCAATGCTGCAGGGGTCAGAAGAGGGTCTCAGATTCCCCTGGAGCTGGAGTTCTCCTGGAATTGGAGTTTCAGATGGCTCTCGGCCGCCATGTGGGTGCTGGGGATTGAACCTGGGTCCTCTGTAAGAGTGGTCGGCGCTCTTAACCACTAGGCCATCTCTCCAGCCCCGGGGGGGGGGGGTTAAGTTTCTAACATGAACTTTTGAAGAACACGTTAAAACTGTATCATTTATCATTATCTTCTAACCTACCCAATGAGTAAGTAAATTTTAAAACATGAAAATGATAATTTATTGCATGTTTACTTTGTTTCATTCTCTTTCCTTTTTTTTTTTTTTTTGAGAAAGGGACACTGATTCCAAGCAAAGTGGTTCTGACTTACCTAGGACCAAACTAGGTGCATTTTCTACAAAGTATGGGGAACAGACATGGCATGACATGACAACTATGAGGGTGGAAAGAACGTCCTGCCATCACGTCCACATGTCTTCCAGATGGAAAGAAACACACAGCCTATCAAAAAATTGGAACTGATCTGTTTCTATTCAATTTATCTTTTACACATGAAATCCACACACTGTATAAGCTAAGAAGACACACTTCTAGAAGACTAGTGTTTTTCTAACAGGAAAGTTCCAGACTGGCGTTATACCAGAGTCTCCTTGCCAACCTATACTCTTTTGAATGTTAAACAAGTCAACACCTTTTCAGTGTCTCAGTTAACTTTACTGAGTGAAGAGAACAACACTATTTTAAGAGTTTATTGACCAATGGTACAATCCATGTAAAAACAAAGTTATTCAAACAACAGGTATTTTAGAATCTGCTTCTTGAATAAGATGCAAAGTTTTGACAAGGAATAAAAGTTGCAAAATAAAGGAGACCAAGTAAACACTTAACAGCTTCAGCGGCCTGTTAAACAAAGAAAGGAGAAAAGGAAAGGGAGGCAAACACAATCTGAGCTTCTTTTACTGATGGAAACGAATATGACAGCTTATCAGTTAAGTCATGGAGGAGGGGTCCAGAAATTTGCAACAACATAAGGGAAATGTGAGTTTTATTCTTGGACAGAATTTGAACACATTTTGAGAACCTGAGACCAAAGAAAAATTCCCAAGTACACCATCTCATCAGAACTGCTTTGCTCTCTGCTGCACCCTCAACACACTCTCTGCACTAATCCTTGTTAATAACTAAGCAAAAAGATGTTGGAACTGGCCTACCACCAAATAAGCCTAAGTGATACTACAATGGGCTGACCCTAAGGAAAGGTTCTTCTGAAACTTAGAAAACAAGCCACTAAAGAGGAACCTAGAAAGAATTGCTTCACATCAAATGCTCTACATGAAGTGCACTGAAGAACTTTATCTGTAGCCAGCAAAGATAAGAAAACAAAGGGGTCTGAAAATTCTGACAGTATCTGTGGTCATGAACTACCTTGGGGATTACAGGAGGAACGAGTACTTTAAATATAGGAAGCTCAGTGAAAATAAACACTGACTGAAATGAAATACGGTAAATGAAAGATAACAAACAGCCCTAAACAATTAAATTAACATCTGACAGAAATAGTTGCCAATCAGCCTGAAGATCCAGTCATTGGAAATTAGATTCTAATCACAGAAGAGAAGAAAATGCTACTGACTTGTGTTGGCAAAAGCCCACCAAACACCTAAGACTCCCCAACCACAGCCTTTGTCAGAGGTTAAAATATGAATTTAGGCTATGGGTATAGCTCAGTGGTAAAGTAAGCACGTGCCAGTGTCTGAGTAAAATCACAGCACCCCCCCCAAGACATTTAAAATTCCATATAAAAAACCCTACCAAGTTTTTCTCAAAGAGATCTCTGGCTATAGTACTCTAAGTATAATCCTAGAAAAGCAACACCAGAAAACTGTATCTGCTCCTTCCCGTGGAGACCTTTTTCAATCCAAATGTCAGGGAAGGTCAGCAGAACCGATGTCCACTCACTTCCCTTCTGGGCCTCCTTCCTTTTGGGCATGCAATCCACTTTCAAAGAACCCATTCAGTGACTACTTCCACTTATCAACGATGTGACTGCAACTTTTTAAGTCGCAATGTTCTACCTGATCCCCAAACATCTCTACTAATAAGGGCTCAACCCCACCCCCATCTCAACTGTCCTTTTCTTTTTTCAAAGCTTTTTACTGTCAAGGATGAATATATTCTGCAATATTTAATTCACTTTTACATAACCTCTCCATCACTCAACTGATTTACATGATTCCTTTTGGGCAAATAACTAACCCCCAAACCATGACAGAAAACACAGGTTAGGAGATAACACTACGTGACTTGGTTCTAAATAAAATATATTCAAGAACAGTTGTGAGAACCCATGAATTAGTGAAAACTCCTCCCTTAAATTACACATAAAAATCAGAGTTTACAGCTCTGCATGAACAAACTGTTACAGAAACCAGTTCTGCAGTTTTTTTTTTTTAAAGTTCATTCTGAATACAACAGGAGCCATAACTTCTAAGAACCGTTCACTTTCCCACTGCCTGAACCAAGGCAATGGCGTCCTAAGCAATATTTTGGCAGCCACATCATTTTCATTACACTAGGTGGGGTGTGTGTGTGTGTGTGTGTGTGTGTAAACTGCAAAAGGCAAGGCTGGAGTGATGGCTTGGCAGCTAACGATGGCCCATAATTCCAGTTCCAGGGGATCCGACACAGGTCTGTCCTCTTCTGTCCTCTGCAGGCACAGGTACACTATTATACATGCAGACATAATACTCATACCATAAAATAAAGACAAATGAATTAAAAATCAATAAAAGTCCAAAGGGAGTTCTTTCCTTCTACCATGTGGGTATTGGGGATCGAACTTGGGCTATCAAGCCTCATGGCAAGCGCCCTAACCTGATGTGCCATCTTCCTGGCCCTGTATCATTCATTCAAAATACAAGCGTGTCTGCATCATCACACTCCAATGGTTTAGCACACTAGGAATTAAATCCAAATTCTTCTGGTTGCTTTGAGTCCTGTCTATACCTTACTGACCTCCTGTGTCACAGCTCTCCCTCAGCTCACTTGGCCATTACAGACCCTTGGATAAGGGCTGTTCCTAAACTAATACCCAGAAACTATCCCCTAACTCCCCCCGTTACTTGCTGTGTCTCCTATCTGGAAAATACTTCCCCAAACACCTGCTTAGGAATTTCCTTCATTTGATTCAAGTGTTTGCTGAACTGTTGTCTCATTAATCCACTCAATCTGAAAATATCACCTTTGCAGTATTTCCAACACTTCCTAGCCCTTTATGCCGATCTGCCTTCTCCTCATCCAAGCTGACATCACAGACTCAGTTGTTTACTAACTGCCTCACCCTCCCCAGGCTAATCATTTCACAAGTGCATCTGGATCTTCTGCTCACTGCTCCTCCCCAAGGCCTAGGCACACAGTATGCTTCTCAGTGAACTTGAGCTGAATGAATGGATGGATTTTAAATGAACACTTTCTGTGTATTTTCATGTGGCAGGCTCTGTACCAGGCTTCAGGATACATATGAATGATGAACACAGGCCTTATTTTCTCCTTTAAGGAACTTAAAAAAAAAAAGTAGCAGTGAAGGAGACACAAACTGACAGAATGGAAAGTGACACAAGTTTAAGAAAATAGGAGTTGTTGCAGGTAAAATAGGTCACACTTGAACCCTATTATCAAGAATCCTGAGCTTCAAGCTAAAGGCTAGGTCTTCATCTGATCCCCTCCTGTGGAAAAAAGAGACATCTAAAAATAGAATCAAGAGAATTAGAATGTACTGAACCCACCATTTAGATAAGAGGTAAGGTGTTCTATGTTTCTAGAAAATGCCACTGGCTAAAGAAGAAGAAGTTAGAAAACAAAGAGAGCCAATCTGGTTTTGGACAAGCTGAGTCTATAACCACACTTGGTCTCATCTTCTCTCTGATGACTAGAAAACCTCTGACTAGAAAACTCCAGAGTTCTGAGTCGTGGCTGGCTGCCTTTTCTGTGAAGGATTTACAATATTCTTCACACAGAGGTGTCACACAGAGGTGTCACACAGAGGTCCCACTGGGTAGCTGAGACTTAGCCATGCCTGGGAAGTCTGTGAGTCTCTAGGCCTTATCAGTCTGTAAACAATATATTTTTTATCATGCTTCTTAAAACTGTTTTGCAGTGAAGTCTGACACAAATGCAGAGATTCCCCAGGAATTTTTCCTAGTCAGTGGCTTGAAAATCCAATTCTACATGGGGAGACAACATTATTTACAATTTTAAAAATCAAAAGAGCTCTCCTCAAGGACAAGTATTATTATTGCTTTACAGTTCTCAATGTCATGGAAATCCCATGTGGATATATGAATATACAAATGTATATATGTTTAGATGTGACATGGAGATGTGAAAAACAAAGGGGATGGGATTACACACAACCCCCCCCCCAAAAAAAAACCCAAATACCTAGATAAGGACAACAGTATACAACATAAGATGGAACTGAAGGTCATGAACTCAGAATCAGTTGGGGGACACTGACAAAACTCCAGTGGCCTCTCTTCTCAATTAGTAAGTCCTCCTCTACATCCTCATCTTCTTCTCTAAAACTAAAAGGTACACAAGTAAGAAGATTAGGCTGACTTTTTCAGGGCTCCAAGATTCTGCAAATCACAGTAAAGTGCCTTGTTGAGAACTACCAGACAAGTTTAATTCTGAGGAGCTGAGTAAGATGGGTAAATGGCAAACCTGGTGAAGGCTGAGAGAAGGGCCAAAGCTCAAGAGGCAGACACAGAAACAAGGAGGGCTCACTCTCTTTCTTGGCCTATCCCAACACCAGAAGGCTCCATGTTTTCAACATGGTGGAGAAATAAACCTTTGGTACTGCAAAGCCAGCTAACTAGAGACATGGGGCCTCCCCTCAGTATTGCAAAAGGTTTTAGTCTTCTTGATGACAGTGAGGAGAAGGTATTCATCAGCATACACTAGGTGTGGTGTCCATCTGTCCCTCCTACCTCTTCCATGCCTGGCGTACCACATACACTGAGTCAAAAGGACAGAGATGCAAAAGAAAGCACCCAGAAGAAGGTCAGGGGTTGGGGATGCTTAGGACAAGTCTATTTCCAGAGGTGGAAACCAGTGTGAGCTGGATAGATTCAGGATAAAACTACCTCAAGCTAGTCAAATTCCATCACAGTGGCTTGCTCAGCAATGCCAGTCAGTAAGCACAGTTCTACAGGACAATTAAAACCTAGACTGAGACTCTGCCACTGTTTTCTCTGTGATATAAAACAAAGACTCCTGAGATAAAGGGACTCATTCAAACTACCTGGCTTGTTAAGCTATGGCTGCAGCTAGTACCCAGTCTGCCTACTCAAGCTTTGTAGAGGACACAAATCAACTGGTTTATTGTCGTTGAACAAATTAAACATATAAATGTCTATAATATTGGTAATAAGTACCAGGAAAACATGAAATTAGAAAGTTTAAAGGTAAACAGATTTGGGGAAAATTTCCTGCTGGGAAAAATAAAACAATGAAATTAGTTCTATGACTACAGTAAGATTAAATCATAAAGCAGTTCAGTTTAACTTACTAATTTATATTCTACAGTAGTAAATTATTTCCCTGCATGTAAGAATTTTGATAAAAACCAAAAAGTGAACTCATAAAAACAAAACATTAAGGAAAAAAAAAACAATACGAGGAAGCTTATTTGAGTTGATGTTCCCTTTGTAAAGAAAAGTGTGGGAATTATTTTTCAATAGGCTTTTACTAAATAAAAAAGGTAAAAGAAAGTCTGTAAGTCAAAAGCGGGACTGAAGTTTAGGAATCAGAAGAATGTGGTGGATGAACCCTGAATGTCACATACATATGAAGCCTATTCCTCTTTAAACAAAAGGAACAAAAATAAGCCTTCAAACATGGCCCAGACCATCAATTCTATTTCAAATTCTACTGAAATCATAAGACTGGCAAACCAGTCCCAAGGAAACAGTGACTTTGATGACTTTATCAAAGTTAAGATGGTTTTTCCCAACCCAGGCTGTAGTACATGCCCTCTAGTCTTAGCACTCAGGAAGTGGATCTCTGTGGGATGGAGGCCAGCCTGGAACCTGGTCAAGTTCCAGGCCAACTAGAGCTATAGGGAGACCCTGTTTCACAATAACCAAAGGTTTAAAAAAAGAAAAAAGGTTCTTCTCTTGCAGGAAGTCAAGAAGTGCCTTCCCTTTCTACTTGCAGATTTATAATTTCCTAAGGAAGGAGTTTATGAAACACCAGGAAAAACAGTCAGAGAGAAGACTCAACACAAACTCTCCCCCTCTGTGTTTTGCTTTCTTGAATGAAGATGATGTTTTACTACTCAGCCATACTCTGGGCTCACGTAACACAGTTCACCAGAAAGAAACTCAAATGTTTTAGCAAACAGCTAATGATCCCAGCCCCAGAAGCAGGGCCAGCAAGCAATTCCAGGGCTTCAGGCAAATAGTCCTGGCCTTGGTCCAAGCCCCAGCCCAGAACATGACCCTTCTCACCCTGCAGATTTGGTGATGTTGCCCTAGAAGTCAATGGTGGTAGCAGTGGCAGCAAGCTTGGGCTGTGGCCAGTGTACACTGGCACCTCCACTGATGTTCCCAAGTCCAGTGGGTAGGGAGAAAAGATAATCCCAAACCCCATACAGGGAAGCCACAAAGATGTTCCACTCAAAAGAAAATCAGATACTAATAACAAAGGTAACTAATTAAAAACAAAGACAGAAGCTTTCTTTATCCATATAAATAGCTTGCTTTAGGAGGTCTATGTTGTGTTTAGAGCTTGGGATAGGAAAACCACTTTGGATCCAATTAAAGTTAAATAGAGGTGCCTACTTACAACTCCAATAAATGCAAACAAGATACCCACCCACCCGTGTTAAGTGGACAGATTCTAGAAGGTGGAATCAGAAGTTCTCTCCTGTTCTATCTGCTTAAATTAAGCCACACCATGAGATACTATTCTACCCCAACCAAAGCCATTGTCTGAACTCTACACATCAGACATCTCTGAATACATGTTGGCAAGGTTCTCAGTCTGACTTGGGGGGTGGATTAGCTGTCCCACCATTCATAGTACTTAGGCCAAGGGCCAACACTTCACTTCTTCAGTAAATACCAATCAAGGCTAGGTAGCTTATCTGTTAACAGCCTCTACTCTCTGAAAGCATCTGAGGGTTTTCTTTTTCTCTCTTTTTTTTTTTTTTNTGAGATTGCAGGTGTGCCCCCATCTGCCTGGTCTTATGTTTTTGTTGTTGCTTTTTTTTTTTTGTCTTTTCGAGACAGGGTCTCCCTTTAGCTCCAGCTGTCCTGGAACTCACTCTGTAGACCAGGCTGCCCTTGAACTCACAAAGATCCACCTGCCTCTGCCTCCCAAGTGTTAGCCACCACACCTGGTTTTCTTTTTCTATGAAGTGCAAACAGCCCATCGTCACAGCCATCATTCTGTAGAAATCTTGTATAAAACAGGCAACAAACAATATTCTCCTAAAACTGCCAGAGCTTTAGTCAGCCCCACAGGGTATACAGTTTGATGAAGAAAAGAAAAGGAAATTAAAATACTTTAATTTGACTGTTTGGTAACTTTCATTTTCAAATAATAATTAGATATCTGGATACAAAGCCCATAATTACTGAATCTTAGGACATTTTATTCTACTTACTTGTATTTTAAGAGCAGCCACTGCATTAGCCAGAGTCCTACAAGGATCATGCCATTAATTTCACAAATAGAAAAGGCCCACTGCACCCGGTTAAAATGGTCAAAAAACGTGTCCGGTAGTGGAGGCTGCACCTCCTTAGGAGGTACTCGTTCGTGGACGACCGAGATCATCACTGTGGTGAGAACAAAACAGGAAAGTGCATAAAGAAAGGCCAGAAAAGTCTTGCCCCACTCCATGGGGTACTGGGAGCGCTCGGGTTCTGGCATGGGGATCTTTATCATCTCTTTCCTATACCCATTTGGCATCCCATTGGGTTTAATCTTGATGCTGAAGCTGCCATCAGGGGTGGGAACGTCGACACCAATGCTGAGGTGCCCGTTGGCGTGGCCATTCTTGTGTGCTTCCATGTGATGCTCCATCTTCAGGGTCTCTATCATGTCCAAGAGTCTCTGCCCGCTGTCAGAGGAGACTCGGCACAGTGGGGGTTTTTTGAAATCCTCTTGGGTTAGATTGATCAAGTCCTGGCCTGTGAAATGTTCTAGAGCTTCACAGTATTCTGGCATAGCATTCTCCAGCAGCCAGTCTGTCACCTTCTTGGGTGACCAATAAACCACTTCCTTCATGGTACTGGCAGACAACATGTAGTCCCCAGCTTGCTCTCAGACATCAGCAGTCACTGTTCCTACAGGGCAGGACACCATCCCTCCTTGGCTGGCTCATCTTCTTGGGTCTCATGAGCAGAGACTCGTTTGGCAAGATGGTCATGCAAGTTTTAAGACACCTCATGTAGCTGTGCCTGGGCATTTATTCACCTCATTTTTGAACAGGATTCTTCCTTCTGTGGAAGCAAAAGAAAAGGTCAGGATACCAGGACTTCCAAGTCAATTACTTGAAAATGTAAAGCTTTAACTTGCATAATAAAGGTGTAAAGAGAATTACTGGTAAGTTCTAAGGCTCTCGAATGTGTTGGCTTCAAGAAGCACAGATTCCCTGGTTCTCAGTCTTCTCTGACAGCTCATTAAATTGGATCTGACGACGCATAAGGTCAGAGGAAGCATGTTCTACCTGATCTCCAGTGAGGCATTAATAAGAATAATTCAACAATACTATGAGCACTGGTCCACACAGACCAGTGATTCTCTTTGTACTCAACCCAGTTCCCTGGTAAAATGTGAAAGACTGGTGAAACTGTTGAAATTCATCATTCTATCTGGTTAAGAATGTTGAAAAACATAAATTATATGCAACAAGAAGAAAACCATAGAAACACTGAGCTCAAGGTTATTTGCTCCAATAGTTTTATCTTCTTTTGCCAAAAAGCCAGCAAATTACTTTTTCCAAAAGCACACAAGCCCTGAAATGTAAGAGTGCTGTGGGACAAAGCACAGGGGAGATGTGGGGGGCAGGACATACCCCACTGCTCCATTGACTTTTCTATTCCCGGTCCCTAGACACTTCCCTGGAACCCCACAATCTGAAAATCATGAATCTGATCCACTCCTCTTATAAAAGAGGAATATGAGTTCCTCTTTGACTTGCCCACTGTGGAGTGGACAGAGGGGCTGTAAGTTCAGTTTCTCAGTCCTAGTTCAGTATATTTGTTTGCTAAAATAGTTAACCCATAATGTAATAATAACTGAAGGCATATGTTCAAGGGAAGATTCAAAAATGTATAAACCTATTCATGAATAGATATAAACCCAACTATGACTAATGAACTATAGAAGAGAAGTAGAAAGGCACATATTAACTAAAATTATACTTGATGCTTCTGTGGGTATTTCTGCTGTCATCTACTTTTTTTTAACAAGAACATACTACTTTTATACTAACCATTTAAAATAAAATAAAACAAGAAAAAGAAAAAAGAAATCAGAAGACCTACTTCATATCAAAACAACTTAGCTATGAAATATGACTTTGGCAGAAGACAGACTAGAGTCTGACTCTGAGCAACTTCCCTGTTCACCCCATGTGAGACTCAGCCTGTCCAACTTTAAAATGGGGAAAATGAAAATCAAGCACTTCCTTTACAGGGCTATTGTCAGTGACTAGGGAGGCTGTAGATGAAAGTAGATGATATAAATATAGCCCAGCTCTGTAGGCAGTGATCTTGAGGAGTCTGTTGGAGCTCTTGTGTTTTTAGCCTTTCTCAAACTACCAATCACAGTCAACAGCCACTGTTCACTTTATCTCACCACAAAAAAACTCTACCAGTTGGATTAACATTTTTAATGATTAATGTCATGTTAACTGTAAAAGCACTTCTGCAGATCTGAAAGTTTAAAAGCCACAAATTATTAACGGTATTGTTTTTCTTCTTTTTGGTATTGTTTTTCTAAGAATATTTTTGTGGATTATTAATCTAGTAAATGTTCTGTGCTTAAAAAAAATAGTTCTGTACCCTAATACACTTAGCGAGTGCATACTGTCATCTTCCCAGGATGTCCATATTAGGATGTTAAGCACTGAGGAAATGCTCCAGGAAAGAAAACATTTACAGGACTTCTCAGACTTACTTCCCTAAAGCTGTCCTACTCCCACCCCTTCCTCTTTAATGAGTCTCCCACTGAACCCAATCGCATTCTTAAGGAGAGACAGTATACACCCTTCCAATTTTCCAGTCCTAATACCACCAATGCGATAATAACGTGAAGACATATGCCAGTCCCTCTCTAGTGTTCTCGGTGCTACGTACCTTCCCTGTCACACCTGCTCTTGGTCAAGCACCACGGAATCCCTGAATGCCACCTTAGGCCACCACGGACTTCACAGCCCCGGAGCTTAGAAACTACTCAATCATAACAAGTCAGTATCTTCAAAAATATCCTTCAGACCATGCACCGTTCAAGTTTTAATGGAAATTAAACATACTAATAATGTCACAATATTGAAAACTGCTTTAAACTACCTTGAATGGTCAAGGAAATTATAAGCAATTTCCAGAGAGAAACATTTGAAAGCATTCATAGCCACTACAGAGGCATTCTAGCTGTGGTGAGCAAACCCTAGACAGTGGTGAGAAGGAAGAATGCCAAATGGAAGTCTTGGTACAGACTGTAAGAAAGAGGAATCTCCAAAGAGCCAGGCTCAAGCCTCTCCTCAAACTCCTCAGTCGATTTAGGGGTAACAGTCTGTGAAACCCTCAATATCTACAAGAGAATGCTAATGTTCAGGCCCCAGGAAGGGGACAATGGCTTTCCCCAGAGTTCTTCATTTACCCCCTTGCCCAGCACAGGAAACGTGCCAGGACCTGAAACCCTCAAAACCACAGCTACCACACCAAGGCATGTTTCACTTTCCTCTGATGGCTTGAGCAGGCACATCTGTGTAAAGAGTCGGCAGAGTTTAAAACAGAAACAAATCAAATTGTAGAAAACAATTTAATATAGGACCAGACCTCTCCTCAAACATCATCTAGATGAAGAATAGAGGAAGAAAAATCTTTCAAAGTCAAGCTCATCAAGTAGTTTCTGACACAGGAGTAATTCTCCAAAGGTAACATGATATGCTAGTTGGTTCTACTTCATAATTACCAAGGACCACAGAGGTATTCCCTACTGAAGACAGCTTGTGCTTCCCCAGACTGGAATCCACTGTCTTTTCCTAGCCAATTATGCAGTCTCTCTTGAGCTTACATGTCCTTCTTTGCACAACCTTTATTTATTGAGCATGACACTTCACAGTCCTTTCCACACACTCCAAAGTGCTTCCTCGCCAGCATCTGTGGCATACAATAAATAAATAAATAAATAAATAAATAAATAAATAAATAATCTCTCTAGTGTGCTCAAGTGGGAGCACAGGTAGTATTCTATAGGAGAAATGAGTTGGGAGCCAACACGAGGGCCCTACTAAAGTTCTTTAACTATTCCTGAGTGGTTTCAGTTAGAAAACCAGCTGATTACCTCACCTACCTTCACATATGGTACTACCATTGTAAGGACCTAGTTATTTTTAAGGAATAAAAGTGCACTTTTACTTTTTATCTAATGTCCTCCCTTCTTTTCCAATGCCCAACTGAGTCCACAGGGACACTTCATAAATACTTAAGAAAGCTGCCACTTCTAGAAGGCATTTCTAAAGTCCCACCATCCTAATATAGGAGTAAAGATAGCTTTCCGATTACACTAGGAAAACAAATCTTCATTTTTAAGCAGGTTTTGAAGCTTGAAAACAAATGTTTTCATGCTGTTTACCTGCAGCTGATATGGAACTGGGCAAAAGAGGAAAAGGTCATTCCTGTGGCAGTAATCTGTTGGACACCTACTTAGTTTTTCAAAAGCCATTGCTCATACACTGGCTTCAGAGACTGCAGGGCCCAACTTCAGATGTAGAAGCCAGAAAGGTGTTTTTCCTTGGACTTACATACTCAGTATAGATACAGCATGACATTTCTGAAAGCAGACAGGCAAAGTGTCTCCCCAGCTTCATCTGGAACACTGTACGTTCAGACAGGCTTGAGCAATAATTACCATCATGCTGAACTCATACATGACACGAGTTAGAGGATTTATTACATAGAATAGGGAAGAAATAACAAAAGAATAAAAATGAAACAAATACTTCTTCCTGAAGTTATTTCAGAATTTGTGAGGCAGAAGAGGTGTGGGAATTCTCATCTTTAAATTTCAGAGAAGTTGGGTCAAATTTTGATTTGGCTAAAATTTTATACATACAGAACAGTTGGCTCTGGAGCAAAAAGGCTCTTCAGGGCACTCCTGCTGAAATATTTAACAGCTTCACAGATGTGGACATGTAGGAGGGAAAGTCTAAAAAGTCCTAACCAAAACAAAAACCACATGATCATCTCAATCGATGCAGAAAAAGCTTTCAACAAAATTGCTGGACCCCCTCATGCTTAAAGTCCTAGAGGGAATTGGACTGGAGGGATCATTCCTCAATGTAATCAAAGCCATATACAAGAAACCCACAGCCAACATCATCCTAAATGGAGAAAAGTTAGAAACATTCCCCTTAAAGGCAGGAACCCAGCAAGGCTGCCCACTATCACCACTCCTCTTCAATACAATGCTTGAAACACTTGCTAGGGCAATAAGACAAGAAAGGGAAATTAAAGGAGTACTAATTGGAAAAGAGGAAGTCAAGCTATCCCTTTTTGCAGACGATATGACAGTTTACCAAAGGGATGCTAAACACTCCACCAGAAAACTCCTAGAAACGATTAAGACTTTCAGTAAAGTGTCAGGATACAAAATTAACTTACAAAAATCAGTAGCCTTTCGTTACACCAACAACAAGCAACTGAAGAAGGAATACAAGGAGACCTTCCCACTCACAATAGCATCAGAAACAATAAAACCTAACCAAAGACACCAAAGATCTCTACAACAAAAATTTAAAACTCCTGAAGGAGAAGACTGGAGACATCAGAAGATGGAAAGACCTCCCATGCTCATGGATTGAAAAAATTAATACAGTAAAAATGTCCAGGGGTTGGAGAGATAGCTCAGCGGTTAAGAGCACCGACTGCTCTTGCAGAGGACCTGGGTTCAATTCCCAGCACCCGCATTGTGGCTAAGAACTGTCTTTAAGGCGGGTGTGTTGGCACACACCTTTAATCCCAGCACTCAGCAGGCAGAGGCAGGCAGATCTCTGTGAGTTCATGGCTAGCCTGGTCTACAGAGTGAGTTCCAGGCCAATTGGGGCTAGAGGGAGAACCTGTCTCAAAAAAAAATGCCCAGTCTACCCAAATTAATATACAGATTCAATGCAACCCCAATTAAAATCCCCATGAGTTTCTTCACAGACTGGAAAAAAAAATCCTTAAATTCATATGGAAAAATAAAAGACCCCAAATGGCCAAAGCAACCCTGAATGAAAAGACCAATGCAGGGGGGATCACAATACCAGACTTCAAACTATATTACAGGGCTATAGTCATAAAAACAGCCTGGTACTGGCACAAAAACATACCTGTAGACCAATGGAACAAAATTGAGGACGTAAACTTGAGCACATACAATTTCACCCACCTCATATTTGACAAAGGGGGCAAGAAGACTCAATGGAGGAAAGACAGCATCTTCTGCAAATGGTGTTGGCAAAACTGGATCACCACTTGTAGAAGAATAAAACTAAAGCCCTTCCTCTTGCCCTGTATAAAAAATCAACTCTAAATAGATCAAAGACCTCAATGTGAAACCCGAAGAAATTCTGAAGATTATAGAAGAAAAGGTTGGCAGCAACCTACAAGATATAGGCATAGGAGAAGACTTCTTAAATCAGACAGCTGCTGCACTGGAAGTGAGGTCAACAATTAACAAGTGGGATCTCATCAAACTCCAAAGCTTCTGTACAGCTAAAGAAACAATCAGTGAAGAGAAAACCCACAGAGTGGGAAGAAACCTTCACCAGTGATACATCTGACAGAGCATTGACTTCCAGAATGTATAAACTATTCAAAAAGCAAAGAAGAAAACAAATGACTCACTCAAAAGATGGAGTGAAGAGCTGAACAGAGACTTCACAAATGAGGAAATAAAGATGGCTGAGAAACATCTTTAAAATGTTCAACATTGCTAATAATTAAGGAAATGCAAATTAAAACCACTTTAAGGTATCATCTCACTCTGATAAGACTGGCTAGGATCAAGAGAACAAATGATAACAAATGCTGGAGAGGTTGTAGGGAAAAGGGAACACTCATCCACTGCTGGTGTGAATGTAAACTCATACAACCACTATGGAAAGCAGTATGGAGAACTCTGAAGACACTCAAGATGAGCTTACCACCTGACCCAGCCATACCACTCTTGGGTATAAACCCACAAGACTCATCCTACTGGAGAGATACATGCACAGCCATGTTCACTGCAGCTCTCTTTACAATAGCGAAGAGCTGGAACCAACTCAAATGCCCCTCAACCAATGAGTGGATAGAGAAAATGTGGTACATCTACACAATGGAATTCTATGCAGCCGTAAAGAAAGATGGCATCATGAACGTTGCAGGTAAATGGATGGAACTAGAAGATTTTATGCTAAGTGAAGTAACACAGTCCCAGAAAAGCAAAGGATGAATGGTATCCCTCATTTGTGGATGCTAGCACCAAGCACCGAGTTGTAAGGCAAACTGAACAACATCACCGTTATATACCCCTTTCCCTGAAAGCAACCATGCTCTGATAATGTAAATCCCTTAACAGGATCTACAATTAACCCACCACTTATTTTTAGACTTGGTAATCTTGGTATATGGGTGGAGGATACATAGGCATATTTTAGAGTAATATAAATTTAAAATGGAAAAATGTGAATCCTGAAATATGATACAGAAATGATGGTTTGTGTACAGATGATATAATTTTAGTATAGGTGTGACATATATATGCATATGTTGAAGTGGTACAGATTGGAGGGAACAACAGCAGAGGAATAGGGACAGGGAATGGACTGAAACAGTAAAGTTCCCCCAAGGACAACAATCCTCTGCTTTGAAAAAACTTTGAAAAGAATCAGAGAGAGATACAGGGCAGGGATAGTAGGGTGCATGAACTCAGGTGGGGTGCGGGGCATGGAAGAGAAGATGAGTCTAGATTGGACTGAGAAACGATGTATGAAATGCACATAAATTCAATAAAAATGTTTTTTAAAAAGTCCTAACCTGAGCCGGGCACGGTGGCGCACGCCTTTAATCCTAGCACTTGGGAGGCAGAGGTAGGCGGATCTTTGTGAGTTCAAGGCCAGTCTGGTCTACAATGTGAGTTCCAGGACAGCTAGGGCTACAGGAAGACCCTGTCTCGAAAAGACCAAAAAAAAAAAAAAAAAAAAAAAAAAAAAAAAAAAAAAAAAAAAAAAAAAAAAAAAAAAAAAAAAAAAAAAAAATCCCAACCAATGCCGGCACTGCAGAAAGCAGAACTTTCTATTTGGTCTCAACCAAGTGAAAAATAATTATATTAAATTCAATGTGACTTTGACCCTTAAAACACACACTGTAGTCTTTAATTTTATGAAAGCTACACTATCATATAATCTATTGGTAATTGTGGAAGCCAGGTCTTCAAGGTAGAAAAATAAGTTAAAGCAATCATTCTTGAAATCCAAAAATGATTCAAACAAGCAACATCATGCAATAAATCATTTAGGACTATTCGCTTATACTCCTTCGAAAAGAATGTAGTATTTTATCCTTCCACCTGACATAGTCTAGAAATAAAGCACCATTGTGCTAACAAAACCTCATCAATGGAATTACAAGTGGAGCACAAGGATTTCAAAACAATACACTAAGTGAAGGCAAAAATTAGAAATTAGAATATTACAAAATATAAGTCAATAATTCATATAATTTTGCTATGAAATAAACTGACATTTTATAAAGGTTTCAAGTAGCTTTCCAAATCTACTAGAAGTGTCAATAATAACCTAATTGACCTTTGAAGGCAATGTAGACTCTGAAAAACTCTTGAAATGGCTAGTTCTCTCTTAATTCAATTTGGATAGCTGCTGAATGCTTTTCTCTATATCGATCCTAGTAGGTTACACCTTTTCTGATTTAGCACTTGAAGAGTTAATTTACATATGGAGAATTTATAAAGTACACATGAAGGACAAAAAAATGGTTAGAATAATAATGTTGGTTCAGTTGAAAAACCTACATATTTATTTCCACAGTTTGAGGAGTTTTAGAAGATTACTTTTGATGCTGTAACCTTTAAACTGCCCTTTATTTTCAATTGCTACTACATGCAGGGCTCACAATTCCACAATCCAGCTTTGGTTTGCAAATAAAATCATCCCTATGAAAGAAGCTCCTTCAGCTAAGTGTATGCTGACCTACTTCGTGGAGATTTGAGAAGAGCTTGCTGTAATGTGCATATCGGTCTTTTGGTCTCCTCTTTGTTCATTTAATAATACTTATGTTTAGATTTTAAAATATTTGTAGTATACTCTTTCTCAGTGGCTGCCCAGTAATTTGCCTGGTAGCCTCCATTTTTATACCCTCACATCCTTCTCCAAATGTCGGCACTACACTGAAATGTGACAGCCCTCAATGCACCAAGGGGAGATATCTTCTGGTTGACAACATTGATAGGATATAATGACAAGAGAGCAGTCATGACGGGCATGGTGGCGCACGCCTTTAATCCTAGCACTTGGGAGGCAGAGGCAGGAGGATCTCTGTGAGTTCAAGGTCAGCCTGGCCTACAGAGTGAGCTCTAGGCCAGCTGGGGCTACAGGAAGACCCTGCCTCAAAAAAAAGAAAAAAAAGGAGAGCAGTCATGTGAATTGGTCACAGTGGGTCCAGTGCTCTGGGTGGTATGGAGTCTACAGCTGTCCCATCCACTACAGAGTCCTATCACCAGCAAATTCAACTCCCCATAGCTCAGACCTCAACTGAGATATTTCATGACGGCGTATACCTTTAAGTACTTAGTAATCAGAAAGATCCAAAGAATCACTTATTATGGCAAAAAGTTAGAAACACATCAAAAGTTCTAAAGTAGAAACTGATGATCATTATACAACAGAAGACTAAGCTTCCACTAAAGATTTCACTACGTTTCTATATTTATAGTGATATTTACAGTTTGAACACCAGTTACATAACAGAGCATCAATTTTGTAAATTCATATATACTATAAAAGCCATGGGATAAAAGTCTAGGAGTTGTTTATAAATTCCCATTATCTCTAGACAACAGAATTATTAAACATTGTTCTGCTTTTTTCTCCCCCTCTCAGCAGTTCAATTCCCAGTACTGCAACAAACAAAAACCTAAAACTTCAGCATAGTAGTCCAAGTCAGGTTTCTGTACTACCAGGCTCACTTAAACTGCCTTTTTAAAAAATTTACTTTTTATTACATTTTTTACATTTTTATTACTTTTTGTGAGTTTCATACAATATATTTTGATCACATTTAGACACCCCCATATGTGTACCCCTTTACTACGTCCCTCCCAATTTAATTACTCTATTATATATACATACATAATACATGTATGTATACACACACACACACACACACACACACATCTATCTACTCACCTCCCCACCCCCACCCCACCCCCATAAAGTCGAATTTGTTTCTCCAAATGTCCTGTGGTGTGGGGTCTATCCACTGAAATCTGGTTAACCTATCCAATGTCATACCCTTAAATAAAACTGGCTCTCCCTCTTCCAACAGCTTTCGGTTACCAATAGTTCCTCAGCTAGCTTGGGGCTTCTTATGTACTTCCCCAAGTTTACGCTGGGATTTTATCTGGCTTGAGTTTACATGGGACTTGCCCATGCTGTCACCATCACTGTGAGTTCATATAAAAACTTACCTCATGGTCATTCACCGCCTCTGGCTCTTACAGTCTTTCTGCCCCTTCTGCAATGGTCCCTGGGCCTTGGGTAGAACTGATCTGGTATCCTATTCAGGAATAAGTGCTCCACAGTCTCTTATTCTCTGTATATTGGCCAGTTGTGGGTCCCTGTGTTAATCACCATCTGCTTCATGAGGAAGCTTCTGATGAGAGTTGGAGCTTAATGGCAGTTTCCTCTGAACTGAAACATTCCCTCAGGAGGGAGAGGGGAAGCTTATGAGACTGTGAGAAAGCTGAAATTTGTAATAAGTAATAAACAGCTCTGACCAGCCTTGAAAGAGGTACAGAGAACTGCAGAGATACAAGGATCCGGGCTTTTCTGTGATGTAGCTGCTTTTATATCATCCTTGCTCTTGTACGTACCCGCCCCCCCCCCATATTCCTGTTAGAAACGCCAATAAAATCTCATTTGTTCACCAAGTGTTGCTTTGGTCCATCACCGGTTCTCCTTCTGGGGTGAGTAGACATTGTTGTGTCTCCCCAGGAAAAGTCTCTCACACAACACTGCTCAAAGGGAAAAAAAAAAATCTACAGGGCCAGAGGGATGGCTCAGTGGTTAACAGTTCTGGTTGCTCTTTCAGAGGACCTGGGTTTTATTCCCAGCACCCATATGGCAGCTAACAACCATCCATAGCTCCAGTTCCAGGGGATCCTCCCTCTTCTG
Source organism: Rhizomys pruinosus (assembly GCA_009823505.1). Taxonomy (NCBI): domain Eukaryota; kingdom Metazoa; phylum Chordata; class Mammalia; order Rodentia; family Spalacidae; genus Rhizomys; species Rhizomys pruinosus. The sequence goes on from VZQC01008122.1 coordinate 2,284,524, forward strand.
ATCTCTGTAGACATAGCATGACATAGGTGCATTTACGTGCATGCAAGCAATATGCTCATACACATAAATAAAAAAAATACATTATTTTAAATTCCACAAAAGAAAAAATAAAGATAAAAAAGTCTTTTAAATTGAAAATTAACCAAAGAAATTATTCAAGAAAAATTCTTTAAAGCAGAGGACACAATTCACCAAACCAAAAAAGCATTTCAAGCATCCCAAAACAGTACCTGAGAATATAAAATACTATTCTGCCATTACTGCTCTTATATTCATTATTTTAAAGACTGAAAGAAAAAAATACTGACAAATGTTCCTTCCTGATCTTCACTATCTTGGCTTTGTTTTCTTCCACATTATTCCGATCACAACCTTGACCTTCCTCACTGAAGCTGCTTATCCTAACCAGAAGAGGATATATTTGTAATATATATATATATATATGTGTGTGTGTGTGCACATATATACACATATGTATGATAGTGTTCGTGACATCTAAAATCAGAATTTTGTTTTTTAAGTGTTTAAGAAAATGACATTTTATCAACATTTTATAGGTGTTTTTATGAAACACAAGTATGAAGGTATTTTACATTGTGATGAATAATGTTGGGTTTTAGAACAGAGGAAGAAATAAGGCAGGGAGTATTTATGTTTAAGCAAGAATTCTTCTATCAGAGATTAAAAGAACTGAAAAAAATCTGGATTCATACCAACTGAGGTTCTGATCCTGAATATCCCCTCACTGCTTTTTTTAATTTAAAAATATTTTATTTATTATTTTTTTCATTTTTTAACAATAAGTAATAATTTATGAGTACAAGCATCCGTCATGTAAAACCAATTTGCCAGCAGTTATGCCCAAACCCACACAGCCCAAGGGTCCCACCATCCAGCAGGGGGGCTTGTATGTTCAATCAAGTTGATCAAATAAGTGTCCAGTCTATATTGCCGTAGTTTCACCATTCACCCCAATCGCAGCCCTTACATTCTACCACGCCCCCTCTTCCAGATTGTTCCCTGGGCTTAGAAAAGGGGCACAGGTAGACGAGAAGCATAACAGTCTACTTTCTCTGGAGCTGTCATTTTGGACTCTGGTCAATTCTGGCTGTTTCCTTTCACAGGCTGACAGTTTGTCCAGAAATAACCTTTCAGTCCTACTAATGAAGCACAGGCAGTTAGATGTATAGATATTTAAATAGTACTAATTGTTATGGTAGGTTACTTTGGTATAGACACAGATATTTGGATGGTATGTTAATCTATGAATTACATTTTTTCCTGTAAAATATGACAGGGTCTTCCTGTGGCTTATAACATCTCCTGACCACTAGAGGGTGTAAGCTTGTGGCATCAGCAGTGGGTTGTTCCTCCAAGGAGAGAGCCAATAGCCAATTAGATTTGGGATATACGGGCATATGGCTGCCACAATCAGAATTTTGAGGGGACGTTCTAACCATAATCTTTTCTAGGCAGTAGTACATTTTTAATACTGTATAAAACAACAAGAATAGTACCAATAATTAACATACCTCCTAAACACAGTAAGCATTTCCTCTGGACTTTCCAGGGTATTCAGAGTGAAAATATAGTTCTTCCTTGTCTCATATATTATCAAAATGTCCTACAAGTTTTAATATTTTGGATTATGAGATAATTTTCTCCAAAAATGCTTCTACTACTTAGAACTAATTAGCATTTCTTGGCCAACTGGATGAATATTTTTATTCAGAAGTATGGCTGTTAATAATCTATAAGCTTGGTGAAACTGGTGGGTCATTCAATCGCCGAACTTAGCACATATAGTAAAAGCAACTATCTTAAAATATACTTTCACTCCTTAAACTGAGGACTGCCTAGTGTTGAACAGATTGACAGCAGGCTGAAAGAGAACAGTTTGTTAATACTAAAAAACTTTACAGCCTACTTACACTAAGGCATATTTTCCTACTCTGGTGACTAGAAAACTAGACATATCCATTACTTGTTTAACCAAAAGTTTCCCATTTCATCAAGAAAATCTCTACTGAGCTATACTGAAGTGAAAAAGGAAAGGTCATTTAAAGAACATGACCCTGGGGACTAACACCAGGTTGTAAAATTAGCAGCAACTCACAAGCCCAGATAAGAGAAATCAAGTTCAAGTGTCTTTCCCAAAATAAAATTCTAATACTTACTTTGATAGCTAAGAAAGTTCAATCTATTTCAGACTAGAGAAGACTGAAGGTGTGGGTTCTCGATGGAAGGCCCTTCAGAAGGCACGCTGGCAGGAAGGAGGCGCGCCTGGCCACAGAAAGCACAGTCCAGGCCCCACTATGCTCAACATTCCCCTCTTCGCTTGCTGAGGGTAAAGCAGGATTGAGAGTCAAAAATCCAGTGTATGTTTGTACCTTTACCTCCACACACACATAAGTGTTTTATGTTTTTTCCAGACAGCAAATTATGTCAATTCTTTAAAAACAAAAGAAAACCCCCTCAAGTTTATCAGCTTTTCTCCAGTTATCTGTGACCTTTGGTCCTAAGAGCTAGTAATACAAAGCTTCTGGGGCACAGTCTTACTGAACTTCTTTATCAACTAATAGTTACTAAGACCAAAGCTCAGCTGAAAGAGCCTTAGCCATGATGCAGGTCAGCACACAGCACAGATCAAGCCGCCAAGAGACTGCTGCTCTGGCTCTGGACTGGCTTTGAACTAAGGTGCACATCACCAGGAGGCAGTAGCAAGACAGCAGGCCTGCCCCCGCACTTCTTCAGGTCATAGAGGACCTTGGAGGCTCTTTCCAAGAGGAGGCCAAATAGGTAATGAAACTACAAGAATTACAACCCCTGTTTTCTGAGCCATCAAATGACGCTCTCTCCCCAGTATCCTTGATTTCAATGTGCATATAATTAGCAAACAGCATAAGCTATTTTTGCACATTTCAGCTTTTCTGCAATTTCACAAGACCCTTTCTTTCTTTCATTCATTCATTCATTCATTCATTCATTCATTCATTCATTTTGGTCTTTTTGAGACAGGGTCTCCCTGTAGCCCCAGCTGGCCTGGAACTCACTATGTAGACCAAGCTTGAACTCAGAGATCCACCTACCTCTGCCTCCCAAGTGCTGGGATTAAAGTTGTGCACCATCAAGCCTGGCACAAGATCATTTCTACACTTGATCTTAGCCAAAAGGCTGAGAAGCAATAACAAGGGTATTTCTTTTTTTTAATTTTTATTTATTATTTTATGTGTACGAATGTACTGTCTGCATGTAGGTTGGTGCACTTGTGTCGTGCAATGCCGCAGAGGTCAGAAGAGGGCATCGGATTCCCCTGGAACTGGAGTTAAAGACGGTTCTTAGCCGCCATGTAGGTGCTGGGGATTGAACCCTGGGTCCTCTGCAAGAGCAGTTGGTGCTCTTAACCACTAGGCCATCTCTCCAGCCCTGAGCATGTCTAAGACCTCAAAGAAGCATAAAAGCCTAAATCACAATTCACTAGACTAGTCCTAATACCTCCCTTGAACATATTTATTCATGTCTTAGATAAAACTTTAATAAGCTTTATTCTTAATGCATGAAATAAAAACTTTAATCAATGTGATTACTGAACTTTAAGTTATAAATAAGTTATAATACTGTTATGCTGTAGAACTGATAAAGACCATGATAAAAATAACTTTTTAAATGAGTAAGATTTTGAATAAGGACAGCTAGGCCACTGTACACTGAGTCAAAAAAGTTCTGTCCTCTTACAGAAGTTTTTTTTTTTTTTTCTGTATGTGTATGAATGTACTGTCTGCATGCAAGTCTGTGCACCCGTGTCGTGCAATGCTGTGGAGGTCAGAAGAGGGTGTAGGATTCCCCTGGAACTGGAGTTCTCCTGGAATTGGAGTATTCAGACGGCTCTCAGCCGCCATGTGGGTGCTGGGGATCGAACCCGGGTCCTCTGCAAGAGCGGTCAGCGCTCTTAACCGCTAGGCCATCTCTCCAGCCCCAAGTTCTGTCCTCTTAAGAAGACCATTGTATACATCACTGTGTTATTAGCCCAAAGACATGAAGCTCAAAAGAAGTATGCTTTCTCTGCCTCCCAAGTGCTGGGACCAAAGGGGTGCACTACCATGCCCAGCTTAATCCTACAACCTCTTGCTTTTGAATATAAAACAGAATGGGTAAGCAGTGAGCTATCATAGCCTCTGTTAAAAGCTTCTTTAAAAAATTCTTATTATATGTATTTATTTTATGTGGTTTGTGTGTGCGTGTGTGCAGGCACACGCGAATGTGCCTGCCAGTGTGTATGCAGAGATCAGAGGACAACTTATGAGAGTCAGTTATCTCCTTCCACCACATGGGTCCCAGAGATTGAGTTCAGGTTCATCAGGCTTGGTGGGCAAGTGCTTTACCCACTGAGCCATGTCACCAGCCCAAGAACTTGCTTATTTCTTGTTTCTTCTTCCTCCTTCTCCTCATCTCTTTTAATTAGATAAGGTCTCACATAATTCAGGCTGGCCTCCGACTTCCTACGTAGCTGAGGATAACCCTAAACTTCTGTTCCTCCTGCCTCTGCCTTTTTACTTCTGATATTACAAGCATTTGCTGCCACACTCAGGTTTTATACAGTGGCAGGGATTGAACCCATGGCTTCGTGCATGCTAGACATGCATTCTACCAACTGAGCTACCCTTCTCCCTCCAAAATACCCTTAATTCCTTCCATTTTACAAAGAAGAAAGTAACTACCCCACTGCTACAGCTAAAGAGAAGGTCCATAAAAGTTTCCCAAAAAAATACAAAATTAAAATTGTATAAAAATTGTAAATTAATTGCACAGTGTTAAGTTAAAAGAAAAATACTTGAAGTTTATATAACTGCATAATCAGCTTTCACAGAAAATGAAAATGAAAGAGGCAAAATCCTCTTTATCAGCATTCATCAGATTTTAAGGGTAATAAAGGGCTGGGGATATAAGAAAGAAATGGAGGAAAGGGAAAGGAAGGGGAAAAAGTAGGAAGGAAGAAGAGTATTATAGCAGGGAATATAGCCAAATATAGGATCTTATTGATGTTTCCTAGTAGTGTGTAAAAGTATGAAAATTGGGGGCTGGGCATGGTGGCACACACCTTTAATCCTAGCACTTGGGAGGCAGAGGCAGGCGGATCTCTGTGAGTTCAAGGCCATCCTGGTCTACAGAGTGAGCTCTAGGACAACCAGAGCTACAGGGAGACCCTGTCTCAAAAAGACCAAAAAAAGTATGAAAATTTCTACAACTTTTGAGAGAAATGGTTGAGCTTTCTGCAGTAGCAGCTGAGACACTGGCAGGAATAGGGAGTGTACAGTCAGACCTGCGCAGCACAGTAACAAGACAACACATCGCTGTATTCCTGACTTTACAGTCCCGGACACTAAAAAACAACTGTAGGCCATCACTGTCGTCAGCTGACTTTCTTATGCTCAGATCACTCGATGCTTGATTTTCTAAAAGTCTGTCTGCATGAGCATTTAAGCCATGGATGAAAAGTCAGTCTCGCATAGAGATAGTATTGTTAATATAACCCAGGAATGGGACATGGCCCACAAAAAAATGAGTTTTAGAATCTTATTAAATGGTTTAAAGACATAAACTGGGAGAAGAAGAAAGTAATTAGCTTTCAAATGCCACAGGCTAGTTGAGTATAAATGAAAAAAAGGAGTATGATTCATGAAAATCAATACTGGTAAGAAATGACTAAGAATGGCAATTATGGACTGTATGTGGAGGAAAAGACTACTGGAAATGGAAGGCAGAATTTAGCACCCAAGGATGCCAAACAATGACTTCAAATTATGCCCAGGAACTACTTTCTTACCATAAAATAAGCACAGCAATCCCCTGGGTATCTGTTACATATCATGTTCCACTTTCATGACAAAAATCATACCATTTACTTAATATGTGTGTCTCATGCGCTCCAAAAGTTCTGCTTTAGAACATTCAGCACGCACTATAGAGAGTCCTATGCATTAAAGAAACTTGAACAGCATTCAGAAGAGATTACAAAAGGCTCTGGCAGGGCCACTGCCGCATCCATTTCACTAAGCACAGCTCAAATTTATCTTCTATTTATAAACTTAATGAGCTTTTCTCTTGGAGAGAGCTAGCACCAACTGAGCTAAGAACTGAAAATTACACATATCTGGAAAAGTCAATCACTGAATCAAAGTAAAACCATGCATTTATCAAGCACCTACTGTGGGCAAAGCACCGTTGCTGGCATTCTGTGAGCACCAGGGATACATACACCTTTGTTTTTATCTAATTAGATTAAGATGGCCAAATCAAATTCCTGCTCTTTTCCAAATTTACTCATCCCGCAAGGCTTCTTCCATCTAGTAACTTGTGATTCCACCTGCCCTTTGCTCTGGCAGAAACTCTCCCCTGTGTATACCAGTGACTTATGAGAGCCTAGCCCATCATCAGTTTTATTTATCTTCTAAAAACAACCACTCACAACACCCAAACTGTCTGGTGTTCCTGCTTCCACCTTTAGCCCCTAAACTCATTTGGGTTGTGATTACACTCAAAACTCCTTGGATTGTATCTCATTCAAGGAAAACCCCGAGCTCTTATTTACTAGGCTCCACTAAGTCCCCGTGACCTGGCTCCTGCTACCTACCACTTGCATCTCCCTCCTCTCATTCAGTGCTGCTATCTCCCCACTTGCTTGCTCCCTCTAACCCACTGGACACTTTAGCAGTTCTCACATGTGCTGAGCATGATCGTACCTCAGGGCCTTTGCCTTCAAGGACCCTTTAGGAATATTCTTCCTCAGAAACCTTTGTAATTTAATTTATTCCCTAGTCACAATATTTCAGTTCAAATATCTTTTATATCCACTGAACCTCCCTTGACAATCTTGTTTCTTATTTTAAGTATTATACTATTTCATATTTTTACTTATTAAATGTCTTTACAGCCTGAGGCAGATGAAAAAGGGTATCTAGGCTTAAGGATTGGGATCATCGGATTTGAGGAACTCGGGATTAGAGGCAACAAATTCTGTCATCTGCTATCCAGACAGCACTAAAACTCTATGACCACAGCCTGGCCTGACAGCACACATGCAATCCCAGCAACTACAGAGGTGGGCGTGAGAAGACTGCTTCAGCACAGGAGTTTGAGACCAGCCTGGACAACACAGCAAGACTTCCTGTCAAAACAAATACACAAAAACAAAATGCAAATCGAAACAAAATACCTGTGAGTATTTTAGGAAGCTACAATAACCAAGGGGGTGTGGGATTAGGGAACTCCCTCGGGCTCAGGAGAGCAGGTTAGGTGGCAGTCCACGGGAGGGATGTGAGATGAAGGGAGTGGTCAGGATGACTGTAACAGAAGAGGCGAGGAGGCAGACCAAGATAAAGATTTCCAGGCCAGAGCAGTCTATGAGAGAAAAGGATGTAAGAGGGGGTCTGGTGTTTTCGGTTCAGTGATGGAGACAAGGATTTGTAAAATGAGTCAGAGCTCGAGATATGGAGAGGAAGTTTTGGAGTCAGGCTCCCTGCCTTGTGGCAATCACGGTCCACAATGGAGGGTACATCAATCATCTGGAATGGATCCAAGTAAGGAGAGAGCATTGGGGGGGGGGGCACAGACAACCTGAGAAGGAAGCTGGACTTCTTCCCAGGAAAGGCCAAGCTAGGTGGAGCAGTGTACACCTGTAATCCTAGTATGCTCTGAGGCTGAGGTAGGGAAATGTTGAGTTTGATGCCACTCTGAGTTCCCTAGGAAGACCCTAGGTCAAAGAAAAAAGAAAAAGTACAAAGCCAGTATTGGAGAAACAGGGCCTGGGCAAGCAGCTTTGTAGAATGAGCAATGCAGTCCTAGCTCTTGGGAATTATGAAATTCTTAGTAATTCAAGATGGAATAGAAGAAAGAGTGTCACTGGACAGAGGAAGCACTGCTGCACGGCAGGACTGAAGGGAGAGAGGAGAGCAAGGGGCAGAAAGCAAGGCGCTAGCTTGCCAACACGAAACTGTTTCAGCTCATATGCAAACATACGTACCTTAAAAATGCAGAGCATGCAAAAGTGAGGAATCCCCCTGGCATCAAGTTGGCACTCAGAAGGCTTTGTACTTTGGAAATTTAGGAATCTCAGATTTTCAGGTTATGGATAATCAACCTGTACTCAGTAAAAGTTAGTACTTGGCAAGTTCCAAGAAATACCAAATAATTTCTTTCTGAGGTGAGGTCACTTTTACTTATAAAATATGACAATGTGACACAGGCCCCTCTCCTCAGGCAAATACATCTTCAAAGAGATGGAAGGAGAAAATACACTAAAATGTGCCTACAACCACAGATAGAAACACAGAATGCTGCTCTAGGGTGGCACATGTGGGACATCCCTCACGACATGTCTTGCTCTCACTGGTTACCCCCCAGCAGGTCTCCTTCGACTGTGAACCAGTGAGTCCCTCAACCTCCAGGCTGAGCTAAATAAAGCAACAGGTTCTCACAAGAGATTCCTCACAAATCCTATGAAGGGGCTGAAATCTAGCAAGATCTAGAATCACTGAGAAGAAAAATCTCTGGGACTGTCTGTGAGAAGTTTCTAGATAAGGTTAGTTGAGGTAGTAAAGCCCAGCTCAACTTGGGCAGCACAGCTCTTTGGGCTAAAAAGGAAGAAGGGAGCTGAACGTGTGTTCATCTTCATGACTGTGGAACCAATGTGACAGCGGCCTCAAGCTCCTGCCACCACGATGGACGGCATCCTTGAGCTGTGAGTAGAAATAGGCCCCTTCTTCCTTAAGCTGCTTTTATCAAAGAATCCGACCACAGCAATGACAAAAGTAAACTAATATATGGGTACTTGTCAAGATGAGCAGCTCTACAAAGATTCCTTGGAAGTTTCCATAAACAGTTCCCTTGGAGAGTTCTGGCACATTCTGCTTTGTTAATAGAAGATGCTCTTCCTCCTGCTTTCCAGTCTAAAGAACCTTATTCTATATCTCTGGCTGGCTTGAGATTCATTATGTAGTCCAGGCTTGTGTTAATCCTGCCTCAGTTTCCCAACTGCTAGGACCACAGGAATGAACCACCACTCTCACTAAGCACCCTCCCATCTGCACAGGTGTGCTTTTGTTAGAGCAGCCACCTTGTTTGTGTGACTCTGAGTTGAAAATACCATGGGTTGACTTGAGGAATGTTAGGCTGGTGTCTAGATTTCCTAAGGCTGATGTAACAAATAATCACAAACTGGGTGGCTTTGAACTAAGAACATTTATTATCACAGTTTGAAGCCCAGACATCTGCAAAAAAGGTGTTGGCAGGGCCACACTCTCTCCGAAGGCTTTGCTCTTCTCTCATCCTGACATACTGTGACTCACCTCAACCTGTGATGTCATCACTCCAATCACTCCTCAATCTGTGATGTCATCACTCCAATCACCCCTCAACCTGTAATGTCATCACTCCAATCACCCTTCAACCTCTGATGTCATCACTCCAATTGCCCCTCAACCTGTGATGTCATCACTCCAATCTCCACCCTCACTTTCACATCACCGGTGCATCAGTTCTCCCTCTGCCCCTCAATCACAGGGACACATGTGACTGCATTCAGGGCTTACCTGGAGAATCCAAGCTAAGCTTCTCTTCTCAAGAGCCTTAATCATACCTTTCACCTGATAATGCTTACTCCTCTACCAAAACATCCAAGCACCAGTTCTTTCAGTGGTTTTACTTCATTGCACTTTGGGGGCATAATTTCAAGACCAGCCCAAAGCCTTAAGTCTGCTTACATTTTACTTGAAGCTTATACACTTGCTTCTTTTCTAGAGAAGTATTTGAGTGTGATTAACAGAGCCATTTTTTTCTTCTTACTGATCCCTCTCTTCACAGTTCTTCTGTAGGGGCCAAATAACTGAACCAAAACAAACCTTTATTAAACTAAGAACATACCAGAAAGATGAGAGGAAAGAAGAAAATGAAAAGGCTCATTCATTCATATTTCATTAGGACATTCAGCTAAGAATTTTAAGTCATGTTCTATAACCAATCTAGCCAGAAAAATATACATTTTCTTCCTAAACATGAGATCATAAGTAGAAAAGGTCTGATACCAGTATATCAGAAAAGCTGACATAGGCAAAATTTTCCATTCACAGCCAATCACAGTAGAAAGGTCTGAAAGGCTCAACCACCACAGCAATGTATACTCATTTACTAATCTCTAGTTTTTATTCAGAAACATTACATACTAACATGAACCTTTGGGCACAGTAGTACAGGACTTAGCCTAGAAAAAGGCTTTTTTTTTTAGAGTTTATTAACATCACTTTCTTTAAAAATATGATTACATTGAAAGACTTTGTATAGGTTAGAGAATTTTGAAAGAGTAAATGGCAAACTCACATTATAGTAACACTGACAAATTTCACATTATTGTTAAAGCATGGTATTATTGTTTTGCCAGTAGTCAATGTTTAGAAATTATAGTAGATACAAAATTTCAAATTTATGTTCTAAAGTATAGTTACATATTTTTTAGTTTGAGGAGTGTAACAGTTCAGTTTAGTTATTATACTTCTTTTTTGTTGTTATTGTTGTTCCCTTTAATTTTATATTACTCCAAAGTACACATATATATACTCTACATGTATACCAAAATGAAAGAGTCTGAAAGGCTAATTCCAAAACATGTTTGAGATTAATATTTTAAGAGTAATTTTGCATGTGGGCAGAAAGAAATATAACTTTACATTCTCAGGTTCCACAGCAAGTGATGTATGTTTTAATGTACTTTCAAAGAAGTGACACAGTCCCAGAAAGACAAACGATGTATGGTATCCCTCATTTGTGGATCCTAGCACTAAATTCTTATATGTAAGCCAAACATATTGCTACTATAGATATAACTTGAAGTTTATGCCTCTATTTTCCCAAGTTCTAAGATTTATGAGAAAGAATCAATCTCTTCTTTGAAGGCTCTCAATATTTGTTGAGTAAATATGTACAACCAATTATTACCAGTGTCCAGTAAATCTGAACACATCCTACTATATCAGAATAACAAACTGAACTTGGAGTTAATATTTGACTCCCTTAGAGAAGATTTTTGTTTCTACAACCAGAATCGTATTATATAAACAGCTCCCATTAAAGCTCTATGCAGCTCTGACCATGAGCAAAGCATAGTCCAGCTAAGCAAGCAAGCAGTCCATGTGGAACAAGGAACACATGGAACGAAATGTGTCAGTGTATGAAACAGGAGGGAAGTTTATGTTCAGTTAGAAAACAGTAATCAGTCAATGTTCAAGCAGGGCAAGGTCCCATTTACTAAAACTTTTTATTTTCTTTTTAAGTCTGGGGACAGACTGAGGGCACTGAGCATGAGAAGCTCCTGTTATATCTCTGAGCTACAACCCCAGCCCCATTCATCAAAATAGTTATGTCCCAGAACTTCCATTTCTTGCTTATAAAAAATACTGAAAAGTGAGTCAAGATAAATACTCAAAACATTCCTGGGAGATCAGGGTGTGTGGTGCACACCTACAATCCCAGGAAGGCTGAGGCAGGGGACTACAAGCTGGAGGCCAGTCTGGGGGGCAGAGAAACTTCCAGACCAGCCTGGGATACACAGCAAGACCATGTCAAAAAAAACAAAACAATAAAACAAAATGTTCACAATAGTCCCATTACATGCGAGTATTTCAAAAAGCATCTATCTAACCATCGTTTACTGTGGTTTGGGGCAGATAGATTTGGTACCTCTTCACCACAAAACACCAAGTCATTTTAACAAATAAGGTTTATCTGGATATAGTAACATGTCACAGGCTTTATTTTAAAATGCATTTAGTGGGGCTGGAGAGATGGCCTAGCGGTTAAGAGCACCGACCGCTCTTACAGAGGACCCGGGTTTGATCCCCAGCACCCACATGGCGGATGAGAACCGTCTGAAGCTCCAATTCCAGGAGAACTCCAGTTCCAGGGGAATCCGACGCCCTCTTCTGACCTCCGTGGCGTTGCACGACACGGGTGCACAGACCTACATGCAGACAATACACTCATACACAAAGAAAAATAAATTAAAAAAAAAATTAAAAAAAATAAAATAAAAAATAAAATGCATTTAGTTATCACAGATATATGGACATATATACTTATATTAATAGATGTGCATATATGCATAAAAGGTCCAGGAAGACACAGAGGCTATGTGGGAACAGAGGTAGAGAATTGAACAGAATAAGGGAATCCTATTTTTATATATGATTTCTATTTCATAACTATATATCACTGTATTGTTTTAAAAGGGAATGGTTAGAGAGTACAGGAGGAAAAGAGAAGAAAAATAGATATGATCACCTACGAATCATCAAGTCCAGAATGACCTGTCTTTTTAGGTGTAAGTGGCCATCTGGGAGTGCGCCAAGGCTGGCAGCCATGGACTTAACCCTCCTGCAGGTTGTCTTCTTGGAATTTCTATTCCTGCCTTCTCTAGAAACCTGCACTGCTAGAGACCTGCCTTAACCTTGCTGGCACTCAAGTCTTCGAAAAGAACAAGAGGAGTAGGAAAACAAAGAAGCCACTCCCAGCCACAGCCCAGGGCTGAGCTCAGTCGCTCCTCCCAGCTGACAGACCAGAGCACTCCAGTGGTCTTCAGAAAGACCCCCCACCAAGACCCTACCCCAACCCCCCAAAAGACCTTTCTGGTTTTGTCCTAGATATGAACTGAGAGTCAGGCTTTCAGAATACAGACTTTAAAAAAGAAAAACTTTTCTAATGTTGCAAGCAGTAAGACATTAACCACCAGCATGCCACTACAATCAAAGACCCAATCTACCCAGAAAGAGACCTGCTGCTCGCTTTGTCTGGGTCACTGAAGCCATGAGAATCCATCCAGAAACACCCTAATGCAGTCACCCGCGTTTCCCCCTGCTGGTGGAGACCTGAGCTGCTCAGAGACTATTCGGAACCTAGTGACTAAACAGTAGTTTGCCACCTCCCTGTACCACCAATGCTGTGATATACTAACTTTACTAATAGTCTTATGGTGGATCACTCTCTCACTTTTCAAAAATAAGCCTTGGTCAAAGTGTTTTTTCTCCTTTTTTCAAATGAATGAATAGTAAGACAAGTATTTAACTGAGAATTTAAAAACTAGGGATTGCTGGGGCTATAGGGAGACCCTGTCTCAAAAACAACAAAAACCCAAAACAAACCAAACAATCCAGTAGGGCTTGGGAAGATGGCTCAGCCATTAAAATGACTTCTTCTTTTCACAAACTATATTGAACAAAGGAGTTCAAAGGAATGAAAACAAATCTCTCCTCATAGGCCTGCTCATAGGGTTCTGAGAGTGGCCCACTCAGCTTGGGTGAACCTGCCTGCTTCAATCCTTTCACTTTCTCTATGTGTCACCTTCCTGGTTTAGAAGACGGTGTAAATGGAAAAAAGACAGTTCAGGAGGGGTGAAACTCCCAGCTGACTGGGTATTTAGCATCCCTCAGCTGTAAGGTATGGAAAAGCAGTGCTTTGGGCAACTACCCCTCCCCCAATCTGAAGACTTAAGAGGAGGAAAAAAGTTGTTTTCTTTCCATTTTTCAAAAACTTGGCCTGACTCAACCAAAGCTAAAATTACTAATTAAAATTGGCTATATCCTATATGCACACTCCATATATATTTTACTAGGTAATTTTTATATGGAAATACCTGGAATTAGGAATCAGGATTAGGTAGGGAGGGATTGTGCAAACCTTTAGTCCCAGCACTTGGGAGGCAGAGACAGGCAGAGCTCTGAGTTCAAGACAAACCTGGTTTACACAGTGAGTTCCAGGATAGCTAGGGCTACATAGTAAGACTCTGTCTCATAAAAAAAAGATTGTATTTAATTCCCTTCTGACCTGGGTATTTTGGTTGGCATTGGTCAGTCTCAGGGGACAAAAGGAATATACTCTTAGAATAGGAGTTGCATTAGTGTTCTTAAGTTAATTTCTTGAGAAGTGTTCAAAGACATGGAAAAGTGCATGTGATACTCCATATTGAGAATTTCAAGCTTATATTCAGTAAATGTATGGCATGATCATGATTTTGTATATAATATATGCGTATGTACAGAAAGGAAGAATTTAAATTTATATATAAAACTTATATCACCCCTGCTATCTTTATTATGCACATATTTTCATAGTTCAAAATTTGTTAGAATGAACACATTGCTTTCATAATCAATAAATACTATAAAAATAAACAGATGTCTTAAAGGTGGGTGCCCTCAATGTACACACACACATACCATTTCTTCTTTTTGCTCCAAAAAAGTGCCCTCCACACATGCACTCATCCTGCATTATAAACAGAAAGTGAGAGAAAAGACCCAGTAAACTTTCAGACTAAATTTAGTGACAGGTTTGAGTTACACTTCTCAAAAACAATCCCTGAAATAGTTCTGGTCTTATGAAACTAAACTTCATAGGCCTGTCACTCCAGATTTCACGAGTGTCTAGTTCTATTAAATGCTCACAGGAATCACATGTTATTAAAATGAGGGCCACAGTAGGCTATTATGCAATGTCCTGGCAAATAGCACTTTATTTTCTGTATGCCTATGAAACACTAGAATATACATGTCCATAACAAAGGCCAAACTCCTTTTCTTTTTCTTTTGATCTCTTCTTTCTTTTCTCTCTCCCTCCCACTCTCCTCCCCCCTCTCTTTCTCTCTCCCTCTTTCCCTCCGTTCCCTCCTCCTCCTCTCCTCCTCCCTCCCTTCCTCATCCTCCTCCCTCCCTCCCTCCCTCCCTCTCTTCCTCCTCCTCCCTCCCTTCCTCCTCCTCCCTCTCCTCCTCCTCTCCCCACTTCTTGCCCACACTGGACTTAAGCCACTCTCCCTTTCTCAGCCCCCCAGGTACTAGGATAACAGGCATGCACCAACATGCCAATATTAAGGTACTAGGATAACAGGCATGCACCAACATGCCAATATTAAGGTACTGGGATAATAGGCATGCACCAACATGCCAATATTAAGGTACTGGGATAACAGGCATGCACCAACATGCCAATATTAAGGTACTGGGATAACAGGCATGCACCAACATGCCAATATTAAGGTACTGGGATAACAGGCATGCACCAACATGCCAATATTAAGGTACTGGGATAACAGGCATGCACCAACATGCCAATATTAAGGTCAAATCTTGAAAAACATCAATCTCAGACATCATCAATAACTGTACAATACAGCCACAATAATTTTGTCTCAATGGAAATACATGTTGAAATTTTTCATTTTAAGTTATTTTATAACATTGCTGAATTACCTCTGAAAAAATTTTAAGTGTATTGCACTATTTTATAGATAAAGACACAAAGGCTCAGAAATGAGTGATCTGAAATGGATCAGTACAATTCTAATCCAAAGAAGTATTCAGAATTTATCAAGTTCTTTAGAGATCAAAAGGCAAAAGGCTCATTTCTTAGCTTAATATATTTGTGCTGAAATTATATGTCTCAGAGTTTCACTATCCATACAGGAACTTCAAACTTTCATTTTTTTTTTGTCCTATAGTCTCCAATCAATACACTTCCCCAACCCCCAACTCAGCTATTTTTTAAAAAAACAGAAATATGGTTTCTTCTCCCAACAACAGTAAGCTTTACTTCTATAACAACAGTGCCAACCATAACAAGAGAGAACAGGTTACATTATTTAAGGAAATTACAACAGGTTATACTGATAAGTTTTCATCTTCCTAGGTAAGAATATACCTATTGGTTTTTATTAACTTTGATGAATAGCATTTCACATTAATTTCACAACTGCCTTAGCATAAGGTGTGTATTAATATTGCTCTACTTACACGCACAAGGTACTGACAGCATTTCAGACAACATATTAAACATATGCTTTGCTTTGTCTTCAGTCAGCACAAACACATCACTTTTTTCAGTATAAAATAAAAACTACCTAATGAGTATGGTCTTTGGCTCAGGACCAATGCTTGCAACATATATATATTTAGACCCGTGGTGGCCATAAAGCACAGTGGGCAGCACAGTGTATGGACTACAGCGATCCCCCACATTTATATCTCACAATGAATGTATCATTTGAGAGGTGAACAGGACATGAGGGTAGAGCCTACACAAATGGGATTAGTGCCATGGATGGATGGATGGATGGATGGATGGTTGGATGGATGGATGGATGGATGGATGGATGGATCAAGGGAAGGGAAGGGAAAAGGGGGCAAAGAGGGGGGAAGGGAGAAGGGGGAGAAGGAGGAGGGGGAGGGAGGAGGGAGAGGGGGAGGAGGAGGGAGAGAGAGAGAGAGTTCCCTTGTCCCAGTGCTACCAGCAGCCTCTGAGAAAGACATTGAACCTGCCACTGAACTGACCTTCGACTACTTTCATAGCCTCCAGAACTGTGAGGAATTTCTGTTGTGTGCAAGCTACCTACCTAAGGTAGTTTCACAGCAGCTGGGGAGGACTAAGGTGTAGGCTTTGTATCATCAACACCTGGCTCAGTGTTCCTCCTCCTTTTCCTGGTAACTACCATTGCATGATCTGGGTATGATATCAGGCCTTTTGTTACCTGATTCTAAAACAATATGACCCTCAGAGGGCTTTAAGTCACTTTCACTTGTCATTCTGAAATAGTGTTTGGTTCACAGAGTTGCAAGGGTAGTCTAGAAAACTGAGGCATCCTGTGCTGGATAGCTTTAGTGTCAACTTGACACACCTGGGTTGAGGGAGCCTCAGTTGGGGAATTGGCTCCATTGGATTGGCCTGTGGCCACGTCTGTGGAGTACTGTCTGAGTGTTGAGCAGTGTGGCAGGACCCAGCCCACAATGGGTAGTGCCACCCTGGGCAGGTTGTTGTGAACCGTATAAGAAGGCAGGCTGGGCATGAGCCAGGGGAGCAAGCTAGTGAACAGCATTCCTCCATGACTTGTGCTTCAGCTCCTGCCTCCAGGTTCCTGCCCTGAGTTCCTGCCTTGGGCTCCTAAGTGATGAACTGTGACCCAGGAGATGTGAGCTGAATAAACCCTTTCCTCCCCAAGTTGGTGTTGGTCAGAGTGTTTTGTCACAGCAATGGTAGACAAACTAGGACACACCCCCTTCACCAGCTGTGTACCGACAACTTCCAAAACAATGATCAAATCATGGGAACTAACCTATACTCTTAGCTAAACAACATATGGTCTTTCAGTTTCACCAACTCCCCCCAATATCCTGTTTTCTCCATTTCCATGAACATGCTGTCTCCTTACTGTGCTCAAGCAAGTTCCTCTTTCTTTCCTTGCCTTTCATAACCTGGACAGGTCTGAAGAATGAGGTGTGGTGTAGAATTCCCTTACTTGGTCCCTTGCATCTTCTCAACCTGAAACTGGGAATGTGCATTTTGGCAAGAATGTCCTAGAAGTGACAAATCATCCTACTTAGTTATACCCAGGGATACACACTGGTCATCTGTCTAATAGTTGTCTTAGAATGCTAGCCATGACCTCTTGTTCAAGTTTTTAACCTGGAGAATTAGTCTGAGGATACAGCACTCTTCAATAATGGCAGCTATTATTATGTAAAATTATGATCAAGATTGAGGTTTTGGAAATAGTCTTAGATCCAATGACCATTCTACCAATTAATGGGAAAGTATTTTAACTTCTCTAGTCCTCTTTCTTCCAGTGTCCTATAAAAAACAAAGCTTTCTATGATTGTTGATGATTGAATGTATGATTATATGTAGAGTACTCAGTGACTAGAATTTGATAGTGTTCTATGAAATCACTATTATTACTTTTTTAAGTGAGCATTTTTTTTCAAAATAAATACTATGAACTAAAATAAAGGAAAGTCAAAACAGAGAAGAAAGGTGACTTGGTAATTTTTCTTAGGGTAAAAAACAAGCTGCAACATCTTGTGGTTTGAATCTTAAATGTTGCGCACAGGCTCAGGTTTGAATCTTAAATGTTTTGCATAGGCTCAGGTCTGAATGCTTGGTCTCTAGTCTGTAGAGCTATTGGGAGGTTCTGAAAGGTTTGAAAAGTAGGACCTAGCTGGAGGAAGTAGGTCTTTGGGATGGGTCCTTGGGGTATACTATCCATATTTATTCTCATATTCTCTCTCTCCCTCCCTTCCTCCCCCTCCCTCCTTCTCTCTCCTCCTCCCTCCCTCTCTCCCTCTTCTCTTTTTTCTTCCTCCCTCCCTCTCTTCCTCATCTCCCTCCTCCTTCCCTTTCTCTTTCCTTTTTTCCAACCCCATCCATCATGGTGTAAATTACTGTCTTTTGGCACAAATTCCAGCCACCATGGTATTCCTGCTCAAGCAGATGTGGATAAGACTCCATAGACTGAACCCTCTGAAACCATGAACCAAAATAACTGTTTTCTTCCTTGAGTGGTTCTTCAGGTATTTTGGTAGGAGAAGCTAACACACACCAGTGGAGGAGGCCTGGGCTGTGGGAAGCCAACGTCTCATCTCTCAGATTACTGGGGTTCCTTTTACCCTTGGATAAACAGCTGGGTAGTAAGACCTTGCAAACAGGAAGATATTCACTTTCTGTCTTTGTCAGACTCTCTGGCAGAGACTGAGAGTATGACAAAGGACATAAAAGTTTTTCTGCTATACCTGCCTCTGGCATTCTATGTGTGCTGCTCTATTCTGCCAGCATCTGGCACCTGACCAGGGGAAGTTTGGCTTCTCTAATGCTCTGCCCCTCAATATACTGCCCTGACTGACCAAGCTCTTTAGCATCCACCCCTAAAGACTAGAGAGGTAACAGCTCCTTATGATGTATTTCTCAAGCCCAAAATGGGAACCTGTATGCTGCTAAAAGAAAATGCATATGTATTTCTCTGAGCAAAATCATTTTAACAGACAGAGACTGAGCTTACCAGGGCCAGATGAAAAATAATAGCCCCAGGGGATTTCTAAATTACTTTGAAAACACTGTATTTTCAGAAGGTCCCACCAAGTTTTTTCACAGTGCCTCCTGCCTACCGAAGAGATGGAGTATCTGCCACCTCCTTTCCCAGCTCCCTGCTTCTTCATTGGGTGAAGAACAACACAGTGCCTAACAACATGTATTGACAACCTCCTATGAGCTGTTTATAAATATAGCCTCATTACATGCAAAACAGCCCTACAAAAAGGGTAAGATTATCTACTGACAATTGAGGACCCTAAACCTTTAGAGATGAGGTACTCAGGTGACATGAGGTTCTTAAGGCTACATGCTAGAGTGAGGTTGCCACTGTAGGTTCAAGGTCTGTGTGCTGCGTGCCTCCAATTGGGGATACTATCACTCTTCTGCAAACCTTGTTAGTAATACTGATATGATTTCAGTTCCTTAAACTGAAGGGCTTTGTAACCCCCTAGCCTTACATGGTTGTCATTGCTATTAACAAATATCTCTTCCTTCTGTCTTGCCTCTGTTCTTCACGAGACTTTCCGGTACGCACACTGGTGGTCAAAAAGCCTAGAGCATAGAAGGCTCCAAAAAAAGCTTCCTGATTCCTCCCTTTTCCCAGGCTAACACTTCTGCCATCCCGCATTATTAACTAGAAGACAAGTGCAGTTTTGCTTGCAAAGCTCAGCGAGGGCAGGGCCTCCCTTAGGGAAGGGCTCTGGCTGTACATTCACTCCAAGTCATATTCTGCATCTATCACACAGATGATTTCTGAAGGAAGTCACATCTGGGAAGGTGCAGGTAACACCTGGTCACTAAATCTATCCAAGAACTTCACTTTCCTCAACCACCGAGACAAAGGCATAAAACTATGATGAAAGGATTCTTTCAGGAATGGCCCATGTCCACGACCTATCTTAGGACAGAGAGCCTTCCACACACACTCACTAACCCCAACTGCCCAGATCCTCAACCCAAAGGGAATCTCAGATTTGATGCATATGTGTTAATGTGATTGTATTTATTTTACACTTTCTCCTTTCTCAAAAAGATCTTCCCTCATTATCATAAAAGCAATACTGTGCAAATTAGATTTAGATTCAAACAATATAAGTACATAAAGTTCAATACATACACAGATGGGCAGACACAGCAAGCAAGCCTCCTCATTCTCAATCTTCAGAGGTATTAAAAATATGGTTTAGAATTACTCACTTGGATATGAATCACATAATTTGGTGTTAGCAACAAAACATCCTGGGTGATAAAGGAATGTCAAAAACTATTCTACTAAATAAAAATGTCTCTAGCACTCAGGATTTCAGACATTTAGGTTCAAATTCTACTTTATTACAATAGTGATGGGCACACCAGGCAGAGGTCTCTAACCAAGCTCATAGCCTATGTTTGGGGTAGCAGCAGAAAGAGGTGGAAACCACTGACATGGGGAGAGTCTGTGATGGAACCAAACAGTTCCAAGAGGGGTTGTCCTTGCTGCCCTGTCCCCAAGTATCTCCAGAACCTTCTCAGAACTATTGTGAATTTCCCAAACATCAGACACAACAAGCATAAAATACAGAGGAAAGAGCACATTCCGATTTCAAAACACTTCCCAAACATCTCAAAGTGCATTCCAGAGAAAAGATTTCCAGGCTAAAGGACAGTGAACTAAAGTGATGTCACTGACTTTTGTCCTTCCTTTCTCTTTATTTACATGGATGACCTTTCAGTAGTTTTCCTTTCTTGTACTTGGTACTGTAATCTACTCAGAAATCTTTAAAAACTGTGAAACACTGCACCAACTGTCACTTGTACCCAGAAAACTGCAAATTGATAAATGCTGAATTTGTAAAGTGGACAGTTTTCTAGTAGCACTGGTGCTCATAAATGTAATCCCTTTCAGGAGACTGTAACAGGATTACAGTGAAGCTGAGGCCAGCCTAGGCTTTACAGTAAATTCTAGACTAGCTTAATCTACAAAATGAGACCATTTCAAATAAACAAAAAGGAAAACCAGCCAACCAATAAAAACCTAGTTTTCTTTCTAGGGAATTAGACAAACAAAATTGATCAAGTGATGTCTTTTTACAAAGCCTTATTTCCCAAAGTCATAGTTTCTTTCTAAGTGTAATAAATGGTAGGTCACTACAACATAGATCTGATCCTACTTCTAGATATAGCATCGTGCATTAACTACTAGGCTTTCTGCCTAACTCCACAAGGTGAGGAATGTTAGTTCAAGCCTCAGAATCCACATGATAGGGGAGAACTGATTCCTGCAAGTTGTCCTGTGACCTCTGCATGAGCATGCCTGCACTCACACATAAGAATCTCTCTCATAATCTCTCTCTCTCCCTCCCTCCCTCCCTCCCCTCACACACACATTCTTCCCCCCATACACACACATACACACATGTTCTCTGCCCCCCCACACACACATGCATGCACACAGTATTTTCACATTGGCACAGACAATCAAGATTAAGCTCAACTTTGAGCACACAGGGCAGCTTGGATTTCCAGGTGAGATGATAAAATTCCAGTCTCTAAACTAGGGACTCCTTTGATCTGACCAAGGACATTGCATTCAGTTCAGTTCATCTGCAGGATACTCATTACCCAAATTGCCTGGATTTGTGACTTTTTCCCTGTGGGCCAGACATCCCTTCTCTGTGGATACTACATAAAGGAAAGAACTGCATGCAACCAGTACTCTTGCTGAAAGAGAAAACAAGCTCCATCCCATCCTGACATGTTTCCTTTCTCGAGTTTGGTTTTCTTGAATACTACCCGGTTCCTTTTTCATGGATAATGACACTATTGTGAGATTCTTATTTTACTCTGGCCACTTGTCAGGCCAAATATGGCAAGCATATGGAGCCTAAAGATCCAGTCAACACTGGATAGCTAAAGAGCCCAAGTCTAACAGTCACCGTCCATCACTAGACTCATGAATTCCTACTCTAGGAAACTCAGGACCCAGCGATGGTAATACATGCAATGGTAGGAATGATGTCTTTGGGCTCGAACTTGAGGTATATTCTGAACCAATTGCTCCAACTGGGAGGTCAAGAATCACAGCAGGTTGGAAACTTCAGTTGACACTTATTCAGAGCTGTCAACACTGTCGTTCTTCCCAGATTCTGTGTTCTTGAGACAGGTTTGTCTAAATTCTGAAGCCAAATATCATAAAATTGAAGTAAAAATAAATCCAAGGTTATGTTAAATAAATGTGTATTAGGAAGAAGCATGCTTTTTCATATAGCTACCTACTCCTAAGGGTTTATTTTTTTAATTATTTATTCTTGCACAATTTGGGCCAGTGCTAACTACAAAGCACTCAAGTAAGATCTTACTTCAAACACCAGGACCTACGTGATGGAGAGGCCAGCTCCTGTAGGTTGCTCTACGACCTGCACACTGGCCCCCTTCCAAAATAACTAAATGTAACAAATGTACTTTTATTATGCCCCCCAAAATTCCCGTTTGTGGTAGGTAGATTGTTTTATTAGCCCCAGCCCTAACTAACTGATGATTCAACACCGGGACTCGCCTATACTACAGAGAACTAAACCAGGGTCTAGAGTGCTTCTCACTGCATTTTCTCCCTTTTCTTCCATTTAAAAATTTACTATTGCTTTTACCTGTACATGTGTGTGCCCAAGTGTGTGTATGTACACCACATGTTTGTAAGTGCCTGTAGTGGTCAGAAGAGGTCAGATCCCCTGGAACTGGAGTTACAAGTGGTTGTGAGGTGCCTAATGTGGGCGCTGGGAACTGAACCTGGGTCCTCTGGAAGAACAGCCTCTGGCGGCCCAAACTTAACTGCTGCCCCTGCTACTTTCCCTTACGTGATCTCCTCCCCATTTGAAGTAAGTCTAGGTCTTCTGGGCTAACTGGCACTACCATGTCTGTCTTCCCCAGGAGGCTTGCCTGCCCATCTGTGTCCACTATCTGAAGTGGCAAGGGGTCAAAAGTATACCAAGAGAAGCAAAAAATTTCAAGTCTGTGGAACTGGAGATATTCTGGGACTAGGAAAGGTAATGAACAAGTTAGTCTTAAGGAAAGTGAGTTATAAAGTAGGGGCTAGAGAGATGGCTCAGCAGTTAAGAGCACTGGCTGCTCTAGCAGATGACCCAGCTTTGAATCCACCCACATGGTGGCTAATAACCATGTGTAACTCCAGTTCTATGGCATCTGCCCTCCCTCTTCTGATTTCTGCATTGCATGACTCAGGGTACCCTTATATACGTGTATTGCCTACACATATGGTTTATGCCAGGCACCTAGAACAGAGCCTAGCAGTGTGCTTCTCTGCTTGCATCAGCATGCATACCACTATCTTACTAGTAAGAATAAAACATGAAAAGAGTAACTGACAAGGAGAAAATTAATAAGTATAAAAACACAGATTGATTTTCTTTATTGTATCACATTCAAAGACAGTACCTGAATAGAATACATTGGCAATAACAAATGTCTAGACAGTCCTCAAGATTTTTCTTTTATGGCCAACACTGATGTAATCAACCTCCCTATGGGCCACACTAAGGCCAGAAGGTGGCTGGGCAGGAAGCTCCCTAAAGGTACAACTCAGTGTGTTGTGACCAACTTCTAATGCTGCTGCCCAGCAACTGGGCTGCTTCAAGATGATAATAATTAGCATGCTTCCCCTGACCAATGTAAGGATGGCTGAAACATAAATGCTGCAAGGTAAACACTTACACCCAATAATTGACCTCAATGGGACTTATGGTCTCACCTAGAAATACACAACAGGGTCAATTATCTGACATTTAAGACAACAATGGGGGAAAATCATATTAACAGTCACAGTCTTGCAACACAAAGCAAGTATTTGCCTTGTTGAAAGACACCCTGCTCTAAATTGGTCCTGCTTCTCCCACACAGTGTTGTCAGAGGCGCTTTAAACTTTGGCAGTCTAGAAAATGTTTCCTCTTCATTTACACAAGAAATGTATTTATTTTATTTCATTTTATTTTATTATGTGCATGCACACATGCATGTGTATCTGTGTGTGGAAAATGTGCTGGTGGC
Source organism: Rhizomys pruinosus (assembly GCA_009823505.1). NCBI lineage: Eukaryota > Metazoa > Chordata > Mammalia > Rodentia > Spalacidae > Rhizomys > Rhizomys pruinosus. Next base: position 2,308,458 of record VZQC01008122.1, read on the forward strand.
TGCATGTGTAAAAGCCAGAGTCCCCAGGTGTCCCCCTCAATAACTTGTCCACCATTTTTCAGACAGGGTCTCTCTCTCTTGCTGAACCCAGAGCTTGGCATTTTGGCTATGCTGGCTGGCCAGCAAGCACCCAGGATCCTTCTGCTCTACCTCCCAGTGCTGGGGATACAGACAGACCTGCCTGGCTTTTACACAAGTGAAGGGATCCAGTCAGTCCTCATGCTTATGAGCCTTCTCCCAAGCCCCACAAACTCTTAAAGGAATGACATATTTGGCAGAGTGACTGCTATACTTGCACTTATGTATTTCTCTCATAACTCTTTGAGGTAACTAATCACCATTTGTACAAATTAAGAAAATGAGGGCTTGCAACACATGCCCACCAGTGAATGTCAATGTTGAGAGCAAACTACAGAGGTCCATTTTCTTTTTTTTTTTAATGTGTATGAGTGTACTGTCTGCATGTAGGTTGGTACACCTGTGTCGTGCAATGTCTTAGAGGTCAGTTCCCCAGGAACTGGAGTTAAAGATGGTTCTTAGCCACCATGTGGGTGCTGGGAATAGAACCTGGGTCTTCTGCAAGAGCAGTTGGTGCTCTTAACCTCTGAGCCATCTTTCCAGCCCGAGAGGTTCATTTTCTACTGACTATAAATTTTCTAGCTTGATTCTCCAGTGCTTCAGGGTTTTGGTTTTTTTTTCCATTTTTGTCTTTAACTGTGGAACATTCCTCCAAAAGGCCTACATATCACCAAAACTTGATACCAACCAACAAGATATGCCACACACACACACACACACACACACACACACACACACACACAAAGCTCATGCGATTTTATTAATGTGTGGATTTTACATCTGTCACACAGAATTTTATTTTTTCATTTACTCTGATTTTCCAGGGCTAACTCTTTTCCACAAAGGTCTTAGAATCAGACCTGCCTTAGAATACCAAATCATAGAAACTTATATCCAGAAACTAAAATACCAAAGTAGATTCCATTGTCCTATTCATTTAATCTCCTATACAAAATGTCAAAGCCAAATACACAAATGAATTTCCACAATCCTTAGTCAACTTGATTAATAAGTTAAAAGTTAAAAATGCAATTTGGACCAAAGTAGATAAAACTGTTGGACCCAAGAAATCATTTGTGAGCTTTCCTTTGGCAGCTACATGCTATAAACTTCTCCATTTATCTTTCATTCAATATACTGCTTAGAAAGGAAAACTGCCTGAACCAAAGTACAACAGAATTGTCTGGTCAAAAGCCTAATTAAGGGCATCATTCATCAATGATTTCCTTAGTTTGTACTGAAATGGTGCTTAATGAGCTCCATGGTCATTCAGAGCAGCAGTGGCTGGGTTTCTAATGTTTGAGCATCCAATTATTTTTTGTACTGAATGTTACCAAGCAGTAACAGAAGTCAAAGCTTAGCATCAGCTTTCAGAAATTAAATCTATTTTTTCTACTAAGGGCTTCTGTATCAGTAAATGCAAAGTAATTAAGTGAAGTGCTTTCTGAAAACTATGAAGAGTAAACACAGCTCTTAGCTCATCCCAGGTCAAACAGGAAGACGTCAGAAGAGAATGCTGGATTCCCTGGAAAGGGAGCTATAAATGATTGTTAGCTGCCATGTGGGTGCTGGGATTCCAACCAGGGTCTTCTGCAAGAACAGCTAATCCTCTAAACTACTGGGCCATCTCTCTAGTCCTCCTCAACATTATTTATACCAAAACAAAAGCAATGTCTTTAATGAAAATCAAATGCTTGAAGATAGGAAAAATGTTTGGAACACATATGAAATAAGACCAATTTCTTGCAGTTAAAATGAATGCATATGAGTCAACAAATAAAGAGTATATGGGAAGTGCCACAGGGAAACAGGGAGAAGAACAGCGCAAGTACACCAATGGATAGAAGAAACTCAAACAAGTTTAGGTGAAAAGATCCTAAATCTTAATCAAAATTAAAGATAAAAAAACAGAGACGCACTTTTAACTCACAACAAGGGTAAACTGTTTACAGCACTGATGGGAGATAAGGAAAGATATTAACTTACAACAAAGGTAAACTGCTTATAGCACTTATGGGAGATAAGGAAAGATATTAACTTACAACAAGGGTAAACTGCTTATAGCACTGATGGGACAGAAGGAAAGATATTAACTTACAACAAGGGTAAACTGCTTATAGCACTGATGGGAGAGAAGGAAAGATGCAACTCTGGTTTGTAATACTGCAATGAATATCTCAAGGTAGAAGAGAGGATTTTGAATGTTCTTATAAAATTTGCATAATAAGTATATAAGGTGGTGGATATCCTAATACATTATTTGATTATTACAAATGAATGATATATGTACATATATCAAAACATCATTATGCCCCATCAATCTGTTCCATTAGCAATAAATTATGAATAAAAATTAAGAAAGCACATTTGGTTTCAAATAAAAATTGGTGAGCTTTCTGGAATCCAATTTGGCAATGTTTATCCAGCAACTTTAATATGGATTTACATTCTCACCCAGAAATCCCACTGTCCAGAGTTTTATCTACAAGTCTGTGAGCAAGTTTTACACACATTTGTACTGGGCAGGCATTAAACATTTCTGTTCTAAGTATATAGCCTTAAATTAGCTAACATCTCTCAACATCCTAAGATATGGTCCCTCAAAGAAGGGTCAGGAAGTGCTTGACTGCATGTGAGGAGAACAGTGGAGCTGCCAGGAGCGTTTCTTGCCTTAGTTTCTGTTGACATCTTGGGCTCTCCTTTATAGCCAGCTTCCGCTCCCATCTATCCCTGAGCTCCAACAACAGCCTACTCCCTTTGAGCCTGATGGGCAGTGTCTTCCCATAGTGCCTAATCTCTTGACTTCTGTAATCCCTTGATTCCTTCAATGTGCCCTATATGGCATCCTTACAAACCATCACCCGGACAAATAACTTCACTCAATTCTCTCTATTATAAATAAAAGGAGAGATCTGAGATCTCCCAAGACCAGCTGAAGCACAGGAAGGAAAATGGCTGGAGCTGGAGGATATCATGCTGAGTGAAGTAACATGGTCCCAGAAAAACAAAGGACGAATGGTATCCCTCATCTGTGGATGCTAGTGCCAATTACCTAGTTTTAAGTATTTCTTGTGCACAGCCCCTTGAGCTTTTGTCCAAGCAGTTGGGAGTGATGCATATTGGAAACAACAACAAGAACAACGACAACAACAGAAAGGACTGCATCAAAGAACTGACTGAAACGGTGAACTTCTGCTCAAAACAGTCAACTTCCACATGGAGAACATTGAGAAAGACTGAGAAAGAGATGAAAAGCATGTTTGGCAGAATGTATGAGCTCTGGTGGGGTGGGGGGATAGGGTGGGGGATGCGGGTCTAGATTTGATAAAAAATATATAAATAAATAATAAATAAATAAATAAATAAATAAATAAATAAATAAATAAATAGAGTTTCGTTTTTCCTTGCTTAGGCCCTCCCTGGCCAGTTACAACAGAATGACTACATATGTTGAGAATCACTATCTATTCTTAAAAGACATTAAACCGTGCTAAGATCCTAAATACAAGCTTAAGGAAATCTTTATCTAAGAGAGTGAGCGAGAGAGAGAGAGAGAGAGAGAGAGAGAGAGAGAGAGAGAGAGAAAACAAACCTACAATCAACAGTAGTTAATAGAACCAAAATGTGTAACAAACTAAATACTAGGGAAATGGGCAGCAGTCCCTAACCTCAGCCAAAGAACTATTGGCAGCTGATAACTGCTGGGTGAGGGAGAGCTAATCTTTAAGGGAGAGACTCCAGATTGGTGACCAGATGCCAGTGGGTGAACTTGCACCAAGAGACATCTGAGTACCCAGACTTGTCTCACCAGACCTTAACATATATGACAGAATGCATGAAATCCAGGGCAGGGCGGGAGAGAGTACAGAGTATGGGAATGTGGGAAGGGGTATGAGGAGGAGTAAGTTGTTTTGCATCGAATACACACACACAAAAAAATCTACTAAAAATACACTTTTTTTAAAAAAAAGAAACTAAGGGGGCTGGAGAGATGGCTCAGCAGTTAAGAGCACTAATTGCTCTTGCAGAGGGCGCAGGTTCAAGTCCCCACATGGCAGCTAACAACTGTCTGTAACTCCAGTTCCAGGGTATCTGACACCCTCCTTTGACCCCCAAAGGCACTGCATGACATGGGTACACTTAAACACATGCAGGCAATATATTCATACACATACAATTTTAAAAAATGAAAGTAAATACAAACTTATTATTCTGAGAACCAAGTAAAAGTATATTTCATAAATTTCTAAGAACTTTTAGCAGTACAAAAACCACACTAAAACTTCTCCAAATTTTTGGTTATGAACTACTTTGATCAGGGATTTCTGTAGGTATTTGGTAATTTGTATAATTTAAATGAGAATTACAGGGCCTGCTCACTAGCTAAGTATGAATTAGTCTGCCTCATAATTGCAACTATACCAGTGAACTCCAGCTCGCCTTAAACTTGCAGGAGTCACTCACAGAACAGAAATTTCACATTTCTGGTGTGAACAGTCACCCAGTCACACCCACTCTTCTCAACACTGTCTAAACTGGAACAAAAGCTAACAGTATTATGATGCATCACATCCTTGTTTGAAAATCCGGTAAAGGTGCTTGTGGGGTTAGACAACCATCCCTATGAAAGTCCACAGCTCACAGAGGGAAGAATCTTCTTAAGACTCACCACAGCCCAAGGTGGGGCCTTAAGCTTTGGTGCTAAACACACTTGAGGTGGGACTGAGGTAAAAATGCCAACTGAGGGGCTAGAGAAGTGGCTCTTACAAAGGACCTGGATTTGGTTCTCAGCACCCATATGGTGCCAACCACCATCCGTAACTCCAGCTCTAGGGGGTCTGACATCCTCTTCTGGCCTCTGAGGTAACTGCATGCACATGGAACATTTACAAATGTGCAGGCAAAACATTCACCAAATAAAAATAAGTTAAAAAAACGAAATGGCAACTGATGCCAGGTGCAGTGGTAATACACCTTTAAGCTCAACATTCAGGAGGCAGAAGCAGGCAGATCTCTGTGAGACTGAGACTAGCCTGGTCTACATAGTGAGTTCTAGGCTAGCTGGAGCTACATGGAGATTCTGTCTCAAAACAACAACAAAAAAATGCCTACTGAATATTCTACTATTAGAAACTCATGCCATAATACAGGTTCTGTTGATACTCCTGATCTCCTAAAAACATTTCTACATGAGGAGGTCAAATTATAATCAATAGGATGTACAGCTGACAGAAGACAGACACAAGTATTTGAGTCTTCCTTCATGGCCTGACACTGTGCTCTATGAGGTTAAGGTATGCTCAGTGGTGTTCACTGATGGCAGCTCCAATGATTTTAAGCCTAGGCATTCTGAATATGAAAGCCCACCATAGGTCAGAATGTGACAGCAACCTGCGAATGCTGTGGGCAGGGTAGCTTCTTCATGATTGCCCAGGCCAGTCTCTCAGATTCAGTCTCCAAGTTCCACTTCTCTAAGTTTGTCTTCAAAAATTATCACTTAGAGTCACTTATTAGAGTGTTAACCAAGTTACAGCACTACCCTGCAAGCCCTCAGATCTGTACTAACTCCATAAAGTTATAGGGGACACAGGGTATACATACCCCCAGAATGTGCTAGGAATCAATGATTGCTCAGCAAAAGGAAGACTAGGAATTTCAGAGAAGGGGGAAGGGTTGCTTTAGGGAAAGAAACAAACTATGCTCATACCTTATGTTTAAAGAATTTGTAAAAATCCTGGGGCTGGAGAGATGGCTCAGAGGTTAAGAGTGCCAAATGCTCTTGCAGAGGACCTGGGTTCGATTCCCAGCACCCACCTGGTGGCTAAGAACCGTCTTTAACTCCAGTTCCAGGGGAATCCGATGCCCTCTTCTGACCTCTGCGGCATTGCACAACACAGATGCACCAACCTACATGCAGACAGTACATTTATATGCATAAAAATAATAAATTTAAAAAATATAGCTGGAGAGATGGCCTAGCGGTTAAGAGCGCCGACCACTCTTGCAGAGGACCTGAGTTCGATCCCCAGCACCCACATGGCGGCCGAGAACCGTCTGAAACTCCAAGTCCAGGAGAACTCTAGTTCCAGGGGAATCCGACACCCTCTTCTGACCTCCGCGGCATTGCACGACACGGGTGCACAAACTTGCATGCAGACAGTACATTCATACACATACAGAAATAAATAAAATTAAAAAAATATATATATATATATTAAAAAATAAAGAATTCATAAAATTCCAAGCTTAAATGCTTCAAAAAATGTACTGGTCTTATAACACAAGTAATGAGGTGCACTGTTCCATTTGATTTCAATGCTTTTATTCCTTCCAAGGCTAGAATGTGTTTGGCCTTTAGGTAAGATCTTTTTCTCAATATGCAAAGAAATCTATAACTTTAGTGACTGGGCAATCTAGAACTTGCCATTTTGGTTGCAAATGCTGTAGAAGTTGATGCCCCAGGGCCTTGCACACAAGCAGCAGCCCACAAACACTTCCTATAGTAGGCAGTGATTTCTAGTCTCATGCACATCTGGGGAACCAAAAGAATGGGATAAACCTAACAGAGAAGTCACCTATCAGGTCTCAAGAACTATGGTCACTGATGCCACCTAAAATTATCATTTACCTAGTCTTTTAGTTTATTTACTATTAATCTGACTTGTAGTAGGAAAAAGAATTACAGTGCTTTCCACAAATACTGGCTGTTTTTATATCAGAACAATTCACAAACATAAAAGTTACCTTCTTGTTTCAAGTTTCAGACTTAATGAACTAAACTCTCAGTTTATAACCCTTCAGAGATACGGGATTCTATGAGAGTAAATATTTTTGCCAGTACTTATTACCCAGCACTTCCAGGCATTGGAGGCCATTAGAAGTGGAGCACCACCTTCTATTTCCGTAGGATCAGGAAGGCTAAGTGAGCCTGCAGATTAACTTAAGTAAGGAGGGGCTCCACGTACTCATAGGATGTGGTCTGTGTGATCATTTCCCAGCTGTGAGCTCTGATGCCTGGGCCACTCATATTCTGCATGCCAGTAACTCCTTGGCTGCTGTGATCCCGTTTGCCACCATTCATGGAGCAAGCAAGCTGCTGCAAATGCTACCCTTGCTCCAGAAGAAAGATTGCCGGGAACCACAGAGAGGCCTGCGGCTGAGAGACCAAGTGCTAACAGTTGCTCTACTGACTGGCTCAAGTCCTGTGTTTATGTGAGGGTTATAGTACTTAGTTCAAAAGAAGTAGAGAGCTTCAGAGAGAAAACTAAGAGTAAACTCTTAAAAAATCAGTAACTTACTGAGCGTGGTGGCGCACGCCTTTAATCCTAGCACTTGGGAGGCAGAAGCAGGACAATCTTTGTGAGTTCAAGGCCAGCCTGGTCTACAGAGCAAATTCTAGGACAGCTGGGGCTACAGGGAGACTCTGTCTCAAAAATACAAAAAAAAAAAAAAAAAAAAAAAAACCCACCAAAAAAACAGTAATTCAATTTTCAACATGACTAAGAGCATTTTCCTATGCCACACAACTCTTCATTACGGAGAAAATCAACAAAACTGCAAAAAAATTCCCTCTTTACCAATATGGAGGAAGTGGATTTGAGCACTATGGAATTTCTCATCTAATTTCTATCCCACAAAGATTATACTCAAATACAGAGACATCAAATGTTCTTATGGATAAGCTACATGGTACAACAGAGCAGACCATTGTTGGGCTTGATATGAAGAAAAGAGGCCAAGTAACATGATCACACGGCACCTCTGCTTTCTTCTCAGTGGAGTGGCTGACAGGCCAGAAGACACCTGTAAGATGACAAAACTGATCTTCTGCATATATGCCAGCTGGAAATGTTGCTTAAGGCACTGGAAAATATATTAAGAAACCATAATACCGAGACCAGGAAAAAACAGAATTACACTGCTTATCCAAACACTGATTGTTTTTATAGCAGAACAATTCCCAAACAGAAAAGTTACCTTCTTAGTGAGTTCTAGCGAAAATACAGTGACTTTTGCTTTCCTAACAACCGAGTGCCCTCCTCCCTCTCATGAGCCCTTGATCCCTTGGCGCTTATTGGTCCTTCCCAACAAGGTCAAGCTACATCTCTCAAAGCATTTTTCTTTCTCTTAAAATGCTTATGCCTTTCTAAAGAGAAGACAGGAATCCTTTGTCATTTGTTAACTATTAAAACATCAATTTCCATATCCATCCTTTCTGAATTTCACATTTTAATAAGTACCACTGAATTCCATTATCCCCCTCATGAATTTTTTAAATTATGTACTATTAAGAGTACTAGACCAGTCTAATACTCAAGAACTAGGCTATATAGGGGCTGGAGAGATGGCTCAGTGGTTAAGAGCACTGGCTGAGGTTCTTGAAGAGGAGGACCCAGGTTTGAATCCCAACACCCACATGGTGACAAACAACCATCTGAAATTGCAGTTCTAAGGGCTCCAACACTCTCTTCTGGCTTCCCTGGGCACACATGCAGGCAATATACTCATACAGATAAAATAAAAATAATAATCACAGTAAAGGCGCACACCTTTAGTTCCAACAGCCAGGATGCCAAAGCAAGCAGATCTCTGGGAGTTCAAGGCCAGCCTGGGCACAGTGAGGGCCTGACTCAAAAAAACAAAAAGCCCCAAACAAAACAGAAACCAAATCACCACAGTATATTCATTCCACTGGGGGAATAAAACAAATGATATTCTATAATACTATACACCTGCAGGTTTTAGAATATACTAATTCTCAAAGGTTCTGTCACAAACCATACTTTTGGAGTTAACACTAAAGCAAAGACAACTATTCAGATTTACAACAGAAGCAAACACTCAACTGTTAAGCTCAGATTTCTCAACTGTGGCACTACTGACACTGTGGACAGGATAAGTCTTTGTCATGGGGCTGTCCTGTGCACTGTAAGACAGACAGAAGCATCCTTGGCCTCCACACATCCCCAGTCATGGCAATCAAAAATATATCCAGAAGTTCTCCAGGGAATAAAACTGGTCTCTGAGGAGAATGATAGAGTTAAGGTAACACAATTCCATAAGGAAAATCTTTACTGACTTCAGGAACAAGCTCTCCTACATCCTAGTTCAACAGACATTCCTCTTAAAACCTAACTATAGCCCCTTACAAGAAAGCACTTGTGACACTGGAAGAAACAGAATCCAGGATGCAGCGTCTGCATCGTTCTATGTGGCTAACATTAAGCAAGTGCTGCCACAGCTCCTCTAAGGTGAGCATGCCCAGTGTCTTCAAACTACTGCTCAAATGATTACAGATCCTCTCCAAAGTCTCACTGCCACTCTGGATAGGATTTAACACACCAACATGCACCCAACTGCCTCAGGCAAGAGACTAAAAGCAAACCACCCCCCACCCCACCCACCCCCGCCGCATAACAAATCTAAGATGTGCAGTTTACAATCAGGCCCTGAAGCACTTATGCAGAGGCAGGTGGATCTTTGTGAGTTCAAGGCCCGCCTGGTCTACAGAGTGAGTTCCAGGACAGCTGGGGCAAAAAGAAAACCCCAAAAAAAAAAAAAAAAAACGCCAAAAAAAAAAAAAAAAAAAAAGATTAACTTTAATCCTCCGACACCTTCAACAGTCTACAGGGGGATTACTCTATTTGCATTTCATGCGTCAAAAAGTGGAAGCACGCAGAGCTCTGGTAAACTGGGGAAACACTGACTCCAGAATCCCTGTTCTTCACTATTATCCTCGGTGCATCAAAGAACTGTGAGAATCTCACCTTCTAAGTTCTAAGTACTCTATCTCTAGTAATGCTACTTCCCTCCAGTTTTATCAAGGTGTGTTATTAGCACTTTGCTTAAGTCTGCCATCACCATCCTACTGATCAGCCTTCTTTGGGTTCTTTGGGTATATAACACAAGCCTAATTATCTATACTGTGGTCCAACCCACATTTCCTTCTTGAATGGAGATGCATGGCACTTTAAATGCCTTACCAAACCTGGCACCCCATATTTATGGTAAGTCCTGAAGCATTTCCCCAATGCCTCCATTAAAAAAGAAATGAGGTTAACTAGGCATGAGTGGTGCTTAGCAGGCATGTGCCAGACACAGAAATATTAAGAGGCCCCTACGTAGCCTAGGCTGACCTTGAACTCAAGATCCTCTTGCCTCTGCTTCTCAAGAGCTGGGATTATAGTTGTGTGTCACCACCCCCAGCCTTCCTCATTTGCTTTCTATGTGATTCTAATCCATCTTTTCAAAAATGTATTTTGCAATTCTGCTACACAATATCACTTGCTCTGAATCTGAAGCTCTCAGAACTTCTCCCTGTTTCTGAAAACCTAAGTTTTAGCATACTTCCTTCTCGCCATGACTTTCCCAAGCTTACTCCCAAGTGGTTCAATAAGTCATACCAACATACTCTGTTGTGGTGTCTTTGTTTGTTTGTGCAGTGCTAGGAAATAAACCCAGGGCCTTACACATGCTCTGCCACACCTACAAGCGCTGGCATGCTCTTTCAACATCCTGAAGCTTGTCAGGCACTTAAAGCAGCTTGGATGCAGGGCTCTGAGGGGGTGGCCAGGGAACCCTTGACTGGGAAAGTGGGTGTCAGCTCTGTCTTGGATGTGAGAAGATGGGGATGAGCTGGACTAGATGCTTCACGGTGTTCCAGGAAGGCAGCATTGTCCTGTTGCATCATCACAGTGTGCTAACAGGTGCTCTGGCAGATGACCACCGCTGGGGAGACAAACAGCCTTTCCAGTCCTCTGTCAGGTAAAGTTTTAGCAGGCTCATAACTTTTACCTCTGTACTCTTAACTAGCAAGTTTAACACTAATCTAAGTGCGATCCTAACTCGAAAAACATTTCCGCACAGCACATAAAACACTGCAGGTGTGCTTTATGCAGAGTCAGCTCTGGAAAGCGGGGATCCAGCTCTTGGTTTCACACTTGGGGAACGCTTGTGTTATACTTGCTAAGAAGCAGGAAGAATAGATTCAAAACTAAAGGGCTTCAGAAAAAAAGTAAAGTCAACAAAGATCAATAGCTCCGAGGCAAACATGTATATATCAACGGGCCCATCAAGGGTGTAGGGCTTGCTCAGTCAATATTTGAAAACTACAAGTCTCCAGAGTAAACATACTGTTCCTTGAACTTTGTGATTTGGACACACGAGCAATGAGGAACTTTTGGGATTGTTCCTGGTTGTTCCTCTTCCTCTTCCTCCTCTTCCTCCTCTTCCTCCTCTTCCTCCTCTTCCTCCTCCTCCTCCTCCTCCTCCTCCTCCTCCTCCTCCTCCTCCTCCTCCTCCATTGAAACGGTGTCTCCCTGTAGCCCCAGTTTGCCTGGTAATTGCTATGTAGACTGGGCTGGCCTCAGTCTCTCAGAGATCTGCCTACCTCTGCCTCCTGATTGCTAGAATTAAAGGCATGCACCCCCACACTCAGCCTGTAACTTTTTTTTTTTTTTTTGGTCGTTTTGAGACAGGGTCTCCCTGTAGTCCCAGCTGTCCTGGAACTCACTCTGTAGACCAGGCTGGCCTTAAACTCACAAAGATCCACCTGCCTCTGCCTCCCAAGTGCTAGGATTAAAGGCATGCGCCACCACGCCCAGCTTAGCCTGTAACTTTTAAATCATTTAAAAATCCGCTCCAAAGCAGGAATCTCCTTTGGATCATGTCATGCAGAAAAATCAGCACTATTTTAAGAGCAACTGGAGCCATGTGGGGGAAAAAAATAACAAACTTTAAGCTAACTTCTAACAAATTAAATTAACTAGCTATAAGATCAGAAGCATGATGTGCCTTCTATTACTTTAGCTATAACACAGGGATAATACACTTCCCTCTTGGCTACTGTGAAAATAAGTTTTAAAAATTGCAGATAATTTAAGAATCAAGAGATTCTGAACTGCTCAGGTTTGTCACAACTATTAGGTGAGAAACTAATACCATCCAAACTAATTCTCCCTTCAGATTTCGATGTTTAAGATTTATTAAGCCATTTTCCCATTCTCACCACCTGAGGGGGCCTTTCAACTGCCCTAGCAGTGCTTTAAAGGCCATTTTTCTCTGAACATCAGAGGCTGTTTCTCAAGCAGCTTTCCAATTTGTTACCTTTCACAAAGCACTTGGTCAGTTAAAAGCAAAGCAGCTGGAGTCAACAATTAGCCCAGGAGATTAAAAAGTGGTTCTGAGTGCTTACAGGGTAACTAAAGCCTCCAACCAATGAGTACTTTTTAATTATTCCATTTAGAAGTGATTTCTTTCCAGAGAAGCTTCCTTTATAGACCTAAAAGGAAAGTCAGCTGCAAAGAATTTTATTCCATGCTCCCTCCCTTCTGTATACTGAAAGCATCAGCCTCTACCTTCATAAATGCAGTAGTGATACTATTCACACCTTAATTTTCATTCTCAACTGTAGTTCAGCTCTAAAATGCTCCTGAGTCTGCCTTTGTGGTGGACAGTGATTTTATTTTATTTTATTTTATTTTTATTTTTATTTATTTTGGTATGTGTATGAATGTACTGTCTGCGTGCAGGTGTGTGCACCCGTGTCGTGCAATGCCGCGGAGGTCAGAAGAGGGTCTCGGATTCCCCTGGAACTGGAGTTCTCCTGGAATTGGAGTTTCAGACGGTTCTCGGCCGCCATGTGGGTGCTGGGGATCGAACCCGGGTCCTCTGCAAGAGCGGTCGGCGCTCTTAACCGCTAGGCCATCTCTCCAGCCCCCTGGACAGTGATTTTAATCACAGTACCGTCTCTGCTGAGCTGTGTATTTCCTTAGCAATTAAAAAACACTTCTTTCCCAGCGCCTTACTTCCCAAAGTTATTGCAAGAAAATAAGCCATCTGAGGGTTGGAGGTCTAGCTTAAGCACCTATAAGAGGCCCTAGGTTTAATACCCAGCACCACCACCAAGGAAAGTTACTTGTACAATTTTTAGCATTTGCCTACTAAAAATCTCTTTGCTAAAGAGATTTTTAGTAGGCAAATCAGATTTTAAAAAAGATGCTTGCCAAGTTCATTTGTACATAAATTTAAAAGCTACAACTCGGGAGGTTGGAGATTTACCCAAAGTAGTTGAATGCTTGTGTAACACAGGAAGATCCTAAGCTTTGTCCCCAGCACCAGGCATACAAACACCACACTAGCACACATGTGAACAAACAAGTGATAACTCAATCAGATTAAAAATAGGATGAAAATCTTCACTGTTTATGAAAGAGAACTCGGGTCTCATCTAGCCTGTTTTGGGACAACTTAAATAACAACATACTTTACACACAGCAGAAGAAAAAAAGAAAAGCAACTCTCCTACCTTCTCCCTGTATCTGCTAGAATTCTCTGCTGCTCTAAACACTAGTAGAGCTGCGGAGTAAACACCCCAAGCACGTGCTTCCTCCTGGCTTTAAGTACAGAGCTCACTCACCAGCTGGCTCCCAACCCGTCAAAGATCGTTATGTATAGGCTGGAGTTTCAGGAAGCCTGTATTCCCTAAACTTAGTAACCAAACTGTAAATACAATCTTGTCTCTCAAAAACCTCCTACAGAAAAGTTTGACAAATCCAAACCCAAGTCACTTCTGCGTCTAACCAGGACAGTTAGCGTCCTGAACCAGTTTGGGCAACGAATGCACTGTAACCAGGGGTACCCTAGCTTAGCACTGAAGATATCTAGTGAGAGTATCCCTTGGCTTCGTTCAGCAGAGAAAATCTCATTGGCTATCTCACTGAGTATTTGGTGGAGAGCAAGAGGTTTGTTTCTTCGCTACCTTCTTCTCAGGTCCACCGTCCACTAGTGCTACAATACTTCCCCTGGGAGAGCATTTTAATGAACCTGAACCACCGTCCCCAAATGGGCCATACGTACCTCTCCTCCCCAGGCAGCCTCCGGGAAAGTTCCTGGAGGACCAAGTTAGCGAGCTGAGTGCGGAGCCTGGGCAGCCAGCGGCCCGCAGTCGCGCCGCTCTCTGGCTCCCTGTGCGGCTGGTGCTCCCCGGGCGGAGCCACAGAAGTTCTGCGGGACTCAGAGCGGAACCAGGGCACCCGCAGCCAGGCCCAGCCCCAGCCAGCCAGGGTTCTGGAATGCAGGGCGTGGCCCTCCGCCACAACTAAAAAGAAATGAGTCAGCCAGTTCAATCCTAACCAATAAGCATGTTCACTGCGAGTTAAGGCGGAACTTTCCTTTCTTAAATTACAGCAGGCTTAGCCGCCTTTTGCAGTCTCGGCCCCTCTTTAAGCTTCTAAGAACTTTTGCACAACTTTTAAAAGTTTTTGAAATTTTAAGCAAGAGTGTGTGCACTTTTCTGTTTTTCTGCTGCTACAGGATCCTGAGTTTAGGCTGTGACTGGTGCAAAGAGCTGGGTGTGGAACCCCCAGTCGCAGCTGGCTGCCATCTGACCACTGACAGACAGGTCATGTGCAATGAGACAGGTGAAATACCCACCTAACAAGGTGCCAGTGATAGATGGGGAAGAAACTCAAATAATGCTTAGTTAGACTCACACCTTTGGATCTACCACCCTAGCCTGAGCAGGGCCTGGTAATTGTAGCTAATCCAGAAATTAAAGCCGGAAAGTTGCAATTCAAGACCTGCCTCAACAATTTAGGGAGACCCTGTCTCCAAAAATCGTTTTATTTAGTTCAAAACTGAGGGAGGGGGAAGCACTGCATTTAGCTAAGTGGGAGTGTCCAATCCCCAGCTCTGCAAGAGAAAATTTAAAAATTATAAACAAGGCTGGACATGGCGATGCCTGCCTTTAATCCTAGCATTGGGGAGGCAGAGTCAGGCAGACTGCTGTGAGATCCTGGAAAGTTCAGAATGGTCTATATAGTCCCACTCTTTCTGGGGCTACCTAGTGAGACCCTGACTAAAAAAAAAAAAAAAAAAAAACCAAGCCAAACCAACAACAAAAAAAAAAGTATACATAAACTAGTCCATAAATTTTCACTTTTTTTAATGCTAAAAATATAGACAGAATTTTAGAATCTTAGAGCTGAAATAGTTCTTGAGAACTGCCCGATCTGAGTCACTTGTTTAACTTGTGGTTTAGGATTCTTGAGTTTGGTCTTATCGTACAATAAAAAAATTACTAACAAAAGAGCTCTTAATGGAATGAGTTCATAGAATATAATTATATTTGTTAAAGCAAGAATAAACATTTGTATCTAAGTTACAGTGCTTTAAACATTTTTATGAAACTGAAATTATATGAAAACATATAATACATAAATAGTTGAAAATTGGGAAGTGAGACTGCAGAATTAATGATACCAGAAGTATTATGCTATTAAAAATGAGTGGACTGCTAGCACTTACAGAGTTTCTAAAGAAGATAGTAAACTGTATTGATTATTAATGTGTGCAGGCATGCACACATGTGGAGGCTAAAGGACAACTTTGGACAGTCAGCTCTCTCTTTCACCTTTATAGGGCTTCCAGAGACTGAACTTGAGTTGGGAGACTTACATGAGAAGTGGTTTTAACCTATTCCACAAGCCTAAGAGATAATTTTTTTTAAGTTGCAGATGAAACTTATGTAGCTTTAGAGCAGATCACTTGAATTTAAATTCCTAGTCAGTCTCTCTCTCTCTCTCTCTCTCTCTCTCTCTCTCTCTCTCTCTCCATATATATATATATATATGTGTGTGTGTGTGTGTGTGTGTAGGCCAGAAGACAATCTAGAGTATCCTTCCTCACATGCTCTCCTTTTTTGTAAATTTTGGTTTGCTCTTGATTTGTTTTTTGATACAGGGTGTCCCGCTGTCCTGGCTTCTGCAGTGAGGCCAAGCTGGCCGGCTGGCCTGTTTCCACCTCCCCAGTACTGGGGTTACGAGTGAACACTAAATGCTCAGCTTCTTTTCTTTTCCTCTTTCTCTTCATTTATTTATTTATTTATTTATTTTGTAGGGTGGGGGTGCCACAGCTTCTGTGTGGAGGTCAAAGAATAGCTTGCAGGAGTTAATTCTCTCTTTCTTTCCGCTATGTAGGATGCAGGGATCAAACTCAGGTTATCAGGCTTAGCCACAAGTACCCTTACCAGCTAAGCCAACACACTAGGCGGGTCTGGATTTTTTTTTTACATGGGTTCCAGGGATGGAACCCAGTTTACTTTCCAGCCTGAGCTGTCTCTCTAGTCCTCCTTGTATTTCTTTAGAGCTAGTCATCCCATAGGCCAAGAGTTTTTCAAAGTACTCTTCAGCCAAAGACAGATGTAAAGTGAGAGCCATGCCCATCTGAATGCTGCTCTTTACTCTGAGGCATCATGGGAGAGTGCAAAGAACACTGTCAGAAGCCAAGCCGAGAGGTCCTCCCTACTTCATCCAGGCTCTGCTAGTAACTGACCCAGTGAACTGCCTAATCTCTCTGAGGTTCTCTGCCAGATCTTCCAGTAAAGAGAAGGAACTGCAAAGGGCAAACAGAAATGGCCCAAAAGGGCAGAAGCCAGATAAGCCTATAGCTTAACATTTATCTCTAGCAATAGAAACCCAACATCTGAAAGTGGCCTGTAGTCCTGACAGAGGCGGGGCATCACTTAGCTCTCCCACGTTCCTCATAAAGTACTCTCAGACACTTGAACTTAAATTCTGGAACCCTCTGAGCAACCCTTCCCCATCCCTTAACAATACACTATCTCCTGGTTGATAAGAAGGCTTCCTGTAAACCTGTACCTTTCTTTCCATTCTTGGTTCAGGCACTGGTCCCCTGTGCCAGTATGACTGATGTTGGGTGCCATCCAAGTGCTGTTCCAGCTGCTAGGCCCTGCCCTATGTGCTTCAAGGCATGTCACCAACAATACATAATAAATGTCAAAGTTCACCATGTGATAAATCTTTCTTCTCTCAATCACTTAATTGAACTTTATAGGAGATCAAAAGGAAAACAAGCTCCTTCAAAGCAACTTCTCAAATATTCAGCAAATTGTTGTGCGTTTTTTTAAAGCATAGTTTTTCTACTTAGAAAACTGTTCCAATTAAATACACTGGATGAACTGGTAATAATCTGGTTTCTAAACAGAGCAGGACATTCTCACCAGGTGTTCCATCCAGGAAGAAGAAAATCTTCATAAATGTTATCAGCTACAATCAGAACATAAAGCACTCAAAAGACATTTCCCATAACCTCCATGCATCAGAAAGAAGGCCACTATTACCAATGTAGTTAAGACATTCTCATAAGAGGAAAGGAATAATTATTTCTAGGTGCCTTTGTTACCTGTTATTAAAATGCAAAGTACAAATAGTCTCAATATACAGTATGAAAAAATTGTCAATTAACCGACAGGCTCCAAAATGTAACATTCTAAATCATTCAGAAGCTTGCTTCTACCTCTGTAGAACCCAGTTTTTAAACTACCTGCTAAATAACCCATCTGTCTTCTCACGGCCCTCCACCGTGCCCTTTGTCTGCTGACCTTTTTCTACTTCTTCTACTTGAGACTGCTCAACCCTTCCTTCTCCTGGAACTCCCTCACTGGCCCAAACCCTGGAGAGCTCTCCGCTCCTCTGTTCTCCAAGGGGAACAGGACTTTACTCATTATAGTTCATGCCTTCCTTCTTTCTTAATTCACTCCCATTTCTCCCAGTACAGAAGAGTATATCTGAGCCAGGCATGGTGGTTCACACCTTTAATTCCACCAGCAGGCAGAGGCAGATGTATCTCTGTAAGTTCAAGGGCAGCTGGGGCTTGAGCAGATAGTGTATGGTCATTGTTGTTGAACTAATTTATTTAACAGCCACAGTGGAGAAAGCTGAAGCATCAAGAATAAACAAATATTACAGTTTTTCAAACCGGTTGGCAAGTAGAACCCAGGCAGCAGATGTGCTTCTCTGCTCTTTATGATGTGTTCAACAATGCAGATTGCTACTCAGAAGCAAATCCAGTACTTCCTAAATGGGCAGTTTATAAAACTGTGTGGCATCAAATTTCAGTTCCCCAAACTCTAACCACTGAAGACAGTTTTAAATCTATCTTCCTTTTGGTAAGGAACACATACACACATTTGATAATTTGCCAAAGCACTAATTGTTCCTTTCCTCTCTTTCAATGTATGCATTATAGCCACAAATGCCTGCCCATTAGCCTCCCTTTCATAACGGATTTAATAATAAAGTAGAAGCAGCAAAGGACAGTACTTCAAGGCAACTGATAGATAGCTAATACAATCATGATAGGTATATTGGTTACGATGGTCTAAAGGCAAAAGTCGTCTGACACTTCCATTGGAACAAGCAACACTACCGCACATGCACTACACATACATACATACATACATACATACATACATACATACATACATACATTTTAAAGCACAGTTTTTCTATTTAGAAAACTGTTCCAATTAAATACACTTGATAAACTGGTAATAAGCTGGTTGCTAAACAGAGCAAGACATTCTCACCCAGGAAGAAGAAAATCTCCATAAATGTTATCAGCTACAATCAGTGTAGTTGAATTAGTGTTAACCAATTTCTGCTTTTATGACTAGCCACTCTTCTCAAAAGCTGTCAAAAATCAGCTGTCCAGTTATCCAATTAAAGACTTCCTTATCATTAATCATGACAAAGGCACTGAGAAATACTCTAAACATAAACAGCCTCTGAGTCAGTCAGCATTCTTTAGCTTTTAGGGTAACAAAATGGCATCTGGAGCAAGGCGTGAAGGACTGACCAGAGGACAAACCACAAAAGCACCTCAGAGGACAAACCACAAGAACACCTCAGAGGACAAACCACAAGAACACCTCAGAGGCAGTTTTGCTGGACCTGAAGAAGCACTCATGAGGAATTCTTCATGACAAGATGTCCTGGAACTGCCTTCCACTCAGTGTCCGCCACTATACTGTGAAGGACTATGCCAATATTTACAGTTGTAATTTTTTTTTTTTTGGTCTTTTCGAGACAGGGTCTCCCTATAGCCTCAGCTGTCCTGGAACTCACTCTGTAGACCAGGCTGGCCTTGAACTCACAAAGATCCGCCTGCCTCTGCCTCCTGAGTGCTAGGATTAAAGGCATGTGCCACCAAGCCTGGCTTAGAGTTGTAACTTTTAAAGTTCTCAAAAAGGACTTATGTCTTCTAGCTTGTGCTAGTCTACACAGGAGTGGTAAAACAAGCAGTAAATTCCACCAGAAGAAAGCGAGTTTACTTCCTAGAAGTGGAAATCCGGAATCATCATTCTTCCTTCTAAAAAAACAGCCATACCTACCAAGAAATTCCATTTTATGCCAAATGTGAAGGCTTACAAAGGCTTACTCAAGCAGTCTCCTACCTGGTATTAAATTATATTCTAAAAGTCTACTTGAAGCATAAAGTCAACAAACTTTTGGCAAGCCTTTGGAGTGCATATCACTGGAGACATGTCTAGGGTGTAGACACTGGCCTCTCTGGGCTATCCTTAGAAGCCTGTTTAACTCATGACTGCTTTGAAATACAGTATCAATAATATTTCTCATACTGCATTTTGACCCTACTCAAAACACTTCCTAAAGGAAAATATATCTGAAATTCCATCTACAACAATAAAACAAGTTCAATTTAACTCACTCACTATTTGGTAATGCCAATGGATTCTACTTTAAATACACTATTTTACATTTAATCCACCTACAATACTCCAAGACAGGTTGTCGGAGCTAAAAAACAAGATCAAGGATTTAGAAATAGCATCTTCACAAAAATTTCATTTTCTGTGTTAAAAAGATAAGTATTGCCTATATTAAATTACCTATATTAATCTTCTCTTTTAAGACAAAATTAAAACTAGAAAAAATGGACTCTTTCATGAGGAAGATACAGCATTGTAAACTGTTGTTTGACACCTTTTATTTTTCTGGTTATCCAGCATTTAACACATTCAAGAGAATAGATTAACGTATTTGTTATGAAGCATAATCTTAAAAACCAATGTCCACACACCCACCATACCTAAGCCGCCAAACATTTGCAATAAAACCCAGCAACTCTTTGTGTGTTCCTTCCCCTGTCAGAAGTTGAAAACTTGTCTTTCCATACTTGGGGGGTGTTCTAGTTTGTCTTCAGTTGCTGTGACAAAATACATGACCACTACCTAGGAAAGGGTTTATTCAGCTCACATCTCCTGTGTTACATTTCATCTCTCAGGGAGCCCAAAGTAGGAACTCAGGGCAGGAACCTGGAGGCAAGAGCTGAAGCATAGGCCATGGAGGAATGCTGCTTACTAGCTTGCTCCCTGAGTGATGAACTGTATGTAACCCAGGAGATGTGAGCTGAATAAACCCTTTCCTCCCCAAGTTGGTAGTGGTCAGTGTGTTTTGTCACAGCAACTGAAGGCAAACTAGAACATAAATTGGTACCAGAGAGTAGGCTATTGCTGTGACGAGCCTGACCTTTGTGTTTTGGGGGAGGATTGTGGAAGCATTTGGAACACTGGGCTGGAAAAGTCATTGAATGATTAGAGTTTGTTGTTGTGGAACTTGGAATAGTTACGCTGAAAGAGCTGTAGATGGTAGAGGCCTGGCTTCTGAAGCTCCAAAGGGAAGCAGAGATCCTCAGGATTGTTTAATCTGTGGGTTCTGGTCAGCTGGGGCTGAAGAATCAGCTGTAAGTAACAAAAGACCAGAACCTGAAGGGAAATCTTTGTTGTACTGGGACAATTGATGCTGGTTAGCTGGGGCTGAAAAATCAGCTGTAAGTAACAAGAGACCAGCATCACTGTGGTGAAATCTTTGGGGAAGAATTTCTTCAGGATTAGCACACAGAAGCTATGTTCCAGAAGGGGCCTGAGCCTCCATGTCAAGCCAGAAGCAGGACTTGGTAATGTGTAAGAGTCTCCAAAATGGTTCCGGTGTTGAAAGCATGAAGGGGTCACAGAGAGCAACTGAGGCCTGGCACTGTGAGAGGCCAGGAAAGGCCACTGGTCAGAGTGCGGCCTTGGTTGCAGTGAAGACCCCAGGATTCCAGGGGTCATGGAGAGAAGCTGAGGCTTTGCACCAGGAGAGGTCAGAAGAGACCATTGGTGAAGGTGCTTCTTCAGTTTCAGTGGCGACCCCAGCTTTTTGGAGATGCCAGGACCATGGGACGACCACCAAGAGCAGCAGCAGGTGTGGAATGGAGCTGGCCTGGGCCTGCGAGATGAGCTGTGTGTGCTGTGGACAGCAGAGTCAGAGAAGGGGAGCTCCTGAAACCCTTTGGAGCCCAGAAGATTGTGAGTGAGTCCCAGGTGTCCAACTACTTTCCTGGACTTAGGTTTTACTTAGGTGTGCCTGATTCTTCCCTTTGAAATGAGATAGTACTTGTTTTGGATTTTACAACAGCCCACAGTTAAGAGACTTAACAGACTGTGAACTTTTAAGTGTTTGGAATGTGGGGCTTTTAAGGTTGTACTATCTTATGTTGTGAATAATGTTAACATCATACCTTGGGGACGAGAACTGGAAAGGTGGTGGTTTAATAGTAATGTGTTTTGTGTGTCAAGTTGACAAGGGGTCAATTGTGCTAGATAGCTTTAGTGTCAACTTGACACACCTGGGTTGAGGGAGCCTCAATTGGGGAATTGGCTCCATTGGACTGCCCTGTGGTCACGTCTGTGGAGTATTGTCTTGATTATTGAGCAATGTGGAAGGGCCCAGCCCACTTTGGGTGGTGCCACCCCTGGGCAGGTATAAGAAAGCTGGCTGGGCATGGGCTAGGGGAGCAAGCCAGTAAGCAGCACTCCTCCATGGCCTGTGCTTCAGCTCCTGCCTCCAGGTTCCTTCCCTGAGTTCCTGCCTTGAGCTCCCTGAGTGATGAACTATGACCCAGAATATGTAAGCTGAATAAATCCTTTCCTCCCCAAGTTGGTGTCGGTCAGAGTGTTTTGTCACAGCAAAAAAAGAAAACTAGATCAGTTGTCAAAAATTTGAAAGATCTTGGTCTAAGAAATAGCTTTAGTAATAAACTGTAGCAGGATGTGGTAGCACATCTATAGTCTCAGTACTCCTGGAAGGCTGAGGTAGGTGGAGTGCTGCAAGTTCAAAGCCAGCCTGGGCTACATATCCTCCTCAAAAAAACTACAGTAAGTAGGTAGGTAGGTAGGTAGGTAGGTAGGTAGGTAGGTAGATAGATACCCTGTGCCTTCTGAAATCAGATTATAGAGGCAGTCAAAAGAAACAGAAAATTGCTGAATTCGGTCCCAAAGGAACTGGTAGCTAAATGGTAGGTCACTGTTCTAAGAGAAACCACTTGTCAACAGATCAATGTGAACTTCTGCTTTCACCCCAATGGTCCAGCCAGGACCAGTGACTAAGAATATTAAAGTACATTAGATATCTGTGACACAACACCAGCCCATGAGATGCAAGCCCTGAGAGGTCAACTCCAAATTATACTAATTAAGGTATTGTTAAACTAAGACAAACTGGTTCTCTCATGGCATTGCCTTAAACATATTAAACATTATTAAAAAAGACATAATAAGAGACACCTCAATTAACACTAATGAACTCTAATTCACACATCATGGAAAAGTGAACCAATAACCTGAGGGGAAAAACATACATCAAAGAAAAGAATCCATTGATGAAGGACTTAATTTTGTTCCGACTATATATTCAGTAATTTCTATGACAGGAGTCAAAAAAAGGGCAAATACAGCAAATGAGAGAATGAGTCAGTATGAATTGCTTAAGTGAAAACTACAAATTGAGAAGGGGATAGTTTTACATTTAGTACAAATTAAATGATACCACAAACACATGCTCAGGAAGAGGGCCACAGAGAAGTCATGCTGAGCTAACAGAAAGCAAGGACATGTGAAGTCTAAGGCCAACATATGGTAAAGTAGGTCCAGCTGAAGGAACAGTTCACAGAGTATGGAACTGGAACTGTCCTGGAGTATAAGACACTGTGTGCTTCATGCCATAGCCACAGGGATGCACAGAGATACTCTGAGATCCCAGAAGCTGGTCCCAAGGCTCGGAATACTCTAAACCTTGACACTGGATGTCCTACGGATGCTTAAGAAAAATGGAAGGGTCTACTAGGTCAACCTTACCTCTCTTATTTAAATGCCTCATTTAAACTGGTGATCTCTAGAGAAGGTTGACCTTTCTCTGAGGGCAAGACTGCTGCACAACTTCTGACATTCTCACAGGAAGGAAGCTCTAAGAACTCATGTATGTGGGGGTGGGGGTGGGGGTGGGGGAGTGAGAGTAGAGGAATGCCTAATTATAGCTTAAATTCTGCTGCAGTCACAAATTACACCAACAACATAGAGAGGGTTCCTTCTGCTTCCTGTATTGGTCTTGGTAGACTCCTCCTCAGGAGGAGCATCTACCTGGACATCAAAGACGAGACAGAGACAGCAGAACCAGGCCATGTCTTCTAAAGGTTTGCTCAGAAATGACATATGGTACTCATGGTACTGTCCAAGAAAGCCTTCAACAGGCTTAGAAAGTCAAATGGTCTGGTGGGATGGAGGGAGGGCTAGAAGACGGGCGACTATTCTAAAGATAACAAACTACCACAAAAGTAATGGAAAAGGCTCAAGCTGAGCTTTCTTCTCTCCTGCAACGATGAAAGAAGACATCTTATTTTAAGAAGTAGGTCCTCCACTTCCTGCAACTTGATGTTGCTCTTAATTTCCAGACGCCATCTCACTGCCTTCTCTCAACCATCTCGAATGTGGATCCAAGGTTTACCTGAGGCCCCAGTGGTGCCTCACCTAGTATTTCAAAGATGATTGGTTTTTCATTTAATAATTTTCAGTTTTGCAGCTCTTTCCAACAAGCAATGCTAACTCTTTATAATTCAGAAAAAGACTTTAATCAAATACCTAATTCAAATGTTCTCTGCCTCTGAACCCCCCTGATCTATGGATCTAGCCCACTCCTCTTGCAACCCAGGTAATTTCTCTCCCCTGTGGCCTATACATTTCATGTATCTTTTACAAAATCTACACATTCACTTTACAATTTTATTTTGTTTGTTAAGCCTTGATTACTATCCCCTGACACAGAATAAGCCCGTTTTATTTCTACTTGAATCAAATTTGTACTAGGCCAGAAATTCATGTGTATTTGGTATATTCAGAAACAATAGATGATCCATCCTGAGGAGGCGTTAATACAAACCAATTGTTTTATATGTAAAATGTCTCTGTAATTTCTACGTTCTCTATTACGTTTGTTTTCCATGACCAAAAGCACCCTCAATCCACCTGATAAACCCCTAGAGTAGTAATTCATAATCCAGGCAGGTCTCTGATTTTAACCATGAGCATGAATGAATTTTGTAGTATCAGTAATCCCCAGTCTCGGTATGAACTACACATACTTTTTAAGAGGAAATAAGAGAGATGATTATTTTAAGATTATGTAAGTCTGATTCAGGAAATTGACACAAATTAATGCTTTAAAGTATCCAAGTTTTAACCAGGCATGGTGGCGCACACCTTTAATCCTAGCACTTGGGAGGCAGAGGCAGGCGGATCTTTGTGAGTTCAAGGCCAGCCTGGGTTCTACAGAGCTGAGTTCCAGGATGCTGGGGCTTACAGGGATACCTTGTTCGGAAAAGACAAAAAAAAAAAAAAAAAAAAAAAAAAGAAAGAAACTGCTTCCAGAAGAAACACTGAGCCACGTGACCCGGATTCAGTCTTTCTCTACTATGCTCCCTGTGGCTTTGACCAAGCTGAGAGGAACATTCAGCCATTCAGGTTCCATCCTCTCTCCAACTACTGTCTCCAAGCAGCCAGGAGAAGAGAAAAGGGCGCCAGGGGTCAGGCCACAAAGCTGAGCTCACTGCTCCAGAACAGCACTGGCACTCCTAAGGACAGAGGCTAAGTTCTAAACTGGTCGGGGCATGTACCTTCAATTCCAGAAGTCATGTCATAATGAGAGGCACCAAACCAAATCTTGCTTCTATCAAATCAAACCAAAGAGCTACAATCACACCCAATGCAGATAAGAATTCTGGCTTTGAATGGTCTCAAAACAGGAAACTGAAATATCCACATTAAGAGGCAACCTATATCCTGCCACTTGAGCCCACTGCTAATTTCCAAGAACTACCAGTAAGTCGGATGTTAAACACTAGTACTAATAATTAAATTATAGCCAGGCATGGTGGTGTACACCTTTAACCCCAGCACTCTGGAGGGAGAGGCAGGTGGATCTCTGTGGGTTCAAAGCCAGCCTGGTCTACATAGCAAGTTCTAGGATAGCTGGGATACAGGAGGACCCTGTCTTAAAAAAATTATAGAAAAATATTTTTAAAATATACCAGAAAGAAAATAAATACTCCAAACTCACTACCTTATTATTTTCCCATTATGTTGTTTGTGATACTAGGTCTAGGTCACAGAAAACCATCTACCCAGAAATCCTTGAGGACTGCAGAGCTCCTGGCAGAGCTCCCCTGCTGCCATTTCTCTGAGTTTGCTGCCCGAGGGGACCATCACATCAGTACCCTTTCACGGTAGCTGCTGTGCTTAAGCTGGCTCATCTTCTGAGTCCAAAAAAAGGCTAATGTATTGTAAATCATGACACAAACTATAAGGACAGGAAGCAGCTATGCTTCCTGTGACCATGTAATGTACCAATCACAGCATAAAGAAGATATGGACAGCCCTTCATACCCTAAGAGGGATTACTAAACCCACAACTGAATACTACAAGGCACAAGGACAAGTAAGACCTAGGGTTGCCTTGCTCAAATAGATCTCTCTCCACTACCCCATGTGCTACCAGTGTTACTATCACAATGAATACTGGCTGGTGTATCAACCAACCAAATAATAAGGGGTATAGTGTTACATGACAATTTCTTCCAAGGCTCATTAAGACCCAGAAAGTTCTAAAAGGGAGGTCATTGAGACTTGGGAATTAACCAAAGAGAAGTCTCAGGAAGTCCTAGAAACTGACCATATGCTCAAAGCCCCTCCCTCCTTCCCTGGGGTTATATAAGCAGCAAGGACTGCTGAGGAGACTCAGACCATCCAAGATGCCTGAGTGAGACCGTCTCCTATCTGTCAAGCTGTCTGCAAGTCATGTAGTGAATGCCAGGGTTCCAGCTTCTGTGAGCTGTCACCCATGTTAGAGTGGGCTTTTTGGTGGTACAGCTGCCTTTGAGCTGCCCACGCTCCAGTATGTAACCTCTCACCCAATCTCCCGTGAGTAACACCCATAAACATACTGGTTTACCAAGCTGGACTTCAGTGGCATCATTACTTTAGTCTGTCATCACTTCCCTATCTGGGATGAAAAGATGTTTATGTCACATTTCCCCAGGAATAATGTCAAATAACAGGGAAGAATTACAGACAACAAACCAAACCTCACTCATTCGGCAACTTGGTTCATAATTCCTTCTAATGTACCACAAAAGCAACCTAAGACTTGAGCTCTAGGAGCCTCAGAAGCAAGAACATTTGCATTTTGGATGAGCAATTGCAAGTTTAATCTGTCAACCTGGTATCAGGAATTCTCTTACAGTTCTCTGCTGATTATCCACTAAACTAAAAATAACAAGTCCTACCAAGAATTATTGATGCAAAAAAAATCTTAAAATTTCCTCAAGACCAATGCTTGCTCAGCTGGACAAAAAAAAAAAATCCACCACAGAACTAAAGAGATGGGTAGCAGAGCCCAACCTTAGCTGAGGAAATATTGGCAGCTGATTGGGGGGTGGGGAGGAATCAAGTGAGTAAGACCTGGCTTTCTTTAGAAAAGAGACTGAAGGCAGGGGTGGGGGGCTGAGGGGCTGGGAGGGGGCAATTGGGAGGAGTGCAGGACTAGGGAGAAGTGGGTATTGGGTATAAAGGCCATTAAGACTGATTTAAAAATTATGTATGAAACACATAAAACTTCAATTAAAAAATTATTAAATTTTAGCATCATTTTTCTGAAGGATCTAGATATTTACTTTTTAAAATATTTTCTCTTTTATACATTTCGGTTACTTGATTGTGCTGTCCTTTACCATGACATCTTAATGACTATTCACCCATTGTGAAAAGAATTCCAAAGAGTTAGGGCTGGAGATGTGGCTCAGTGGTTAAGAGCATTCTTCCAGAAGACCTAGGTTCACTTCCCAGTACCCATGTGGCAGCTAATGACTACCAATAACTCAGTTCCAGGGGATCCAATACCCTCTCTGACCTCTAGAGCATTGCACAACATGGGTGCACTTACATACATATAGATATAATCATACATGTAAAATAAAAATAAACTATAAAAATATAAAATAAAATTCTTTTAAAAAGAATTCCAAAGAGTTAACAAAAAGGTACTTACAGATTATTTTTTAAAAATTTCTTGTCATCTTGGCTTTCTATAAGCTACTAGCTTCTCCCAATGTTCCAGTATGTTTCCATTACCTGCTGTGAGAGACAAGAATCTATTACTTGTATGTATCATAAATGTCATTTCTTATACCAGGTATGGGGGCACTAGCCTTTAATCCCAGCCCTCAGGAGGCAGAGACTATGAGGCTAAGGCCAGCCTGGTCCACACAGTGACTTCTAGGGAGTTTGGGACTAGGGAGAACTTGTCAAAACAAAACAAAACAAAAAAATAAAAAATAAATAAATGGCAGTTCTTGGTTTCTATTGCTAGTCTTTTTTTTGTTGTACCCTAAACACAAGAGAAAAAGAAATAAATGCTCTCTGTGCTTTTTTTCCAAAAGCAAAAAAGTACATGAGGGCTGGAGAGATGGCTTGTCAGCTAAGAGTGTGCACTGCTCTTACAGAGGACCCAGGTTTGGTTCCCAGCACCAACCTCAGGCTGCTCACAACTGCTTGTAACTCCAGTTCCAGGGGCTGCAATATTACCTTCTGAGCTCCACAGTAATCTGTATTCATGGGCCACACACCTACACATACAAGGCGAGGGGGAATATGAAGACATACAATCTTTTCTGCTACGGTGGTGGAGCCTAAGCTTCAGTCCGCAGTCCTGTTTATCTGATCTTGGCCTCCACCAATGTACTTTTTGTCGGGCATGGTGGTGCATGCCTTTAATCCTAGCACTTGTGAGGCAGAGGCAGGTAGATATCTGTGAATTCAAGGCCAGCCTGGTCTACAGAGTGAGTTCCAGGCCAGCTGGGGCTACAGGGAGACCCTGTCTCAAAAAATAAAAAAATTAAAAAAAGGAAGGGACACTTGAAGATCAGTCCAAGAAAAATTTTAAAGCATAATTTGCATTGCTGGGGCTGGGGCGGAGAACCCATAGGATACCTCCATTGTGGTTTCAGAAGAGTTTCCAGTTACCTCTGAAAGGTAGCATTATAAAACACCTTCTCTTCCTTGCTCCTCTCCTCTCATGAACTCTCAAAAAGAAAGTGACTGATTGCTTAGGAGAACCAGTGAGCATTGGCTGGAGCTTAGCTACCACACAGAGCCAGGCAATAAGGGCCAGCCTCCAGCTCTCTTTAACTTCTCTAAGCAGGAAGTGGCTGTTAGCACTCAGCTTTCTCTCTAGCTGTCACTGGAACTCTAGGATTCATGCTTCAGTTTCACAGAGGGCACTACTGAGGCCTCTTGAGTTTGCCAAACTTATCAGCAACTCTGCTACTACCTATCCTGATTCCCAAAAGAATTTTTGTTGTAGCTCTAACCTATTTAAAACTTACAGGATGGAAAATTTGGACATAGATACTTGCAAAATGCACCAATTACCTAATTGTATGACATACTGAGTAACATCAATGTTATCTGCAAACAACTGTGTCATTATATTGTAGAATCCCTTAAAAATAAAAAAAAATAAATTAAAAAAAAAAACAAAAAAAAAAAAACTTACAGGATAGGATAGATGAAAGCAACTTGAACAAAGAACATCTACCAAAGAAGACCACACGTATTAAAAAACAAAAACAAGGGGCTGGAGAGATGGTTCAGAAGTTAAGAGCACTGACTGCTCTTGCAGAGGACCCGGGTTCGATTCCCAGCACCCACATGGCAGCTAAAAACTGTCTTTAACTCCAGTTCCAGGGGAATCCGACTCCCTCTTCTGACCTCCATGGCATTGCAAGACATGGGTGCACCAACCTACATGCAGGCAATACACCCATACACATAAAAAAAAAAAAAAAACTTTAAAACAAAAACAAAAAAAACAATGGTCCAAAATTCTACTGCATATGAGCCAAGGAGACCTTGGGAAAATCCATTCATCTTATATAGCCTCTGTTTCTCCCTTTCTAAAAGAGCATCAAGTGTCCCCTTCTATCTTATCTGTGTCATAATGGTGGTTAAGTAAGATGAAATTCACAGTCACTTTGTTCCAAAATTATCCTTGCAGCAAGGAGAACTAACACTAAGCATCAGAACAGCGTTACTGCCCATATGTTGAATTCACCAAATTCTGGAGATTCCTACAAGTTCTCGCATACAAAGTGCATTCCTTTTTCTAAGAGGAAGTCATTCAGAAACAGCATTTTACTTTTTTAAATCTTCTAATATTTAGGGTCAGCACACTCGGCTCAACACTCTCTGCTTCCCTCCTTTCACATAGGGCCATAATAAAAACACTCCACTTGTACCCAGCAGAATACAACTATGGGTCACTGTGATGGTTAATCCTAGGTGTCCTTTTTGTGCGGGACCCGGGCGCTGGGCCAGAGGGTCTGGAGAGTCAGGACAGGGCCAGAGAGGCTGCACCTTTGGGCCGGGGTGCGGGCTAGATCAAGCATATAATCCCCCCCCCCCGCCATCGGTGAGAATCCAAGTGGACTTTTTTTTCTTGGAGAACCTTCAGAACAAGAAGAGAAGAGTGCTTTGGCTTCCAATATCCAATATAGCAACAAAATTGAAGAGTAGACAAGTCCATACTCCATAAACAAGGAGGAGGAAAGGGAACAAAAAAAAAAGGCATCTGAAGTAGGAAAGCAAAACCGTCCGCTATTTGTGATCTAAACCACAAAAGGGAAGCCCACAGCCAGGAACACGATGAAGGGACAACATGGGAAGGGCACAGGATAATCCTGCACCAAGCTCTAGCAAACCTGTAGGAGACAGCTACAATGGGAACCCCTTGGAGGAGACCCAAGGAACAGATCTTAGAGGAATAATTGCAAACCTATGCAGAGAAATTAAAGAACATAAAGAGGAATTCAGAGAACTAAAGAGAGAGAATGAAAAACTCAAAAAGGACCTAGAGGGATACAATGACAAACATCAGAAAGAACTAAAGGAACAGATTGACAAACTCCGGAAAGAACTAGAGGGAGAAAAAAATAAAGAATATAGAGAACTAAAGAGAGAGAATGAAAAACTCAAAAAGGACCTAGAGGGATACAATGACAAACTTCAGAAAGAACTAAAGGAACAGACCAACAAACTCCAGAAAGAACTAGAGGGAGAAAAAAACAAACTCCGAAAGGAAGTAGAAACACTGAAAAAGGAAGCCAACCAACGAAGTAAGGAGCACCAAGAAGAGATTGAGAAGCACCAAGAAGAGATTGAGGAGCTCAAAAAGGAAATGGAAGTACTAAAAAAAACACAGGATGAAATGAAAAAGGAATTAGAACACACATTCAATCAAGAAGAAAGGAAAGGAAAAAGCCTCAGAAGTAGAATGGAGGAAGCAGAACAAAGAATATCAGATCTGGAAGATAACACAGAGCAATTAAAAAGCTCAAATAAAGACTATGAAAAATTTAAAAATACACAAACGTGGAACAACCAGGAAATATGGGACACTATGAAAAGGTCAAACGTCCGTATCATAGGAATAGAGGAAGGAGAAGAATCTCAAGAGAATAGTATTGATCAGATCTTCAACAGAATAATAGATGAAAACTTCCCCAAACTAAAAATAGACAAACCCATACAAATACAAGAAGCACATAGGACCCCAAACAGACAAGATCAGAAAAGAAACACCCCACGCCATATTATAGTTAAAATGCTAGATGCCCAAAATAAAGACAAAATTCTGAGGGCTACAAAAGAAAAACAAGTCACATACAAAGGGAAACCCATCAGAATTACAACTGACTTCTCGCCTCAAACCATGAAAGCAAGAAGAACATGGAGCAAAGCATTCCCAGTGTTAAGGGACTACGGATGCCAACCCAGAATACTTTACCCAGCAAAAATGTCGACTATACTTGAAGGAGAGAGAAAAATCTTCCATGACATAAACAAGATGATGGAATACATGTCTGGAAAACCAACTCTTCATAAAATACTTGAAGCAATTCAAAGGGCAGAAGAGAGGAGCAACAATCCTCAAACACCTAGGAAAAGAAACTAACAAAAACATAACCATAGGAGCAAAATCAGAGGCTAGAAGCCCAAATGGATTAATAAAGTGAAAGGCAGCAACATCCATCTTTCAATTATAACCTTAATATTAAGGGCTAAACTCCCCAATCCAAAAGGCATAGACTGGAGAATGGATTAGGAAACAAAAACCCATCTATCTGCTGTCTACAAGAAACCCATTCAATTTTCAAGGGACAGGCCACCAACCTTAAGTGAAGGGTGGAAGAAGAAAATCAAAAGCAAAATGGTACCAAAAAGAAAAGCGGGTGTTGTTGCTATTCTAATTATCAGACAACATAGACTTCAAAGCATAAAGAAATCAAAAGAGACAAAGAGGTCATTACATCTTTATTAAGGAACAACTGGCGATGAAGATCTCACATCCTAAATATATATGCACCAAACACCGTTGCACCAAACTTTATAAGACCCTTCTTCAGGATTTTAAGGCACAGATTAACCCAAACACATTAATATAGGGGACTTCAATACCACCATTAAGTCCCTAGACAGGTCACCAGGACAAATGATCACATAGAGATATCGGAACTAACTGGACACAATATTACCAAATGGACCTCACAGACATCTATCGAATATTTCACCCAAACCGCAGAGAATACACCTTTCTATCAGCACCTCATGGAACATTCTCCAAAAATAGAGGATATTACTGGGACACCCGGGAAAAAACTCAACACATATAAAAAGATTGGACATAATCTCATGCATTCTATCCGACCACAGTGTCAATAAAACTCAAGATCAACACCAAGATAAACCCAACAACCTACAGGGAACACATAGAGACTAAACAAACACTCTCCTGAATAATGAGTGGGTCAAGGAAAGAAATAAAGAAGGAACTAAAAAACATTCCTGGAACTGAATGGACAATGGCAGTACAACACAACAAAAACAATGGGACACTTTAAAAGCCAGTCCTAAGAGGAAAGTTTCTAAGCTCTACGTCCTACATTAAAAAAACAGCAAGAACACAAGTGAATGATCTAACAGCAGCTTAAAAAATACTCGAGAGCCACACAAAATGACCCTAAACATTTTTTTGGGGGGGACAGGGGGGGGGTCCCAGACCCGACAAATAACAAAAATCAGAGCAGAGGATCAATGAAATAGCAACAAAGAAAGCCATACAAAAATCACTGAATCCAAAAGTTTCTTGAGAGAATAAACAAGGAACAGACAGACCTCTAGGCCAGTTAACCAACAGAAAGAGGAACAACTCAAAAGCAATAGAATCTGTGATGAAAGGGGGAAACATATCCCAACAGACACTGAAAGATCCAGGGACAATCATACGGGCCTACTTCAAAAACTTATATTCTACTAAGTTGAAAACCTAGAGAAATGGGAACGACTATCTGGAAATCCTGGGAATCACCAAAAGCTCAACCCAGAGAGATCGACAGCCTAAGTGGTACCACTAGTACAGGAAGAAATTGAAGATAGATGTAATAAGTCGCCTCCCACACCAAAAAAAATGCCCAGCCAGATGGTTTCACGGCAGAATTTTATAAAATATTTCGAAAAACTTACAACCGCTACTACTTAAATTGTTTAGAAGGATACAAATGAGGGACTTCTCCCAAATTCATTCTTGAAGCCCGCACAGCATCACGCTAATACCAAAACCAGGGAAAAGATACAACAAAAAAGGAGAAGTATAGACCCCATTTCCCTAATGAACACACATGCCAAAAATTCTAAACAGAATTCTGGCAAATCACATACAGCGTCCCATCAAGAAACTTCATCCACCATGAACCAGTTGGTTTATCCCAGAGATGCAGGGATGTTCAACATATGAAAATCAACTTAAATATCATCAAACATATAAACTGGACTGAAGGGGAAAAAAACCACACCATCCTCTCCATTGATTGCGGAGAACGCCTTTGACAAAATCCAGCATCCCTTTCATGTTTAATGTCCTGGAGGGAATTGGTCTTGAGGGACCATTCCTCAATGTAATCAACGCCATATCCAGGAAACCCACAGCCAATTATATCCTAAATGGGGAAATGACAGAAAGATTCCCTTTAAAGGTAGGAACCCGGCAAGGCTGCCCCCTCTCACCACCCTTTTCAATATAGTGCTGGAAACCCTTGCTAGGCCAATAAGGAAAAAAACGGAAATTAAAGGAGTTACAATTGGAAAAGAGAAGTCAAGCTATCCCTTTTGCTGATATGATTGTCTACCTAAGGGACGCTAAGAACCCCACCAGAAAACTCGTAGACTGATTAAGAGCTTTGGTTAAGTGGCAGGATACAAACTAAATCTAGAAAAACTCAGTAGCCTTTCTTTACCTCAAAAACATGCCAAACTGATGAAGGAATATAAGACCTTTCCACTCATAATCGCCTCAAAAACAATAAAATACCTAGGAACACACCTAACAAAGCCACCAGAATTCTCTACAACAAAAAATTTTAAACACCTTAAGAAGGAGATAATTGAGGAGAACATCAGAAGATGGACAAACCTCCCATGCTCATGGATTGGAAAATAAATATAGTAAAAATGTCCATCCTACCCACCTAGTGTCCAGATTTAATGCAATCCCAATCCAAAATCCCCAAGAGTTCTCACAGGCTTGGAAAAAACAATCCGCAATTTCATTTGGAAAAAACAAAAAGACCCAGAATAGCCAAAAGAAAAGTGCAATACAGGTGGGATCGCTATACCAGACATCAAAACTCTACTACAGGGCTATAGTCTAAAAAACCGCTCTGGTACTGGCAGAAAAACCAGACCCATTGACCAATTGAATAAACATGACAGATCCAAACTTGAGATCATTCAATTTCAGCCACTTCCTATTTGACAAAAGGGGCCAGAAGGCAACAATGGAGGATAGACAGCATTCTTCAGCAAGTGGTGTTGGGCAAAACTGGATCACCACTTGTAGAAGAATGAAAATGAAAACTCCTATCTCTCACCTGTACAAAAGTCAACTCCAAATGGACCAAAAACCTCAACAAGAAACCCCAAAATCTGAAGGAAGAATGAGACACTGGTCCGCAGGGACTACCAAGGGGACCTAGGCGTTTAGAAAGACCTCCTAAATCAGACCGCAGCTGCACAAGAAATAATGTCGATACTTCACAAATGGGACCTCATTTAAACTCCACAGTTTCTGTCAACCTCAAAAGAAACAATCAAAGGAAGTGAAGGAAAAAACCCCACAGAGTGGGAGGCAACCTCCACTGCAGACCACATCTGACAAAGCATTATTTCCAGAGTATACAAGCTACTCAAAAAAACAAAGAGAAAAGGAAAACAAAGAATCACAATTCAAAAGATGGAGCAAAAGATCTGAAATAGAGATTCACTCAGAGGAGGAATTAGAGATGGCCGAGAAAACAATCTTAAGAAAGTGTTCAACATTGCTGATAATTAGGGAAATGCAATTACAACTACTTTGAGATATCACTTACCCAATAAGACTGGCTCGGATCAGGAACACAAATGAGACCAAAGTGCTGGAGAGGTTTGTGGGGAAATGGGAGTACTCATCCACTGCTTGTGGGCATGTAAACTGGTACAGCCTCTATGGAAATCAGTGTGGAGAACCCTTAGCAAACTCAAAAGTGAGCTTGCCATTTGACCCAAGTCATACACTCCTGGGGATTTAGACCCACAAGACACATCTTAAGCAACGATACATGCAAAGCTATGTTTATTGCAGCTCTGTTCACAATAGCAAAAAGCTGGAACCAGCCCAGGTGCCCCTCAACTGACAAGTGGATAGATAAAATGGGGTACATGTAACAATGGAGTCCTATGCAGCAGTAAGCGGAAAACACCGATTGAGATCTCCTGAGCCCGTCGGCAGGAAGAGGGAGAAGAGGGGAAGATAGTAGGAACTGGGTGCCTTGGCGATCTGACTGCTGATCGTTTGGTACTGCTGTCTTTGGTTTGATTTGCCTTTTTGGCTGTGAGGTTGGAGTATCCTCCCAGCTGGGATTAAAGGTGTGTGTGGTCTTTGGCTTGATTAGATCTAGTGGCTGTGGGGGATGGAGTTATCCTCCCACCGGTATTAAAGGCCTGCTTGTGTGACTCTTGAGATGAGATCTCCTGAGCCCAGCGGCAGGTGGTGAGAGCCCCCCCCCGCCAATGAGATTACGAAGAAGGATCTGAAGGTGGCAAGCAAAGCAGGCCTTCAAACACAGTGAAGAGGCATTCAGACTCACATTGGAATTACAGGCAAGGAGAAGGCCCATATGCTAGGATCACGAAGAAGAGACACACTGGAAAGGTGCACGAATCATCCCACGCAAGCTTACCAACCCTAGGATGACTTCCTGCAGTGGGATCCCCCGGGGATGCCCCAGGAAACAGAAATCAGAAAACACAATTGGGAAAGTATTTAAAGAACTACAAGTTCATAAAGAACAAATTAAAGAAAACTAAGAGAAAAAGAGATTGAGGCCCGAGCGAAGACGAGAGAATGACAAACTCCGGAGGAAGTAGAAACACTGAAACGCATCTGCTGAAAAAGAAAGAAAAAGAAAACCACCAAGCACATAATTAGAGCACACAAAAGAGATTGAGAGCTCCCAAAAAGGAAAGGAAAACTAAAGAAAACCACAGAGGAAAGAAAAAGGAATTAAACACATCATTATAGGAGAGAAAGGAAAGGAAAAAAAGTCCTCAGAGAGAGAATGGGACGGAAGCAGAAACAAAGAATATCGAGACTGTGAGAACACAGAGCAACTAAAAGCTCAGATAAAGACTATGCAAAAAAGTTTAAAAATCACAGAAGTTGGAACACCAGAAATATGGGCCACTATGAAAAGAACAGGAACTCCGTCTTCATAGGATATAAGGAAGGAGAAGATCCAAGAGAGATATGACTCAATCTCAACAGAATTAATAGTGAAACTTCCCCCAACTAAAAAAGGTGACAAACCATACCAAACAAGGAAGGCAATGAGACCCAAACAGACAAGATCAGAAAAGAAATTCCACGCCACACCATATCATGGTTAAAATGCTAATGCAACAAAACAAAGACAAAAAAAAAAATCTTAGAGCGGACAAGAAGAAAAACAATCAAGTACTCAAGAGGGAAACCATCAGAATAACAAGACTTCTTACGCTCAAACATGAAGAGCAAAAGAAACCTGAGCAGAAGCATTCCCAGTGTTGTAGGAGCCTACGGATGCCAGCCCAGTAACTATTTACCCAGCCAAAAGATGTCGAACATAGTGTCAAGGAGAGATGGAAAATACTTCCATGGACATAAACAACGAGAGGAATACATGTCTGGAAAACAACTCTTCAGAAACAGACTTGAAGCAATTCAAAGAGGCAGAAGAGAGGAGCCAACACCCAACCCAGGCATAACGAGAAATCTAATAAAAACATACTAAGAACAAATAGTCAAGTTAGAACCTACAAAGCAGTGGATAATAAAGGCAAACGGAAGCAAACAAATCACTATCAGTATAATAACCTTAAATATTATATGGCCTAAATTCCCCAATCAACAAGCATAGACTGGGAGACTGGCTAAGTAGGAGAACAAAACCCATCATATGCTGTCTCCACAGAAACACCATCTTACAATTTCAAGGGGCATGGCAACAACTTAAGTTGAAGGGAGGAAAGAAAATATTCCAAGCAAATGGTACAAAACAAAAGCAGGAGTTTTGTTGCTACTTTTAATTTATCGGCTAAAAATAGACTTCAAAGTCAACGAAAATCAGAGAGACAAAGAAGGCCATTACATTTTACTCAAAGGAACATCACCAATTAGATTTCACAATTATGAATATATATGCCCCAAAATTCTGGTGCACCAAACTTATAAAGACAATCCTCCAGAACCACAAGTCACAAACTAACCCCAATACAATCATAGGGGAGATTTTCCATTTTTACCCCCTGAGTCCTTTGGATAGGTCACCAGGAAAAAAATACACAGAGAGACATCTGAAACTGGAACGGATATGATACACCAAATGGACCTCCTAAGACCTCTACCGAACATTCCATCTTAATACCAGCGAATACACTTTCTAATCACCACCCCACGGAACATTCTCCAAAATTGACACATCTGGGCCACAGAAGAAACCTCTACAAATACAAACAGATTGAAATAATTTCATGCATCCTGTCAGACCCACAGTGCAATGAAACTCAACACACCCCAGGACAAGCCTCCTGCCTACAAGAACACATGGAGACTAACCACATCCTCCTGAATAATGACCGCGTCAGGAAGAGATAGGAGAGATTAAAGAAAGGAAATAAAAAATTCCTGGAAACTGAATGGACACTGACAATACAACAACAACAAAACTTCTGGGATAACCTTAAAAGCAGTCCTAAGAGGGAAATTATAGCCCTGGGTGCCTACCATTAGAAAAACAGAAAGAGCACAAGTGAATGATCTAATCCTACAGCTAACAGCACTTGAGAGACAACAACAGATTGAACCCTAAACACAACAGACCAGGGATAAATAACAAAAATCAGAAGCAGAAATCAATGAAATAGAAAACAAAAAAAAACACAATTTACAAAAAAAACTCAATGAAGCCAAAGTTGGTTCTTTGAAAGAATAAACAAGATCGACAGGACCTCTAGCCCAGATAAACAAAAAGAAAGAAGGAACAACTCCAAATCCATACCATTCATGATGAAAAGGGAAATATCACACGGACAATGAAAAGATAAAGACAAAATTACCTATTGGAATATTACAAGAACCTATCTTCTACCAAGTTTGAAAATCTATAAGAAATGGATATCTTGAAATCTTGGGAATCTCCAAAGCTTGGCCAAGAGGATACCAGCAGCTTAAACAGCCCCATAAAATATGTAAGAAATAGAGGATTTGTAAGAAGCCTCCCACCCAACTAAAAAAAGCCCAGGCCCAGACGGTTTCACAGCAGAAATTTAATAAAACATTTCAGGAAAAGACTACAAACCATTATTTTCTGAAACTGTTTAGAAGTATACAATCAGAGGGAACTCTCCCAAATTCCTTCTATGAATCCAACATCACCTATTACCAAAAACCACAAAAGACAGAAAAATAAAAAAGGAGAATTATAGACCCATCTCCTCATGAACACAAGATGCCAAAATTCTGAACAGAATTACTGGCAAACGCATACAGACCCACATTCAAAGAAGATTCATCCATAAATGATCAAGTTGGATTCATTACCAGAGATGCAGGGATGGTTCAACATACGAAAAACAATAACCACCTTCATCAAACACATAAACGGAACCCAAGACAAAAACCACACCATCATCGCAATTGATGCTGAAAGCCTTTGACAAAATCCAGCCTCTCTTCATGCTAAAAGTCCTAGAAGGAATTGGATTTGGAGGGATCATTCCTCAATGTAAATTCAACCAAGCCATAACCAGGAAACCCACCGCCACTATCATCCTAAATGGAGAAAATGACGGAAACACCCCCCCCTTTCCCTTTAAAGGTAGGACCTCGGCAAGGCTTCCCCCTCTCACCACTCCTCTTTTCATTATAGTGTTTGAAACACTTGTAGAGCAATAAGCGGCAGAAGAAAAGGATATTAAAGGAGTACTAATTGGAAAAGAGGAAGTCAAACTATCCCTATTTTGCTGATGATCTGCTGTTACTTAAGAGATGCAAAAAACTCCACCAGAAAATCCTAGAAACGATTACCAGCTTCAGCCAAACGTGGCAGGATACAAAATTAACCTTAGAAATATCAGTAGCCTTTCCTTTACAACAAGCAACAAGCAACTGGAGAAAGAATTTCAAAGGAGGAGACCTTACCACTCACAAATAGCCTCAAAAACAATAAGATTCCTAGGAAAAAAAAACCTAACCAAAGGCACAAAGACCCTCTACAAAAAAAAAAATTTTAAAACCCCTTAAAGAAAGAGAATCTGAAAGAAGACCTCAGAAGATGGAAAAACCCTCCCGTGCCCATGGATTGGGAACATTAACATTGTAAAATGTCCATTTACCCAAAAAAACTTCTTGTATAGATTTAATGCAATCCCAATCAAAAATCCCCAGCGTTTCTTCACAGGCTGGAAACAAAAAGTTCTTAAATTCATTTGGAGAACCAAAGACCCCGAATAGCCCAAATAACCCTGAGTGGAAAAGAGCTACCCAGGAGGGATCTCTATACCAGATTTCAAGCTTTATTAGAGGGCTATAGTCATAAATAAAAACAGCCTGGTGGGTACTGGCACAAAACAGACCTGTTGACCAATGGAACAAAAACGAAGATCCAAAACTGAGCACATTTACCAATGTCATGCCATTTCTTCATATTCTGACAAGGGGGCAAGAACCACAATGGAAAGAAAAGACCGCCTCTTCAGCAATGGTGTTGGCAAAACTGGATTCACCACTTGTAGAAGAATGACATTAAACCCCTACCTCTCGCCCTGTACAACAGTCAAATCCCCAGATGGATTAAAGACCTCAACGTGAAACCCAAACTCTGAAGATGTAGAAGAAAAAAGTTGGCAGCAGACTATTAATACTAGGCGTAGGAAAAGACTTCCTAAATCAGACAGCCGCTGCACAAGAATTAAGGTCGACAATTGACAAATGGGGGACCTTCATCAATCAAAAGCTTCTGTACCATCAAAAGAAACATCAATATAGTGAAGAGAAATCCCACAGAGTGGGAGGAAACCTTCACTGCAGTTACATCTGACCAAAGCATTGATTTCCAGAATATATAAACACTCAAAAAAACCAAGAAAAAAGAAACCAAACGACCCACTCAATAGCCTGGGCAAAGAACGACAATGCACAGAGACTTCACAATTGATGAATTAGAGATGTCTGAGAAACACCTAAAGACCTGCTCAACTCACTAATCATTAAGGAAAATGCAAATCAAAACACTTAAGATATCATCTTACTCCAGTAAGAACTGGCTAGGTAAGAGAAAACAAATGCTACCAATTGCTGGAGAGGTTGTGGGGAACGGGGAACACTCATCCCACTGCTGGTAGGAATGCAAACTCGTTCCAGCCATTATGAAAGCCAGTGTGGAGAACCCTTGGCCGACTTGGAATGAACTGCCACCCGGACCCAGCCATACCACTCCTGGGCATGTACCCTCAAGACTTACGCCACCCAACAGATACACGCACGGCCATGTTTATTTCAGCTCTCTTCACAATAGCAAAGCAGTGGAAACAACCTAAATGCCCTCCAACTGACGAATGGATAGAGAAAATGTGCGTGGCATCTACACAATGGAGTTCTATGCAGCGTAAAGAAAAGACGACATCACGAGCTTTGCAGAAAAACGGCTGGAGCTAGAGGGACATCCTGCTGAGTGAAGTAACCACAGTCCCAGAAAAACAAACGACAACGAATGGTATCCCTGATCTGTGGTGCTAGTGCCAATTACCCAGTGTATTTCTTGTGTAGGGCCACCTAAGCTTTTGTACAAAGCAGTTGGACATAATGCATTTTGGAAACAACAACAACAGACAATACTGCATCAAAGAACTGACCTGAAACAGTGAACTTTCTGCTCAAAACAGTCAACGTCCCATGGAACATATGAGAAAGATTAAGAGATGGAAGCATGTTTGGCAGGAA
Source organism: Rhizomys pruinosus (assembly GCA_009823505.1). Taxonomy (NCBI): domain Eukaryota; kingdom Metazoa; phylum Chordata; class Mammalia; order Rodentia; family Spalacidae; genus Rhizomys; species Rhizomys pruinosus. Next base: position 2,349,350 of record VZQC01008122.1, read on the forward strand.
TGCACGCCGCTCCGACGGGGTGGGGGAATGAGCGGGAAAACCGGGTCTAGATTTGTTAAAAATAAATTAATAAATACAATTAAAGAAAAAAAAAAAAAAAGAGGACAACACCATGAACTTTGCAGGTAAATGGCTGGGAGCTAGAAGAAATTATGTTACGTGAAGTAACAAAGTCCCAGAAAAAACAAACGGACAAATGGTTGTCCCTCATATTGTGGATTGCTAGTTACCATTAACCCGATATAAATATTCTTCGTGGAAGGGGATGCATAGTTAAACGGAACAACAACTGAAAGCCTGGCCTCAGAAGAACGGACTCTGAAATGGGGAATGGGAAGGGGGGAGGGTTGGGAGAGGGACACGGTTTTGTATATTCGATAATGCATATATACTTGATGTGAGTTCAACTAGTACCAGTTTTGCCTAGACACTTTCTACAGGAAAACATGGTGCTTCGGACTTAGAAAACGTAAATATGTGTATATTCATATACACATTTGCGGTTTACAGAATCTGATAAAAACGGTAATGCATGCGAGTTAAATGGAGATATAACTCACTTGTTATCCACATTTGTTTTTACATAAAATGTGTCGAGCAATAACTTTGGGATTCGGCACACACACAAATGTTTTCCATAACTTCTCTGTTGTACAGTATACCTTGTAGCATTCTCTTTAATATGATTTAACTTACAAAATTAAGTTTGATTCCCAAGTTAAGTATATATAGTCACCCAAAACATGAGTAAATTTGATGAACTCTGTGCCTTGATTCCACCCTCTAGTTATGTACAATACAAATGTCTTCTGGAGATTCATGGGCTTAAAAAAAAGGGGGGGGGATAAAAAAAAAAAAAAAAAAACCTTTTTGTCAAAAACCTTTGCAATTCAAATCCTAAAACTAACTATGGGAAAAGATTTGTGCGTCCCAACAAGACAAAATGTCACCAAATTATGGCTGAGAAGAAAAGATACAGCTTTGCATTGGAGTAGGATGTACCAGAAAGTGAAAACTGAAAGGTGACCTATCTGAACATCGCAGGGCAAGGAAAGCCTCAGATTTGCTTAAACACGAACCCCTCTGTGGATCTACTTGCTAACAACTATTTATAATGCGTCCTAATGCCACTTACCTTTTAGGTGTCACCAGGTTTTGATATGAGAGACTTTCTTGCCCCCCCCTAGAAAAAGGAGAAATATATGATGATGAGGTCCGACTCTCCAACTGTAACTTGGAGACAACTATTATAGAGGTTATCTCTTATAAAACCCGGTTTAAAACTGACTTCTTTACTTGACTAATAGGCATAAGAACTTTGTGAACTGTGAAAAGGTTTATTCCTTGTTCAGAACCAAATATAATACTAAAGTCCTTAAGCTATGCACTTAAGAAAATCTATAATACAGGCGCTCTGACATCAGCACTGGATCGTTCTACCAGGGGCGATGTTGGTCAGGGGATCCACGGCCCCACAAACGTAAAGGATTCCTTGCCTCTAAGCTGTGATACCTGCAAGAAGATAGGCGATAAGGCCCTGCTGCCGACGACCTGACGTTTAATATGGGAAAGATGTATTGGAGACCACACATGCAAGTATAAAGATGTCATCTGGAATGCCAGAGAGTGTTTACCAAAAGGCCACTCAAAACCAATAAAGCAAAATCCGGGTCTCCCTGAGTCAAGCAAGGACTCCATCGTCAGCACAGCTACACCCTGCCTGCCTAGAAATACTGTGCAGCAGTGGCAGACATATGCCTGTATAACCCAACCTAATTGGCTATTGGGCTCTCTCCTTGGAGGAATAAACCCATGGCTGCTGCCCCCAAGCTTACAGCCTCTACAGGTTAGGAGATGTTATAAGCCACAGTAACGGACCCTGTCATATTAAACAGAGAAAATGTAATTTCATGGATTAACATATCACCCAAACATATGTGTCTATTACCAAAGTAACCAAAACTATAAATATTACGTGCTTCTTTCAATCCCTATGTATCTAACTGCTGTGCTTCAATTAGTAGGATTGGACTGGTTATTCCTGGACAAAAACTGTCAGCCCATGCACAGGAAACAGCCAGAATTGACCAGAGGTCCAAGACAACAGCTCCAGCGAGATTGGACTGTTTGCTTCTCCTCCACATGTGCCCCTTCCCCTAAGCCTAGGGACAAATCTGCAGAAGAGGGGGCGTGGTGGGTTAGCATGTACGGATTGCGATGGGGTGAATGGTTGCAATACAGCAATTTGTCGTCTGGGCACTTCATTTGATCAACTTGATTGACCCTACAACCCCTCACCCCCTGCTGGATTGTGGGACCAAGGGGCTGTGGGGGTTTGGCACAACAGCCTGTAAATTGGTTTCCTATGAAGGATGCTTGTACCAATGCTCATCACTTATAGTAAAAATGGAAAAAAAAAACTGAGAGAAAGAGCAGGATAGTTAGTTATGGCAAAATGCATGATCTGGATGGGGTGGGGGTCGGGGGAAGGGAAAGGGAATATGGTGATGAATTTGGAAAATGATGTATAAAATGTACAAAGCCCACATAAAAAAATAAATAATAAAAAGGGAAAAAAAAAAAAAAAAAAAAAAAAATGAAAAATAAAAGAATCCAAAGTCTGAAAATAAATTGTTAGCTAATTCTAGAAACCTGTCTAGCATTCACAAGAGCAAAGTTGGCAAAGTTTGTGTGGGCATGTGTAAACCATATTTGGAGTATCTAAAAGTGCATGAATGGACAAACCGTGAAGATTTATGATACTGAAATAACATACAGTTTTCAAACGAAGATACCATTTCAGCATAGCTGCTATGTATCAGCCTGTGAAACTTCGCCTTTCTGGGTGTTAAACAAAAACCATTCTTTTTTTTTTTTTTTTTTTTTTTCTTTTGAGTGACAGGGGTCTCCATGTAGCTCCGGCTTGTATGGAATCACTATTGTAGACCGGCTTGGCTGGAAAAACTGAACAATAGATCCGCCCTGCCTCTTGCCTCCAAGTGCTAGGATTAAGGGCGTCGCACCACGCCCGGCTAACCATTCTTAATGCCCATACCAATTTGGGCTGCGGGACCTAACGATAACTTTGTTCCTTGCCTGCAGAGGTCAAACCTAAGTCTCAGGGGATTATGCATGAGGGCATCTCTTAAAATGTCCGCCACATTGTGGGCCACAAGTCTTTCTGTGTAGGGAGGTCTTGGAGATTTCCAATAATCTTTGGGGACTTTGGGCAGTGGCCAATCTATAAAGAAGAAAGTCTATTCATGCTTCAAAAAACGGAACTCGGGTTCTAGAAATCCTGATTTTGTCCTCAAGCGGATGGAACTGGTAAATGAAAGCCCAAAGGAGCCAGGGGGACTCCCACCACCACCACCCCACCCCCAATAAAGACCTGAGTGACCCTCCCGGACCAGATCCTCAACTGCCCATGAGAAAACAAAAACCTAGGTTAACCTGGGCTAACTATGTGGATCTGGGCTAACTGTGTGGCCCCTTAAGCATCCATGCAGGACAGAAAAGTATAACGAAAATAATGCACTAAGACCTGAGAACTTATACTTTAGATATCAAATTGGAGGAAGATCTTAAGTAAAAAAGATCCAAAGGAAAACGACGGAGAAAACACTAGTTTTGTCTGTCTTCAATTCATACTGGCAAGTTAAGTGCATCTACTCTGACCCAGCTTTTTAACCCTCCAATATGGACTGACGACTCATGTTCCTCCAAGAGTCCTCCAAACATTCAATGCCAAATGGCAAACTGCTGAGCTATCCAGTTTTTGGACTGAGCAGCTACTTGGATTTCAACCTATTCAGAGTATAGACAGCCATCGTTGGACTACCCAAGCTATAACATGGAGGCCAGTACCGGAAGATCAGAATCTGACACATCGGCGTACTGGACCTAATTGTATGTTGCTCAGGTTTGGATCTTCAATTTTGTTTCCATTGGTCTACAGGCCTGGTTTTGGGCCAGTACCATGCTTGTTTTTGCTTGTCTTTATAAGTATAGCCTTGTAATATAGTTTGAAATTTCCTATAGTGATCTCCCCTGTATTACTCTTTTTGCTCATGATTGCTTTGGCTATTTGGGGTCTTTTGTTTGCCCCCTATGAATTTAAGGACATTTTTTCTAATTCTGTGAAGAAGAAACCATGGGCCCATCTAATTCAAAACGATTTGAATCTGCAGTATTAATTGAGTAGAAGGATTTTTTTTTTTTTACTATTAATTTTTCTTAAATCCATGACCATGGGAGGTCTCTCCATCTTCTGCTGTCTTCTTCAATCTCCATCTTCAGGGGGTTTACGTTTTTGTCGTAAACGGCTCTTTGATGCCTTCCTAGGTTTGTTCCTTAGGTTTTTTTTTTTTTTGGTTTTTTTTTGAGGCTCTGTGCGTGGGCATGTCTCCTTATGTTCCTTCTCCATTTTCTTGTCATTGGTGTAAAGAAAGGCTACTGATTTTTCTAAGTTGTAAAAAGTGTTCAACATCATTAGTTCTTAGGGGAATGAAAAATAAAAGCACTTTAAAATTTCAAAAAAAAAAATCCTAGGTGTCAACTTGACTGGACTAAGGAACAAATAAGAGGAAAAAGGATGTTTGGATTGGACCACCTCAACCCGGATGGCCCACCCCAAATGTGGGCATTACCTTCTGCCAGCAGGCAGTATAAAGGGCCACTGCAGAGTGATCTGGTCCCTTTTTTCCTGCGGCTTGCCTCTCTCTCACTGGTGAGTTTGTCTTGCTGCTGTGATCAACCCTTTGGATCCCAGCGTGTACTGAGACCGGCAGATCTCCTGGAATCCACTGGGCCTTCAACACCAGATTGGGACTACTGAGGCATCCAGCCTTTCGGGGACTGAGCAGTTCCCTGGATTCCCAGCCTCTCCAGTTTGGCGTGGCTACTGTTGGACTACTTGAGCTTTGTCACATGAGCAAATCAATAAATTGTATATAGCTATCTATTCGTCCTGTTGCTTCTGTTTCTTTAGAGAACCCTGACTAATACAGTCTCTTTATATAAAGAGCATGTGGCTCCAAGTGGAAAACAATGATATTTGGGACCTAGGATAATTTTCTTAACTAGAAGCCCAATAGCTAATTCGAAGCAAAGAGATTAATACAAATGGTAACATGGCTTGACCTGTATATAGTGTCATGGCAGATACCTGAAGACAGAAGCTTCAAGTTACCCAAGCCATAGGGGAAGCAGGGTGGACTAAGCAGGGAGGGGATAGAACGAACGCCACATAAATCCAGTGTGCTTCCTAGTAGGAAAGAACTGGATAGTAACAATAAAACCAGGGAAGGACTGAAGCCAGGACACCAAGGAGGACATGCTCATTGGTCAGCTACGGCTTTATAGGCCTGGCCACTTCACAAGGAAGCTTTTTAAAGCATGGGAAATATTGTAAGATTTTATATAGGTTTAAAATAAATAGGCTTGAAGCACATCTAGCTATCTTTCCCAAGTAGTTTATTCCAGCTAAGGCTCACTTTCCAGGTCTGTAAAATCAGGACAATAATACCTACATTACAGAGTAGCTTCACAATTCAGGATAATGTGTGGATAGTCCCCATCATACAATACAATGTCACCACAAAAGAAAATCACATCTATCACGCTACTAGCATAATTATGGCAGAAACTATTAAATTCAATGATACAAAGAACAATTGTGGTATGTAGGCCACTAAATTCATAGACTCCCCATGCAAACACTTCATAGAGGTTCAAATCCTACTCTGATAGTAATACAAAACTTTCCTAACATTTTAATCATAATGGAGTATGAAACAGAAACTGAAAGCCTTTCCTGATGTGAGCGAAAAGCTCCAATTGTGAACCTGTTGGCATTCTCATATTCTCTTTTTGATGATGAATTCTGGACAGGAGGGAATGAGCCGTTTCCATCAGGGGCACTGCACTGCTGTACATGCCACAGTATCTGTGGGCTATGCAGGCAATGCTGAAAGGGGCAGGAAGCCCATCTTGGAGGCTTCCTTTGAGCATACTGACGTTTCGCTGAGGACAGTGTAGACAAGGCAGAAGTAACAAGACTTTTCTATCTAAAGAAGGTACCCCTCGACCCCTTCTAAATCACCTCCTTTCAAATTCCCACCAACGATGCTGACTGCTGAGAATAAGGGGAGATCTTTTCTTTCACCTTCAGAACCACAGTGGACAGTATGCACAGAAAAATCTGTCTCCCTACAGTGTAGTCACCCTTAATGTATGGGGGAAGGGACAACCTTGTGGGGAAATATAGCTGGAATTGCAGGCTAGCTTTCCAACTAGCATGCCTCAGGGCACCGTGTGGCTGACCCCGCCCCAAGGAGGAGCAAGCAATGTGGCCTAGGTGTGTGATGCTGGGTGGGGCAATGGTGTGCAGGTGCAGAATTGGGGAACCTGTGTTGGCTCTGGGAACTGACATCATTTGGTTTATAAAAGCAAGCTGTGGCAAGCAGTAAATTTGAATTTCATAGTAACATTATCACGGAATTCCCAGCTGTTATTTTATTAATTATTGCGTGCATACAGGCTAAGGTAGGCCTGCATTTCGTTTGTGTGGCCAGTGTGTTGGAAAAAGGCTCCCCTTTGAGGACCACCAATCTGGGTAGCTGGTGTTGTAAGTGGGTATTGGCTGAAGGGAGGCGATCAGCCATCAGCCTGAAATTCCTGTCCAGGGTTCAGCAGTCTCTGGGCAGGTGGGAAGCCATGGCCAAGAGTGGAACACATGTCTTGTGGGTCCAGGCTAAGGGCCTGAGTTGGAAGCACCACTCAGGCAGGGCTACGGGAAATAGCCAACTGGCTTCTGCGCTGAGGGGTCAGCTCCCCACAGTGTCCGCAAAGCAGGCGCTGTGTTCCCATTCTCTTTAGCAGGGCTGTGTGGTCCCTGTTTGGCATTAAAAGAAAGCTTCCTACACAAACTTATTTGGAAAATATTTTTGACTAGTTAAAAGTCTTGAAATTGTTATCAGGGATGGTAATATGCCCCCACTGTGGATAGCTGTCCCAAAGAATTACAGATGATTTCAACAACTAATGAACTACCTAATCATTCAGAGAGCCAAGCACTGGGAGTAGGAAAGGGATTTTTGCAAGATACATGAAGAAACGCAGAGCAATGCAAGCGACCCCAGAATGTAAGCAATTATGTTAGGTGAAGATTTAAAAAAGACAACCTGGATGTGTAAGTGCTAGTAAGACTATTATAAGCCAACACTCCCTAACTCTGTTTCTAATAAAGTGCTAAAATTCCACAACAGTCATGCAAAAGACTATGACTTAAAAAGAACACTGTGGTATGTGGGGGAGGGAGAGAAAGTGTTGTTGTTGCTGCTGCTGCTGCTGCTGCTGCTGCTGCTGCTGCTGCTGGTGATGGTGGGCACTGAACAGAGGGCATCACACATGTAAGACAGGCACTATACCACTGAGTTACACCTCCAGCCCAATATAGTCCATTTTGAATGTACACTATTCTCTAGGGCAAGGCTTCAGGTTATCCCCAGGAAAAAGAAAGTGGACATATTCAAACCAAAGAACATTCTAAGGCTAAAGTACACATAAAACTAGGCAGGTTAGAAAAAGCTATTACATCCACAAGACAAGACTATTTTAGATTCTTATCTTCTTCCTCCCACGGAGATAGCTCACTGAGAGAAGTCAGAGCTTCTACTGAGAAAGCAGTGACTGAGTCACTGAAGGCATGTGCTTTGCAGTCACCAGAACTGTTTATCCAAATGAGTCCTGAAGAACTCGATTATGTTCTTCAATTTCTCCATGCCTTAATTCCTTCATGTACAGAATGGAAGTGGTAGCAGTACTATATATAGCAAGATGTCCTTCTATAGGTAAACACATAAGGCCTACAAAGAAAGCCCATGTCAAAGAGCAAGTGTTCACCAAGTGCTATGCTAGTTGAAAAAAATACTATCTTCCTGAAGGTGAAAGAAGAAAAAGTTGGCAGCAGACTTCAAGACATAGGTGCAGGAAAAGACTTCCTAAATCAGACAGCAGCTGCGCAAGAATTAAGGTCGACAATTGACAAATAGGACCTCATTAAACTCAAAAGCTTCTGTACATCAAAAGAAACAATCAAGGAAGTGAAGAGAAATCCCACAGAATGGGAGGAAACCTTCACTGCAGAAACATCTGGCAAAGCATTGATTTCCAGAATATATAAACTGCTCAAAAAACAAAGAAGAAAGAAAACAAATGACCCACTCAATAGATGGACAAGAGTGAACAGAGACTTCACAAGTGAGCAATTTAGAGATGGATTTTTTTTTTTTTTTTTGGTCTTTTCGAGACAGGGTCTCCCTGTAGCCCCAGCTGTCCTGGAACTCACTCTGTAGACCAGGCTGGCCTTGAACTCACAAAGATCCGCCTGCCTCTGCCTCCCAAGTGCTAGGATTAAAGGCGTGCGCCACCATACCCAGCGAGAAACATCTTAAGAAGTGTTCAACATCATTAATCATTAAGGAAATGCAAATTAAAACCACTTTAATATATCATCTCACTCCAATAAGACTGGCAAGGATCAAGAAAATAAATGATACCAAGTGCTAGAGAGGTTGTGGGGAAAGGGGAACACTCATCCACTGCTGGTGGGAATGTAAACTCATACAGCCACTATGGAAAGCAGTGTGGAGAACCCTTGGAAGACTTGGAATGAACCTGCCACCTGACCCAACCATACCACTCCTGGGTATGCACCCACAAGACTTATCTTACCACAGAGATGCATGCACAGCCATGTTTATTGCAGCTCTCTTCACAATAGCAAAGAGCTGGAACCAACCCAAATGCCCCTCAACCAATGAGTGGATAGAGAAAATGTGGTACATCTACACAATGGAGTTCTATGCAGCAGTAAAGAAAGATGACATCATGAACTTTGCAGGTAAATGGATGGAGCTAGAACATATCATGCTGAATGAAGTAACACAGTCCCATGAAAACAAAACAATGAATGGTATCCCTCATCTGTGGATGCTAGCACCAATTACCTAATTGTATGGCAAACTGAGCAACCTTAATGTGATCTGGAAACAACTGTGCTCTTATATTGTAAAATCCCTTAAAAAAATAAAAATTTTTAAAAAAGAAAAAATACTACTATCTTCATCCTTAACAGAGATAGTAACGAGAAGAAATCTACAACACAACAAAAAAGAACTATCTACACGATCAGATATGATCCAGACCATTTCACCAGGAGACCAGAAGTGGCTTGGAGTACTACAGGGTTGCTCTTAATGATAAAGAGCAAACTGGCTACTTTGCCTCTGTGCATGTTCCCTGGGAACAGCAGCAGCATCAGTTAGAAGCTATTTACTGAGAGAAAAATCTCAAAATATTAATAGCTTCCACACAGAAATAGAACTGAATGCCTTACATAAGATCACTCGATTCATAGTAAAATCTTGAGTTCAAACCCACCCACTCCAGCGCTTGTTTTACACTACTACACCAAACTATCCAATGGCAAGAGAAGTAACGGAAGATAAGTCACAGGCCATAGGAAAGCTGGAGAAGAACAGGAAACAACATCCTAAAGCTGACCAAAGAGGACAGCGACACAGAGCAGCTGATAGTCCCAAACAGTTACAGTACCAAATCTGCTAATAGCACAAAACTAAAAGCAATCAACATGGATTTGTTTCAAGTGATCTTGAAAGGAGGGTACTGTAAAGATCTAGTTTTTGAGCTCAGTGCTTAAACAGAGCACAGTACCCCCTTAGCGTGATAGTTACTTTCTGAGCTCTGGTTACCTTTTCTTTCAAATCTTAAAGCATGAAAGAAGAGGAAGAAGAAAGTCACTCAAATCTTTTGAATTCTCTATCAGTCAGAAGAAGGTGGAGGAGGAGGAAGAGCAATGGGGGATGGGGGGGGCCCTAGCTAAGTAGCAGAATGCACAGAGGGAAGGAAGAAGAATTTATGGTCCCTGCCAGTGTCAGGTATGGCAGACGCTCAAACGTCCCCATGAGCTCTATCACTTACAAATCATCCACTAGGTAATCTCCTTCCCTTAAGTACAAAGGAGATCTGTGGTTTGCTTATAACCAATTGAATATTGTAGAAATGACATGTTGTATGTGTTATGCTACAGGATATTATACTATCCATTCTGTTACAAGTTTAGTCTTCCATGCTGGCTCTTATAAGTAGCCTGGCTGCCATGTTAAGAGCTACCTAATGAGAGAGACCCACGAAGTCAACCACCAAAAGACAGCAAGAAACTAAGACACTTGGTCCAAGACCCAGCAAGAAGCTGAATTCTGCTAAACACAGGAGACTGAGCTGAATCCTTCCCCAGTTGTGGCTCAGCTAGGACAGCTGCTGCCCTAGCACCCTGACTGGCACAGCCCGGTCAACATTTGGCTAAGTCAGGACTGAATGGCTACTCCACACCGGCTGTGACATTGCTTGCTGTGCTATACTCATGACGAAGTGGCTCAAGACAATCAATACAGAACAGAAGGAAAGCTCAGTCCATGATGCCTTCTCATGGCCTTCTGGCAGAGGAGGAGGGAAAAAGAAAAGGGCTTGGGAGGAAGGGACTCTGCCCCCTTACTTCTGTCTCTGACCTCCTTACCACATAGGCTTTCTCATCCTAGCCTCACCATTTGGGGGATAGAATTGGTCCCATTTGCCAATAAAACAATCTTCTAAATGGTGGTCAGGTTTGTGCCTGGTCTTTCTTTACAGGCTATTCAGCATGTCAAATCCTGGTGTGTTGAGAACAGCAAGAGAATTCTTACCATTATACAAGCTCCTCTACAAACCTCCCCAAAATAATAATAAAAAAAAAAACTTTAACAAGAGCATGCTATGTGTAATACAGTGTATTTCAACTGTGTTCAAAGTAGGAGACTTTCTCTTAGTGATATTAAGAACTCAATTAAGGGGCTGGAGAGTTAAGAGCACTGACTGCTCTTGCTGAGGACCCGGGTTCAATTCTCAGCACCCACATGGCAGCTAAGAACCATCTTTAACTCCAGTTCCAAGGAAATCTGACACCCTTTTCTGACCTCTGCAGCATTGCACGACACGGGCGCACCAACCTATATGCGGACAGTACACTCATACACATGATAAATAAATAAATAAATAAATAAATAAATAAATAAATAAATAAATAAACCCTCCAAACTTTAAAAAAGAACTCAATTAAAAAGATACCAATAATTTCATGTAACATAATTTTTCTAATATAGACTCTAAAAGCCAAACATATATATCCTTCAACAAGTAGTTGTCGCTTCTACACATAAATTCAAGAAACTCCAGTTCACAGCCAAAGTGTTCTCAGTGAATAATAATTCACTGAGCAAGATCACTCTCATTCCACAAGCCAACTGAATGCAAGCAAAAAGCAGAAGGGTCATCCTACACATCTTCCCAAAGATAACCTTGCTCCTCTACGCCCAGCCTTGCAGTTACAGATGTGACACATACGCCCAAACACTATACTAATTGATCTATCCTGGGTTACCCAGCAGCAAAATTTTGGCTGTTTCCCAGGCTTCTTTATATTGAGGTCTACCAAACACCAGCTTCAACAAGAAAAATGGAAGCAGAAATATTAAAGTCTGCATGGGAGAAAAATGGGAACTAAGTTTTCATGACACTAGAAAGCTCCTACTTCTAAAATCTAAGCTCTGTGACAAGAGACGAAAGAAATAACACAGTAATCTGTTTTCAAAAGCAACAGTATATTCAAAGTAAGTTGAGGTGCCTCAAATAGGCTTTTCTTATGATCTGCTTCTCTTGGGTCAATGTATGTTAAGTAAGGAAGAAAATCAATAAAGGGCTGGCACTGAAACTTGTGTATGTAGGTCTATTCCACTACTTACTGTATGCTGATTCCCAAAGCCATCGATTCATTCACATGTCTTTCTGGGAGTGTCTATGATTGCAGAGTAATGTGGCAGGTGCTATACACGAGACCCTTGTCTGGATATAAGCAAACCATACTTGCTAACATTTTCAACAAAAGTAATACCATCTCAACAAACAACCAATGCAGAAATAAATATTTTGAGTATGTATTTTTGGAGGCTATGAAGAATGAAGACTAGAATTTTATTTTTAAATATAGACATTTCTAGGAGAAAAGCAGCAGCAATTTGCCTTTCTGTGTAATAATATTGCCAGGAGGCAGTTATGGGAGCAATCCAAACAAAGAGGGTCATATCCTTCCATAATCCATTAGAAAACACTCCCAACAGTGGAAAACAAATAATATACAAATGAATAAATAAATTCAGCCTTTCAACACTCTCCTTTCCCCCAGTACCATGAATAAATATAGGAGATTTTTATCTTCCTCCATGAAACCAACAGTTTCCTCTCAACGGAGACTTAAACTTTGTGGGCAATGTGTCAGCATCACTTAGATGGCACTGAACCCGCCCATATTTTAAATGTATCTGAAATGTCCTGACATAATATTCCTAATTAGTGCTAGCATTTCTAAAGATAAAAGTGGTTTATACTTTACATGCTACATTATTTCTAAGTGTTTCACCTGTACTAATGTGCTTAGTTTTAACAGTACTGTGAGGCACATTCCTACCACTATCCTTGCTTTATAGGTAAGAAAGCTAAAACAGAGTTGCTGACAAGACAGATACAATTATCCAGCAAGTACAACTACATGAAATCCATGCAATGTTAAATGGACAGTCACCAAGTGTTAGGAAGAGCACTGCCCTGCCCAGGCTCCTTGCTCGCATTTGTGGGACTAGGCTAAGTCCCGTCTCCTCTCTGTGAGTTTACCACTGCACTCCAGGCTGCTCCCTTTCTCACAGTGTGTGGGGGGGGGAGGGGGAGAATTGGCCTCACTCAAGCATGAGATGCCAGAAAACCACTGAGCCACAGCCTTGCAACAAGCTTTATTTCCAAATCTCTATGTGTCTATCTCCCATTGGCCTCAAAATTGGGTAAGGTATTGTTTAACTGGCTGCCACTCCTAACTCTAATAGGATTAGGTTTTAATATATAGCTGTGTGGCAAAGTCTTTGTGAACAAAGGTTAAATACTTCATTGTTTACAAAAAAGGAAACCAAACCTCAGAGATTTACAAAAGCTCCACCACCAGTCCGATCCAACAATGCATATACATGGGGGATTGTGAACAAACCAGTTCCTCCTACTCTGAGCTTCTTAAACAGTGGGTTACAACCCCACAGGTTGTTGACTGAAGAATGTGGAGGTTGTAAAAATTTGGGGGATGACAAAAAGTAATGCAAAATCAAATGTGTGATGTATCTGAGGTGCATCCCGGCAGCATGCCCTCATGTTGTATTGTGAAACATCACCACAGCTTTGGTAAGCATGAACACCTGGCACGGGGCAATGCCACCCAATGCCAACAAGCACTGCCTGAAACACTGTAGCTCAGATCTGAGACTCTTCTGTGTTTAGACTGTAGTTTCTTTAATGAGCATTTACTTTTTTCTGCTCTTATGGAAACAAAAGGTTTAATTACAGAAAACGAAAACCTCTAATATTTTCCTACCACCCTCCTTCAGCATATAAGTAAAAAAACTATCATATCTTTGGATTGTATCAGGTTAGAAATATTCCGCTTTAAAAATTGCTGTTTGAGCTGATGACTTGAACTTGATTTTTTAAAAGATCATTAATTTTAGCTTGTGATTAGGACAGACTTTCTAAGAAACTCTGATATGGCCCTAAATATACTTCTGCCATTTGTACTACATATTTATGTAAAATAGTATTTGCAGCACTGACAATGAAATGAAAATATCAATCAACTCGGAAAAATACTGAAGTTCTACATTTGCAAAACCAACATTCAGTCAAGATTTAATTCTCTGTGTAAAATTAAAGGCAGACACCTGCCTCAATTAGTATGCAACGTCTTTAATAAATGGTAAAGTTCTGTGTATAGCAAAAAAACCGTTTTACAACAAATTTCTTTATACTGTCAGTAGATACCCAATCTTTCTATGTTCATATATGTAGGGCTAATATGACAATTTCTCATATGAAAGGGGTGTTGAGCAGAAAAAGCTTAAGAAGCCTCTCTCTAGCTCCTTGTCCAGTGGTGTCTACAAGGCAAGGGCTCTCGCTCCCTTCACCATGTGTTACCTGAAAAGTCACTCACCTTTCAAGGGACAGAAAATGCCCCTGAGCAACATTTCCTGTTCTACTGCCCACTTTAAATTAGCGGGAAGCTTCCCAGCAGCAAAGTTATACACACAAATGAGAAAGAGCATGCCACTTTTAGTCTGGCATAGTCACAAAAATACTACCAGTAACTTTAGTTAATTTTAGTTAATTTAGTCACCTAGGACTAAAACTGCAATTTCTATATTTATCACTTGATATAGCTCCTATCACCCTCAAAAACGGTGTGTTCCTAGCTGTGGGACAGCAGTCCTGGACTCAGATGTATTTTGAGAGCATGCCGGTCTAGGTGGAGCAAAGGCAGCTAGCACGTGCTCAGAAGTCACAAGTCAGTTTGTTTGTCAGCACACCCCCTTTTCTGAATAGACCCCACAAGCTGGGATGACATGTGATGATGTGGAGGTCTAAGACTGGCCACTGGGAGATGATGTCATGCGATGTAGGGCTGCTCACCCCAAACCTATAGAAGTTGCCTGTTGCATGGAATAAATGGATTGTCATGGATTTGCAACATCTGATATGATCCCCAGGCTGTTATTGTGAATGTGCTTGTCTGTGAGGCTATGAACCACACAACTAGCCAGCTCACTTGGTTGTGGGAGCCAGCAGTGCCACAGCTGCGTGTTTGCCCGTGGAACCATCAGTGCCACAGCTGCGTGTTTGCCCGTGGAACCATCAGTGCCATAGCTGCGTGTTTGCCCGTGGAACCATCAGTGCCACAGCTGCGTGATTGCCCGTGGAACTATCAGTGCCACAGCTGCGTGTTTGGCCGTGGAACTATCAGTGCCACAGCTGTGTGTTTGCCCGTGGAACCATCAGTGCCACAGCTGCGTGTTTGCCTGTGGAACCATCAGTTCCACAGCTGCGTGTTTGCCCGTGGAACCATCAGTGCCACAGCTGCGTGTTTGCCTGTGGAACCATCAGTGCCACAGCTGTGTGTTTGGCCGTGGAACCATCAGTTCCACAGCTGCGTGTTTGCCCATGGAACCAGCAGTGCCACAGCTGCATGTTTGCCTGTGGAACCATCAGTGCCACAGCTGCGTGTTTGCCCGTGGAACCATCAGTGCCACAGCTGCGTGTTTGCCCATGGAACCATCAGTGCCACAGCTGCGTGTTTGACCGTGGAACCATCAGTGCCACAGCTGCGTGTTTGCCTGTGGAACCATCAGTGCCACAGCTGTGTGTTTGCCCGTGGAACCATCAGTGCCACAACTGCATGTTTGCCCGTGGAACCATCAGTGCCACAGCTGTGTGTTTGCCCATGGAAACATCAGTTCCACAGCTGCGTGTTTGCCCGTGGAACCATCAGTGCCACAACTGCATGTTTGCCCGTGGAACCATCAGTGCCACAACTGCATGTTTGCCCGTGGAACCATCAGTTCCACAGCTGCGTGTTTGCCCGTGGAACCATCAGTGTCACAGCTGTGTGTTTGCCCATGGAACCATCAGTGCTACAACTGCATGTTTGCCCATGGAACCATCAGTGCCACAGCTGCGTGTTTGCCCGTGGAACCATTAGTTCCACAGCTGCGTGTTTGCCACAGCTATCAGTGCCACAGCTGTGTGTTTGGCCGTGGAACCATTCATCCCATAGCTGGGTGTTTGGCTGCAGGGCCATCATCAGCCCTGCACGAGTGCCCTCTTCAGCCTGTTCAACCGCAGGTCAATAGCTCCACACCAAGTATTAAAACTACAGTGCCACATGCCTTTAATCCTAGCACTTGGGAGGCAGACACAGGTGGATCTTTGTGAGTTCAAGGCCAGCCTGGTCCACAGAGTGAGTTCTAGGATAGCTGGGGCTACAGGAGAGGAGAACCTGTATCGAAAAAAAGAACCAAAAAAAAAAAAAAAAAAAAAAAAAAAAAAAAAAAAAACAAAAAAAAAAAAAAAAAAAACCTACAACCTAAAAGGCATTCAATCAATACTATAGTTTATTTGTTTTATTACAGAGACACTTTAAACACAAAATTTGAGCTTTATGACTTCATATTCAAACCATATTCTATATGAATACTTTTTTTACTATTATCAGGGCAACTTTTTCAGAACAACAAAAATCCTCAAATCACATTTTTCCACAATAAATTCAGAAGTAAAATTTACTTTTTCACAAATACATACAAGTGAAGAAAATCAGTCAGCTATATAGAACTGAACAAATGACACACAAATTAGCACTAAAATGCTTTCATTCTTCCAACAACCATGAGGCCAGTAGGCATTTGTCCCCATTTTCAGAAGAGCCTATGGTTCTGAGAAGCACACAACTTATGACTCAACTTTAAATGGTTCTCTTATTGAAGCCAAGATTTGTGCTCTTCTCCTCTAGGCCACTATGAACCGAAAAGCAATGGGGAAAACTTCTTGATCATGAACTGTGATCAAAGTTTAAGTGAAAAAGAACACAAAACCCAACAGAAATACATCGTGATCTGACCTTATAGAGTCATTCCTAAATATCTACTAGTACAACCTGGAGGAACTACCAGAAAGGGAGGGAAGAGAATAGACAGGGACCATGTTCTAGTTTGTCTTCCATTGCTGTGACAGAACACTCTGACCAACACCAACTTGGGGAGGAATGGGTTTATTCAGCTCACATCTCCTGGGTCACAGATCATCACTTAGGGAGCCCAAGGCAGGAACTCAGGGCAGGAACCTGGAGGCAGGAGCTGAAGCACAGGCCATGGGGGAATGCTGTTCACTGGCTTGCTTCCCTGGCTCATGCCCAGCCTGCCTTCTTATACTGTACACAACAACCTGTCCAGGGTGGCACCACTCATTGTGGGCTGGGCCCTCCCACACTGCCTGACCATCAAGACAATACTCCACAGATGTGGCCACAGGCCAATCCAATGGAGCCAATTCCCCAATTGAGGCTCCCTCAACCCAGGTGTGTGAAGTTGACACTAAAGCTATCTAGCACAGACCAGAACAGAGGAACTACATGAGGTGCTTGGTATGGACTCTGCCGAGAACAGAGGTGGCACAGGGTCATCTTCGAGGACTGGGTGGCAGGCATTTTTAGACTCTAGTTACTATTATTTTCTTCAAATGCTCAACTTCCACACAATACAGTGTAGCATAAGCACAGAGAATACTCTGTGCTTATTAACTGAACAGGCATGGTTGAGCTACACTAAAATGGCATTAGCAAAAACAGGTATTGGGCTATACTCACTCTACAGACTGGTTTTATAGTTCCCCCTGGCATCCACGGGAAACCCATGGTTGGCACATTGAAAGGGTGATGAAAAAGATGATTCCCTGAACAGTCTGGCACAGCACAGCCTTTCAGCTGGCAACAAGTGCCCTGAGGAATGCTAGTCCCATGAGCTCCTTAGACCCCAGGAAGTTCAGCACTGCCAGGCAATTGCAGGAGGGAAAGGATACATTTGTTCACTATTAGTTTGATCCAAAGTGTTAACATTCAGGGGCTGGAGAGATGGCCTAGTGGTTAAGAGCGCTGACTGCTCTTACAGAGGACCCGGATTCGATCCCCAGCACCCACATGGCGGCTGAGAACCGTCTGAAGCTCCAATTCCAGGAGAACTCCAGTTCCAGGGGAATCCGAGACCCTCTTCTGAACTCCATGGCGTTGCACGACACGGGTGCACAGACTTGCATGCAGACAGTACATTCATACACATACAGAAATAAATTAAAAAAAAAAACAAAAACAAAGTGTTAACATTCAGAAAAACGATTTGTAAAACATGTTGCTGCCTATGACTCACAATTGTTAAACCCTGTCTTATCACATACTTTATGGATGGTTGTGGCACAGAAATCATAGTAATATTCCAAAGTAACCAAGGAAAGAAAATTGTCAGGAACAGAGACAAGTGAACGAATCTTGGCTTCTGGCTTTGACAAGTCCTCTACCCTGAAGACTCCTTAGCTTTTTATCTCCAGTTTTTTGTTTCATGCAGTGCCTCATTTAAGTGTCAATCTCTTCCTCCAAGAAGTGACTCTGATGCATCTTAGATAAGATCAAGGTACATCCCATACAGTTCTGTAACATGAACTTTACTACTGTCAATATGCGCATAATTCTCTGTGTGATGTCTGCTTCCCTGTTAGACGACAGAGTTCCAGAAAGGTGCCCTGTTGAATGTCCAGGTACAAAATTAGCAAGCAGACAGAGACTAACTAGAAAGCTATTGTGCTTATACTGACTGCTTAGCAACGACATTTGCTCTTACACTGCATTTTGAGGCTTCACTACCCACATCAAGGGCAACGTGGTAAGGCCAGTGGATGAAGGAAATTACCCCTAGATTTAAGCAGTAAGAGCAAGCCACCTGTTCTCAGGTTGATTACAGTAGAAGCTACAAGGACATTTCTCCTATGCTCTGTCACTTAAAAATCACATGGTTTTTAGTTAATGATAAAACGTACATTTTAAAAGGGAATAGAGGCAATGTGTCAGAAAACACTCTGCCCAAGTTTTTCAAAATTAAAACCAAGCAGCAATACCCCAAAGCAGGAAACTAAGGTAACCACAAGAAAACCTGACCTACAAAAAAGACGAAAAGTAACAACAACAAAAAAAAATCCCAAAAATAGTCTGAGAAAGGAAAGAGGGGGAAGGGCAGTCACTCTAGAATTATACAGGCAACAAAAAGAAAAATGAAGGCATTTTTAAATAAATAAAAACTGAGAGAATTTGCCGCAAGGAGATCCACACTGTGAAGTTCAGTAGAACTAGTTCGTGCAAAAAGGCAAGGAACCCTGGGAAAAAGCCTTAGAAGCAGAATGGAAGAAGCAGAAAATAAGAGTATCAGACACACAGGATAACATCGTCCAACTAGAATGCTCAAGTAAAGATTATGAAAAATTAAAAAAAAAAAAAACAAGAGTGGAAGAACCAAGAAATGTGGGACACTATGAAAAAAACCAAACCTCCACATCATAGGGATAGAGGAAGGAGAAGAATCCCAAGACAACACTATTGACCAGATCTTCAACAGGATAATAGAAGAAAATTTCCCCAAACTGAAAAAAGACAACACCATACAAATACAAGAAGCACATAGAATACCAAACAGACAAGACCAGAAAAGAATTTCCCCATGCCATATAATTGTTAAAACACTAGATGCTCAAAACAAAGACAAAATACTGAAAGCCACGAGAGAAAAACAAGTTACATATAAGGGGAAACCCATAAGAATCATAGCTGACTTCTCAGAACAAACTATGAAAGCTAGAAGAATGTGGACCAAAGTATTCCCTGTACTAAACGACTTTAGATGCCAACCCAGACTACTATACCCAGCAAAAATGTCAATCATAGTTGAAGGAGAAAGAAGAATCTTCCAGGACATGAACAAGATGAAAGAATACATGTCTAAGAAACCAAACTTCAGAAAATCCTCGAAGCAATCCAAAGAATAGAGGAAAAGACAGAAAGTAACAAAATCTTAACAGAGTAAATATAAACCTAGACCAAGAATGCAAACAAAAAATAAAGTAAAAAGAAGCAATACACATCTCTCAATAATAACCTTAAATACTAATGGTTTAAAATCCCCAATCAAAAGGCATAGACTGTGAGAATGGATAAGGAAAGTGAACCCTTCTATATGCTGTCTACAAGAAACCCACCTCACCCTCAAGGACAGACACCACGTTAGAGTGAAAGGGTGGAAAAAAGTATTCCAAGCAAATGGTATCAAGAAACAAGCTGGAGTGGCTATTCTAATATCAGACAAAATAGATCTCAAAGTTAAACTAATCAGAAGAACAAAGAGGGCCATTACATCCTAATCAAAGGAACAATAAACCATGAAAACTTCACAATCCTAAATGTCTATGCACCAAACTCTGGTGCACCTAACTTTATAAACACAACTCTGCAGGACCTTATGACACGGACGAATCCTAACACGCTAATAGTGGCAGACTTCGACACCCCACTAAGCCCCTTGGATAAATCAACAGGACAAAAACTAAACAGAGAGACATCAAAATTGAAAAATACAATACACCAAATGGACCTCACAGACATCTACAGAGTATTCCACCCAAATACCAGAGAATATACTTTCTACTCAGCCCCTCACGGAACAGTCTCCAAAATCGACCACATACTGGGGCACAAAAGGAACCTCAATAAATACAAAAGAATAGAAATTATTCCATGCATTCTATCAGACCACAGTGCAATAAAGCTCAATATGACCCCCAGAATAAGTCCGACTAGCTACAAGAACACATAGAGACTAAACAACACAATCCTGAACAATGAATGGGTCAGGGAAGAAATAAAGAATGAAATAAAAGTATTCATGGAACTGAACGAAAAAGACAATACAACACAACAAAACCTGTGCGATACATTAAAGGCAGTCTTTAGAGGGAAATTTATAGCCTCTAACAGGGAACAAATAAACGACCTGACACTGCAGCTAAACACACTTGAGAGACAACAACGAATGAACCCTAAACCGAACAGAAAGGAAGAAATAAGGAAGAAATAAAAATCAGAGCAGAAATCAATAAAATAGAAACAAAGAAAACTATACATAAAATCAATGAATCCAAAAGCTGGTTCTTTGAAAACATAAACAAAATAGACAGACCTCTAGCACAGTTAACCAATAATAAAAAAAAAAAAAAAAAAAAAAAAAAAAGAGAAGCAACTCCAAATCAATAGTATTAGTGATGAAAGGGGAAACATAACAACAAAGCAGAAAAAAATTAGACAATCATAAGGAAATACTTCAAAAATCTATACTCCACTAAATTTGAAAACCTAAGAGAAATGGATGAATATCTGAAATCCTGGGAACCAACAAAGTTTAACCAAAAAGAGATTAACAGTTTAAATAGACCCATAATATTAGAGGAAATTGAAGATGTAATTAAAAAACTCCCAACAAAAAAAAAAGCCCTGGTCCAGATGGTTTCACAGCAAAATTCTATAAAACATTTAAAGAGGTTTTACAACCATTGCTACTCAAACTGTTTAGAAGGATACAAACAGAGGGAATTATCCCAAACTCCTTTTATGAAGCCAGCATCACTCTAATGCCAAATCCAGGCAAAGATGCAAGCAAAAAAGAAAGCTATAGACCCATCTCACTAATGAATATAGATGCAAAAATTCTCAACAAAATACCTGCAAATCGCATACAGACCCACATCAAAAAGATCATCCATCATGATCAAGGTGGATTCATACCAGAGATGTAGGGATGGTTCAACATACATAAATCAATAAATATCATAAAATACATAAATGGACTGAAAGACAAAAACCACAGGATCATCTCAATTGATGCAGAAAAAGTCTTTGACAAGATCCAGCATCCCTTCATGTTTAAAGTCCTAGAGGGAATAGGACTGAAAGGAACATTCCTCAACATGATCAAAGCCATATATAGCAAACCCACTGACAACATCATCCTAAATGAAGAAAAACTGTAACCATTTCTCTTAAAGTCGGGAACCTGGCAAGGCTGCCCCCTATCACCACTCTTCTTCATCATAGTGCTCGAAACACTTGCTAGGGCAATAAGACAAGAGAAGGAAATTAAAGGAGTATTAATCAGAAAAGAAGAAGTTAAGCTATCCCTTTTTGCAGATGATATGATAGTTTACCTAAGGGATGCTAAAACCTCCACCAGAGGGGCTGGAGAGATGGCCTAGTGGTTAAGAGTGCCAACTGCTCTTGCAGAGGACCCAGGATCGATCCCCAGCATCCATATGGCGGCTGAGAACCGTCTGTAAATCCAATTCCAGGAGAACTCCAGTTCCAGGGGAATCCGACACCCTCTTCTGACCTCTGCAGCATTGCATGACACGGGAGAAAAGACCTGCATGCAGACAGTACATTCATACACGTAAATAAATAAATAAAATAAAAATAAAAAAATAAAAATAAAAAAAACTCCACCAGAAAACCTCTAGAAACGATTAAGAGTTTTAGTAAAGTGTTGGACTACAAAATCAACCTAGAAAAATGAGTAGCCTTTTTCTACACCAACAATAAACATGTGGAGAAGGAATACAAGGAGACCTTCCCACTCAGAATAGCCTCAAAAATAATAAGAACCTGGGAACAAACCTAACCAAAAATACTGAAGGTCTCTACAACAAAAATTTTAAACCTCTGAAAAAGGAGATTGAAAATGACATCAAAAGATGGAAGGACCTTCCATGCTCATGGATCGGGAAAATTAATATAGTAAAAATGTCCATTTTACCCAAACTGATATACAGATTCAACACAATACCAATCAAAATATCTATGAGCTTCTTCACAGACTTGTAAAAAAAAATCGTTAAATTCATATGGAAAAGCAAAAGACCCGGATTAGCTAAAGCAACCCTGAGTGAAAAATGCAATACAGGGGGGATTGCCCTACCAGACTTCAAACTATATTACAAGGCCATATTCATAAAGACAGCCTGGAACTGGCACAAAAACAGACCAGTTGACCAATGGAACAAAATTGAAGATCCAAATTTGAGTTCATACAATTTCAGCCACTTCATATTTGACAAAGGGGCAAAAAAAACTCAGTGGAGGAAGGATATCATCTTCAGCAAATGATGCTGGCAAAATTGGATCACCATCTGTAGAAGAACAAAATTAAACTCGTACCTCTCACCCTGTACAAAAATCAACTCCAAGTGGATCAAAGATCTCAACGTGAACCCTGAAGGTGATTAAAGAAAAAGTTGGCAACAACCTATAAGACATAGGTGTAGGAGGAGACTTTCTAAACCAGACAGCAGCCACACGGGAAGTAAGGTCAACAGTTGACAAGTGGGACCTCATAAAACACAAAAGCTTCTGTACAGAGAAAGAAACAATCAAGAGGTGAAGTGAGAACCCACAGAGTGGGAAGAAATCTTTACCAGTGACACATCTGACAGAAAACTAACGTCAAGAATATATAAACTACTCAAAAACCAAAGAAGTAAGAAGACAAATGACCTACTTAAAAGATGGAGTAAAGAGCTGAACAGAGTCTTCAACAGTGAGGAATTAAAGATGGCTGAGAAACATCTTAAAACGTGTTCATCATCATTAATAATTAAGGAAATGCAAATTAAAACCACTCTCAGATATCATTCTACTCCAGTACAGGTAGCTAAGATCAAGAAAAAAAAGACAACAGATGCTGGAGGGGTTGTGGGGAAAGGGGAACACTCATCCACTGCTGGTGGTAAACTTGCACAACCACTATGGAAAGCAGTGTGGAGAACCCTTAAAAGACTCGGAATGAGCGGAGATCTCCTGAGCCCAGCGGCAGGAAGAGGGGGAGACAGGTAGGAACTGGGTGTCTTGGCGAGCTGATTGTTGATCCTTTGGTCCTGCTGTCTTTGGTTTGATTGGCCTTTGTGGCTGTGAGGTTGGAGTTATCCTCCCAGCTGGGATTAAAGGTGTGGTCTTTGGCTTGATTAGATCTAGTGGCTGNCCCCTAGCCCAGCCCCCCCCCCAGCCCAGCCTCCTAGTATGATTTGAGCAGCCTCTGGAAGTTCATAAACTTCATCCCAAGAAAAATAAGTCAAAACTGAAAGCAGTCCAACTGTGAATGAACTTTTAGCATAACAATGCTGTGCTCTCAGACTACAATGGTGAAATACCTAAGAATCAAGGGCAGGATGGCAGAAAGTGTAGATGGGACCTCAGAGCAGCTAAGATCAACACTGCAATCCAAATCTGAAAAAGGAGAGATTCAAATAGTTAAAGCAACACTTGTTCTTTTTTTTCCTCTGAGTATTATTTATTTTTTTCTACACAAAGCAAAGGGAGCATTTCAATTCATTAAACATTATCCTCTTTTGGATGCTGTTATAAGCAATGTTTGATTAAACCACTACCATAACATGTCAAAACAAACCTGTCAGAGCTTCTTGAATGTTCTCCATCCAATCATTAATAATAAGAAAAAGAGAAGCCATCATTTATACAATGCTCATCTCACCAGATCCTGTCCTGAATGTTATTCATGCACTAACTTATTTAATCTTAACAACCACTCTAGGAAGTTAGAATCTTTAAGGCCCTGGGTAATGAACCACCCAGTTTCTTAAAGGCAGACTTGTTTCCACAGCTGCTGAGAGTGCCCTTAGAATATGCGTCTCAGAGTACAGAACAGTACATGAGGAAGTGCTGCTCAGTGTCTACTCAACAGGGAGATGTAAAGTTCTGGTACTCCTGTACCTATTGACCTAGTGACTTCCCTGCAGTCCTTTAAGGACAGCCTTATAATTTTTTATGCAAGTTCAACTTCTCCCAATGCCCAGTCTTACCCTTAGCTGTCCCATTCAGAGTACACCACAAATCATAATATCCTACTTCCTTGACTCAGAGTCTGATTTCCAAACAATGCTGTCTTGACAAGGCACTGAAATGATTTAGATCATCTTGAAATCCCCTCAAAAACAGGTGCCAGACACTAGTACAATGGTAACATATGCCAATGATGTTAAGGTACTATCACTCAGCAGATCCGTCCCATCCCCTGTCTTCACTTAGCACTCCATTGTAAGCTCAGCCACCTTCTGCCACCTCTGCTTCCATTCACCTCATATTCAGAACTACTAAGAATGATGTGAGATGGACTGTGACTGTGAACTTAAGTGTATTTAGAGTCACCAAAATCCTGGTGACTCTAGGTCGCCAGATTTCTGGATGTGTTTGTGACAGCCTTTCAGAAAAGGGTTAGGTGGGCCCAAAAGGCCCATTCTGAGTGTGGATGGTACCACTTGATGGGCAAAGGAGAGGACTCAGACAAGAGCAAGAAGACAACCAAATGTGAAGTGCCACCGGAACACCCATTTGTCTGCTGCTGATACACAGTGGCATGAACCACTCTGTGGTGTCTGGACACTCATCTTCGCCCTAGTGACTAAAACATCTGCAACTGTGAAGCCCAACAAACCTTTCCTCCCTTACATTGTTTCAATCAGATCCTTTGGTCACAGCAAGAAAAGCAACTAATACAGAAAATTAGTATCAGAAAAGCAGAGTCATTGCTATACTTAAACTTAACCTTGTGGTTCTTGGGCCATTAGAACTGGTTTGTGGGAGCAATTTGGGAGAAATTTTTAATGGGTGATTTTCATTGGATCTGAAAATACCAGAATACTAACATAAATGCAGACAATAATGTCTAGTCACATGAAATTTTAGATGGAAACTGGATTTGAGATCATCGGTCTTACATTCCAGCAAATGTTAGTCATTTTGTTTGTGTTCAGAAACTTTATGGTAGGCTGAATTTAAAGGTGATATAGCAATTAGTTGGAGGAAATTTCTAGACACCATGACCATCCAGGCTGACTGCTTGATGCCTGGTGGTGGCACAGTTATTGTTGACTGCTTTCAGCCAGGATTACAGGGATAATTGAAGGAAAAAGTAAATGCTAAATTATGAACTGGTGAGAGGGCTGGTGGGAATGTAAACTTGTACAACCACTATGGAAAGCAGTGTGGAGAACCCTTAAAAGACTCGGAATGAGCTTACCGCCTGACCCACTCATACCACTCCTGGGTATATACCCCAAAGACTCATCCTACCGCAAAGATATATGCACACCCATGTTTATTGCAGCTCTCTTCACAATAGCAAAGAGCTGGAACCAACCCATATGTCCCTCAACAGATGAGTGGATGACAAAAATGTGGTACATCTACACAACTATTCAGTGGTAAAGAAGGATGGCATTATGAGCTTTGAAGGTAAATGGATGGAGCTCGAATCCATTATGCTGAGTAAGGTGACACAGTCCCAGAAAGACAAATGGAGAATGGTTTCCCTCATTTGTGGATGCTAATACCAAATCCCCCAGATGAAAGGCAAGCTGCACTACAGTATGGGTATTTTTGTTTATCTGAAAGCAACTATAAAAAAAAAAAAAAGAAATGTGTGTTCTTTGTGCAGCGTGGGCTCCTGAAGCACAGGAGCCCGGAAGTCACTCCAGACAGGTAGATTTTATGGTAGATTGACTCCTGGGTTGCTGGAAAAGGGACTCAACTCTAAACCATTATAAGGGGTGGCTGTCTGGGCGGAGCTACCCTTCACCTTTGCAGCTGGTGTTGGGTGAATTGGGTTTGGTGCCTTTGTGTCTTTGTGCAGGCAGGCTCCTGAAGCACAGGAGCCCGGAAGTTGCCTGAGACAGGGCATATCCCCCCCAAAATGGAATTTATGAGAGAGATCCAAGTAGACTTTTTTGGAGAACCTTCACAACAGGAAGGCAAGAGTGACTTAGACTTCCAATATCCAATATATAAACAAAATTGAAAGCCTGAAACCTAGATAAGTGAATACTCCATAAACAAGGAATAGGAAAGAAAAAAAAAAAAAAAGCATCAAAGGAGGCAAGCAAAACCAACTGCTAACATAATGAAAAGACATTTGTGATTTGAATCACAAAAGGGACACCCACATGCCAGGGACAGGATGAAGGGACAACATGGGAAAGGTGCAGGATAATCCTGCACCAGGCTCTACCAAAGCTGTAGGAGATAGCTACAATGGGATCCCCCTGGAAGTGACCCAAGAAAAAGATCTTAGAGGAATAATTGCAGACCTATGCAGAGAAATAAAAGAAAATAAAGAAGAATTCAGAGAACTAAAGAAAGAGAATGAAAACTCAAAAAAGACTAGAGGGATACAATGACAAACTTCGGAAAGAACTAAAGGAACAGATTGTCAAACTCCAGGAAGAACTAGAGGGAGAAAAAAACAAACTCCGGAAGGAAGTAGAAACACTGAAAAAGGAAGCCAACCAATAAAATAAGGAGCACCAAGAAGAGATTCAGAGGCTCAAAAAGGAAATGGAAATACTAAAGAAAACACAGGATGAAATGAAAAAGGAAATAGAACACTCATCTAATCAAGAGGAAAGGAAAGGAAAAAGCCTCAGAAGTAGAATGGAGGAAGCAGAACAAGGAATATCAGATCTGGAAGATAACACAGAGCAACTAAAAAGCTCAAATAAAGATTATGAAAATTTTAAAAATACACAAAAGTGGAACAACCAGGAAATATGGGACACTATGAAAAGATCAAACCTCCACATCATAGGAATAGAGGAAGGAGAAGAATCTCACGAGAATAGTATTGATCAGATCTTCAACAGAATAACAGATGAAAATTTCCCCAAACTAAAAATAGGCCAACCCATACAAATACAAGAAGCACATAGGACTCCAAATAGACAAGATCAGAAAAGAAACACCCCACGCCATCTCATAGTTAAAATGCTAGACGCCCAAAACAAAGACAAAATTCTGAAGGCTAAAAAAGAAAAACAAGTCACATACAAAGGGAAACCCATCAGAATTACAACTGACTTCTCAGAGCAAACCATGAAAGCAAGAAGAACATGGAACAAAGCATTCCCAGTGTTAAAGGACTATAGATGCCAACCCAGAATACTTTACCCAGCAAAAATGTCGACTATAGTTGAAGGAGAGAGAAAAATCTTTCATGACATAAATACGGATGATAGAATACATGTCCGAAAACCAACGCTTCATAAATTACTTGAACATTCAAAGGGCCGAAGAGAGGAGCAAAACAATCCTCAAACACCTAAGGAAAAAAAAACTAATGAAAAAAAAAAAAAAAAAAAAAAAAAAAAAAAAAAAAAAAGTCCAAATGGATAATAAAGTGAAAGGAAGCAACATCCATCTTCAATTATAACCTTAAATATTAATGGGCTAAACTCCCCAATCAGAAGGCATAGACTGGGTGTGAGAATGGATTAGGAAAACAAAACCCATCTATATGCTATCTAACAAAGAACCCATCTCAATTTCAAGGATAGGGACCCGGAAACTTAAAAAGTGAAGGATGAAAGAAAAATATTCCAAGCAAATGGTACCAAAAAGAAAGCAGGTGTTGCCATTATTCTTAATATCAGACAAAATAGACTTCAAATAAAATAAATCAAAAGAGACAAAAGAGGCCCATTACAGGCTTCTTAAAGGAACAATTTACAATGAAGATTCACAATCATGAATATATGTGTACCAAACTCTGGTGCACTGTTCTTTATAAATACAACTCTACTGGCCCTTGAGGCACAGATTATAAGCAGGCTCATATTAGGGGACTTAATACCCCACAAGGTCCTTTAGACAGATCAACAGGAACAAAGTGGATAAACAGAGGGGCATCTGAACTAAATGAACAATACACCAAATGGACCCTCACAGACATATTCGATATGTCACACCCAAACACCAGAGAATAACACTTTCGACTCAGCACCCTCAACGGACTTCTCCAAAATAGACCATAAACCGGGACACAGGAAAAAACTCACAAATACAAAAAGATTGAAATAAGCCGCCTTTTTCATGCAGTCTATCAGGAACACAGTAACAAAAACTAATATAAACACCAGAAGAAACCCTACTTTCTACAAGAACACTGGAGACTAAACACACTCTCCTGAAAAAATGAATGGGTCCAAGGAAGAAATAAAGAAATAAATAAAAACATTTCCTGGAACTGAATGACAATGATAATACAACACAGCAAGAACCTATGGGACACTTTAAAAGCAGTCCTAAGGGGGAAAGTTTATAGCTCTAAGTGCCTACATTTAAAAAAAAAAAAAAAAACAGAAATAGCCCAATGAGTGATCTAACACTGCAGCTAAATACTTGAAGACAACAACAAAATGAACCCTAAATGCAAGCAGACAAGAAGAGAATAATAACAAAAATCAGGCAGAGATCAATGAAATAGAAACAAGAAAACCATACCAAAAAAATATCAATGAATCCCAAAAGATGGTTCTTTGGAGAGATAAACAGATAGACAGACCTCTATCCCAGTTAACCAAAAAGAAAGAAGGGAACAGCCACCTTGTGGGTGCTGGGGATCGAACCCGGGTCCTCTTAAAGAGCGGTCAGCACTGCTAACTGCTAGGCCATCTCTCCAGCCCCATGGTGGCTGAGAACCATCTGAAACTCCAATTCCAGGAGAACTCCAGTTCCAGGGGAATCCGAGACCCTCTTCTGACCTCCACGGCATTGCACGACACAGGTACACAAACCTGCATGCAGACAGTACATTCATACACATACAAAAATAAATAAAATTTAAAAAAAAGAAAGGAGGAACAACTCCAAATCAACAGAATCTGTGATGAAAGGGGAAATATCACTACAGACAATGGAAAGATCCAGACAATCACATGGGAATACTTCAAAAACCTATACTCTACTAAGTTTGAAAACCTAGAAGAAATGGATGAATATCTGATATCCTGGGAATCACCGAAGCTCAACCAAGAAGAGATCGACAGCCTAAATAGACAAATAATACAGGAAGAAATTGAAGATGTAATAAGTAGCCTCCCAACCAAAAAATTCCCAGGGCCAGATGGTTTCATGGCAGAATTCTATAAAGTATTTCAAAAAGACTTACAACCATTACTACTCAAGTTGTTTAGAAGGATACAAATGGAGGGAGTTCTCCCAGATTCCTTCTATGAAGCCAGCATCACGCCATTACCAAAACCAGGTAAAGATACAACCAAAAAGAAGAACTGTAGAGCCATCTCCCTAATGAACACAGATGCAAAAATTCTAAACAGAATACTGGCAAATCCCATACAAACCCACATCAAGAAGATCATCCATCATGACCAACTTGGATTCATACCAGAGATGCAGGGATGGTTCAACATAGAAAAATCAATAAATATCATCAAGCATATAAATGGACTGAAAGACAAAAACCACACCATCATCTCAATTGACTGGGAGAAAGCCTTTGACAAAATCCAGCATCCCTTCATGTTTAAAGTCCTAGAGGGAACTGGACTGGAGGGATCATTCCTCAATGTAATCAAAGCCATATACAGGAAACCCACAGCCAATATCACCTAAATTCCCCTTAAAGGTAGGAATTTGGCAAGGCTGCCCCCTATCACCACTCCTTATCAATATAGTGCTTGAAACCCTTGCTAGGGCAATAAGGCAAAAAAGGAAATTAAAGGAGTTCTAATCGGAAAAGAGGAAGTCAATCTATCCCTTTTTGCTGATGATATGATTGTCTACCTAAGGGATGCTAAGAACACCAGAAAACTAGAAATGATTAAGTATTTCAGTAAAGTGGCAAGATACAAAATAAATCTAGAAAAATCAGTAGCCTTTCCTTACACCAACAACAAACAACTGAAGAAGGACTACAAGGAGACCTTCCCACTCACAATAGCATCAGAAACAATAAAATACCTAGGAACAAACCTAACCAAAGACACCAAGGATCTCTACAACACAAATTTTAAACCCCTGAAGAAGGAAATTGAGGAAGACATCAGATGATGGATACACCTCCCATGCTCATGGATTAGGAAAATAAATATTGTAAAAATGTCCATTCTACCCAAACTCGTGTACAGATTTAATGCAATACCAATCAAAATCCCCAAGAGCTTCTTCACAGGCTTGGAAAAAAAATCCTCAATTTCATTTGGAAAAACAAAAGACCCTGAATAGCCAAAGCAACCCTGAGCGAAAAAAGCAATACAGGGGGGATCTCTATACCAGACATCAAACTATACTACAGGGCTATATTCATAAAAATAACTTGGTCTGGCAGAAAACCAGACCAGTTGGCCAATGGAATAAAACTGAAGATCCAAACCTGAGCACATACAATTTCAGCCACCTCATATTTGACAAGGGGGCCAAGAAGACACAATGGAGGAAAGACAGCCTAAGTGGTGTTGGCAAAACTGGATCACCACTTGTAGAAGAATGAAATTAAACCCCTACCTCTCACCCTGTACAAAAGTCAATTCCAGATGGATCAAAGACCTCAACGTGAAACCCAAAACTCTGGAGGCGATAGAAGAAAAACTTGGCAGCAGACTACAAGACATAGGCATAGGAAAAGACTTCCTAAATCAGACAGCAGCTGCACAAGAAATAAGATCAACAATTGACAAATGGGACCTCATTAAACTCAAAAGTTTCTGTACATCAAAAGAAACAATCCAAGGAAATGAAGAGAAAACCCACAGAGTGGGAGGAAACCTTCACTGCAGATACATCTGACAAAGCATTAATTTCCAGAGTATACAAGCTACTCAAGAAACAAAGAAGAAAGACAACAAATGAATCACCTCAAAAGATGAAGCAAAGAACTGAATAGAGACTTCACAGAGGAGGAATTAGAGATGGCTGAGAAACATCTTAAAAACTGTTCAACGTCACTAATAATTAGGGAAATGCAAATTAAGAGCTCTCTAAAATATCATCTCACTCTGATAAGACTGGCCAGGATCAAGAAAACAATTTATATAAGTGCTGGAGAGGTTGTGGGGAAAGGGGAACACTCATCCATTGCTGGTGGGAATGTAAACTTGTACAGCCAGTATGGAAAGCAGTGTGGAGAAGATTTAAAATGACCTTGCCATTTGACCCAGTCACACCACTCCTGGGTATATACCCACAAGACTCATCTGACTGCAGAAATACATGCACAGCTATATTTATTGCAGCTCTGTTCACAATAGCAAAAAGCTGGAACCAACCCAAATGCCCCTCAACTGACGAGTGGATAGAGAAAATGTGGTACATGTACACAATGGAGTTCTATGCAGCAGTAAAGAAAGAATGGTATCCCTCATTTGTGGATGCTAGCGCCAATAACCCAGTTGTAAATATTTCTTGTGGAGAGGGATGCATATTAAAAGCACAACAACAGAAAGACTGCATCAGAAATCTGACTGAAATGGTGAACTGGGAGGGGTGGGAGAGGGACATGGGTCTATATTCAATTAATGTATATTTAATTGATGTGAGTTCAACAAGTATCCAATTTTGCCCAGACTCTGTCTACAGGTTACATGGTGTTTTAGGACTTAGTATAAGTAAATATGTGTATATTAAACAACATTGGTTTAAAGGTTTTGATAAAAATGGTAATGCACCTGAGTTAATTGGAAATATAAATTATTGTTGTCCACATTTGTTTTACTTAAAATCTGTATAACAATAACTTTGGGATTGGTACATACAAATGTTCTCTATAATTTTTCTGTTGTACAGTATCATCTTGTAGCATTCTCTTTTACCTGTAGGATGATTTAACTTAAGGAATTAAGTTTGCTTCCCAAGTTAACAACATATAGTCACCCAAAACAGCTTGGGTGAATTTGATGAAATCTGCGCCTTGATTCCTACCTATAGGTATGTGTACTACAACTGCCTTTTAGAAACTCATGGGTCAAAAAATAAAAACCTATAATAAACAGGGGGATACAGATATATATGAAACCTTTTTTTCAAAAACTTTGCAATTTAAATCTTAAAACTAACTACGGGAAAAGATTCGTATGTTCTCACAGGTCAAAATGTCACCAACTTAACGGCTGAGAAAGAAAACATACAGCTTTGCATTGTGTAGGATGTACCAGGAAGTGCCAGCAGAAAGGTTGGCCCTTATGAACATTGAAAGGAAGAAAAGCCTCAGATTGCTACAGGCATCAAACCCCTCTGTGGATCCTACTTGTAACAACTGTTTATAATGAGTCCTAATGAAACTTACCTTCTAGGTGCCGCAAAGTCTTAATATGGGAGACTTTCTTACCTCCCCTTCATAGACCAAGGAGGAATATGATGATGATGAGGTCGTTCTCTAACTGTAAATTGGAGCCAACTGTTATAGAGTAGGATTGAAAGGTTATTCCTGGACAAACTGTCAGCCCGTGAAAAGAAACAGCCAGAATTGACCAGAGTCCAAAACGACAGCTCCAGAGAAAGTTGACTGTTTTGCTTCTCATCCGCCTGTGCCCCTTTTCTACGCCTAGGGAACAATCTGCGGAAGAGGGGGTGTGGTAGAATGTAAGGGCTGTGATTGGGGTGAATGGTACAGCAATATAGACTGGACACTTATTTGATCAACTTGATTGTACATACAAGCCCCCCCCCCCCGCTGGATGGTGGGACCCTTGGGCTGTGTGGGTTTGGCCACAACTGCTTGCAAATTGGTTTTACATGAAGGATGCTTGTACTCATAAATTATTACTTATTGTTAAAAAATGAAAAAAATAATAGAAGAAAAAAAAGAAATGTGCACATAAAGATGAAACGCTGTTTTCCACTAATTTTTCTTTGAAAAATATATAACTCTTAAACTGTATTAGAAGCAAAATACTGAATTTAGTTTGGAATATACATAGTTGTAAAATTTATGAGCACAAGCCAATGCACTTAGAGGAGAAAAAAAAAACCTGCTGCTAGTTTCTTAAGTTTTGCTTGAAATAGTATCTGAATCCAAAGCAGATATTATATTAAGATATTACAGTCTACAAAGAAGCTGATTATTCAATTAAACAAGAAGAAGAAAGATACAGGATCAAAAATCATATCTATGAGACCAGTAATAAAATAAACGATGGCATATGAAAAGATGAACCATATGAATAACTACTGCAAATAAGAATAAACGTAGTAAGTAATAAATTGCCAAACTACAAAAAAAGCAATACTAACCTCTACCCTTGGATGCTTTTTAAATGGAGATACAGTCTGATAAGCAAATGGAGTGGATACTCCTTCCCGAACTCAATACAAACCCTGACAAAGACTCTAAAACCAAAAATTTACGGAATGCATAAAACGTACACAAAAAATCCCCAGAAAAAAATAAATATCAGCATAAGGGCAGAAGGCTAGAAGAATGGAAGAGAATGGAGCTCATAAACAGACACACATGTGGCCAACTGGTTTTAGATCCAGGGTCAAAGCAATTCAATGGGCCTATGGATAATCTGTTCAGCAAACTAAGCAAGACCAGATAGGCATCCATGTGGAAAGAACCACCAATCCTGACCACTGCCTCATAACATAAACTAAAATTAAAAAGGTAATAGAACTAAGCATGAAAGCTAAAACTATAAATTATTTACAGAAAAGCAAACAAGTGCTTTGCAGTCATGAAGCAGGTAGGCAAACATTACAGATAAAAGAGAAAACTAATAATTTGGACTACATCAAGATGAAAATGTCTGCCTTTTGAAAGACAGAAAGAACATGAAAAGGCAATCATACTTAGCATGCATACATCTGACAGAGAACGGGTATCCAGAATAAAGTATGATTCAAAAATAAAAGTTCACACAACCTAGTTTTTGAAGCAACAAAAGATTTGCAGAGACACTTTATAAAGGATGATACATGGACAGATAATAAGTGTAAAAAAAAAAAACCTTCCGGTATCATTAGTCATCAAGGAAATCACAGGAAACCACAACAAAATAACACTGGTATCTACCACGCTGCCAAGGCCATAAACACTGGAGAGAAACATGGGTGAACATATACTTGGAGTGCCAAAATTCCAGCATCTCATTCAATACTGATGAGCATGCTAAAATATAGAACCCCTTTACAAAAATGCTTTAAGAACATCTTACAAGATTAAACATTTCCTCACTGATGTATTTCTAAGTATCCAAAAGAAATGACAATATACATTTTGGTGAGATTTGTAAAATTATGCTCATGGTATTCATAACACGCCAAAACTGCAGCCTGCCCAAATGGATATCAATAGATGAACAAATTCATTCAATGAAATACTACTCAGCATCAGAAAGGACCAATCTGACACAACCAACAACAAACACAAACTTCCAAAATGTCAGTAAATACAGAGAAAGAAGAAAGACACACAAGAACTCTGTACAACTATGTATTGGAGGTTCTGAAACAGTCTGCATCTGTCAAGAGAATCACAGTAGTGTTTGACTCTGGCTGGGACAAATGACTGGAATGAGCACATGAACATTTTGGAGGATGGCAGAAATGTTCCCTTTTACTTTCTTTGTTTTGTTTTGCTTTGTTTTGTTTTGTGACAGTGTGGATTCAAATGCATCATTCTCCTATGTGAGCCTCCTGAGATCTACAATTAAAGGTGTGGACTACTACACCTGGAAGAAGCATCCTCTATCTAGAAAGAGATGTAGATTCCTGAACAATTCACTTCAAAATGGAAAAAGAACCATGTGCTTGCTATCAAAGTCCTCTATCAACATTTGCTAAAATACAGAAGAATTTAAAAACAATTGGTCCTTTAGGAATCATTTAATTTTATATAACCCATTAAAATTTGTTTTTGTGTGCACAAGCACATGTATGTGTACAGGCAGGTCCATGTGGAGGCCCAAGGCTGGCATCAAGAACTTTCCTCCAGCTTGCTCTGGAATCCCGTGTCTCTCTCTGCCTTGCCAGCACCAGAATTGTAGGCAGGCTGCCCCACTCATGCACCTTAATGTGGACTGCAAGGATCCAAACTCAGATCCTCATATTGGTGTAGCAAGCACTTTATCTCCCCAAACCCTACCACTGACAATTTAAAGGCCATTTTTAACAATTCAAGAGAAAAGATATTCAAAAAAGAAAGTAAAATAAAAAGCACACACTTAAAGGTTCTAGTATTTTCATTCAAAAGTGTTTTAAATTTATACTGTGTCCCGGGCAGAACAATAGTCATTAGAGAAATGAACAAAATACTATGCCCTATGGCAGAGCAGTTCTGTCTGATCAAAGTCCTACACCATTTGCTGAAGATGCTGTCTTTCCTCCATTGAGTCTTCTTGGTCCCTTTGTCAAATATGAGGTGGCTAAAATTGTATGTGCAAGTTTGGATCTTCAATTTTGTTCCATTTATCAATGGGTCTGGTTTTTTTGTTTTGTTTTGTTTTGTTTTTGCAAGCGCCAGGCTGTCTTTATGACTATAGCCCTGTAATATAGTTTGAAGCCTGGTGTGCTAGATAGCTTTAGTGTCAACTTGACACACCTGGGTTGAGGGAGCCTCAATTGGGGAATTGGCTCCACTGGATTGCCCTGTGGCCACATCTGTCAAGTATTGTCTTGATTGTCAGGCAATGTGGGAGGGCCCAGCCCACAATGAGTAGTGCCACCCTGGGCAGGTTGCTGTGTACCATATAAGGCAGGCTGGGCATGAGCCAGGGGAGCAAGCCAGTGAACAGTATTCCTCCATGGCTTGTGCTTCAGTTCCTGCATTCAGGTTTCTGCCCTGAGTTCCTGCCTTGGGCTCCCTAAGTGATGAACTGTTGGTGTTGGTCAGAGTGTTTTGTCACAGCAATGGAAGACAAACTAGAACACCTGGTATAGTGATCCCCCCTGTATTGGTCTTTTCATTCAGGCTTGCTTTGGCTATTTGGGGTCTTTTGGTTTTCCATAAGAAATTAAGGATTTTTTTTCCAAGTCTGTGAAGAAACTCATGGGGATTTTAATTGGGATTGCATTGAATCTGTATATTAGTTTGGGTAGAATGGACATTTTTACTATATTAATTTTTCCAATCCATGAGCATGGGAGGTCTTTCTGTCTTCTGATGTCTTCTTCAATCTCCTTCTTCAGGGGTTTAAAATTTTTATTGTAGAGATCTTTGGTGTCTTTGGTTAGGTTTGTTCCTAGGTATTTTATTGTTTTTGAGGCTATTGTGAGTGGGAAGGTCTCCTTATATTACTTCTTCAGTTGCTTGTTGTTGGTGTAAAGAAAGGCTGATTTTTTTAGGTTAATTTTGTATCCCTCCACTTTAGTGAAACTCTTAATCATTTCTAGGAGTTTTCTGGTGGAGCTTTTAGCATCTCTTAGGTAAACCATCATATCTCAGCAAAAAGGGATAGCTTGGCTTCCTCTTTTCAATTAGTACTCCTTTAATTTCCATTTCTTGCCTTATTGCCCTAGCTCATGTTTCAAGCATTATATTGAAGAAGAGTGGTGACAGGGGGCAGCCTTACTGGGTTCCTGCCTTTAAGGGGTGTCCTTCTAACTTTTCTCCATTTAAGATTATATTGGCTGTAAGTTTGTTGTATATGGCTTTGATTACGTTGAGGAATGTTCCCTCCAGTCCAATTCCCTCAAGGACCTTAAGCATGAAGGGATGCTGGATCTTGTCAAAAGATTTTTCTGTATCAACTGAGATGATTTTGTGTTTTTTGTCTTTCAGTCCATTTTTTGTGTTTTATGATATTTGTTGATTTATGTATGTTGAACCCTCCCTGCATCTCTGGTGTGAATCTAACTTGGTCATGATGGATGATCTTTTTGACATGGGTCTGTATGCAGTTTGCCACTGTTCTGTTGCGAATTTTTGCATCTATGTTCATTCATGAGATGGGCATATAGTTTATTTTTTTGGTTGTATCTTTGCCTAGTTTGTGTATTAGAGTGATGCTTGCTTCATAGAAGGAATTTGAGAGATTTCCCTCTGCTTGTATCCTTCTGAACAGTTTGAGTAGTAATGATTGTAAGACCTCTTTGAATGTTTTATAGAATTCTGCTGTAAAACGATCTGGGCCTGGGCATTTTTGGTGTGTTTTTTTTTTTTTAATTACATTTTCAATTTCCTCAAATATTATGGGTCTGTTTAACCTGTCAATCTCTTCTTGGTTAAGCTTTGTTGATTTCCAGGATCTTAGATGTTCATCCATTTCTCTTAGGTTTTCAAATTTAGTAGAGTATAGGTTTTTGAGGTATTCCCGTATGGTTGTCTGGATCTTTTCTCTGTTGTGATGTTTCCCTTTTCATCACAAATTCTACTGATTTGTAGTTGCTCCTTCTTTCTTTTGGTTAACTGGGCTAGAGGTCTGTCTATCTTGTTTACTCTTTTTAAAAAACCAACCTTTGGATTCACTGATTCTTTGTATTATTTGCTTTGTTTCCATTGTTTCCATTGTTTCCATTTCATTGATTTCTGCTCTGATTTTTGTTTCTTCCTGTCTTTTGGGTTTAAGGTTCATTTGTTGTTGTCTCTCAAGTGTTTTTAACTGCAGTGTTAGGTCCTTTATTTGTACTGTTTTTTGGTTTTTTTGTTTTTTAGAGTAGGCACCCAGGGCTATAAACTTCCCTCTTAGGACTGCTTTTAAAGTATCCCATAGGTTTTGTTGTATTGTCATTTTCGTTTAGTTCCAGGAATGCTTTTATTTCTTTCTTTATTTCTTCCTTGACCCATTCATTATTCAGGAGTGTGTTGTTTAGTCTTCATGTGTTCTTGTAGATAGTAGGGCTTATTCTAGTGTTGATATTGTGCTTTATTGCACTGTGGTCTGATAGAATGCATAATATTATTTTGATCCTTTTGTATTTGTTGAGGTCTTTTCCTTTGTCCCAGTATGTGGTCGATTTTAGAGAATGTTCCATGGGGTGCTGAGTAGAAAGAATTATAGAAGAAAATTTCCCCCAATTGAAAATAGACATACCCATACAAATACAAGAAGCACATAGAACACCAAATAGACAAGATCAGAAAAGAAATTCCCCACACCATACCATAGTTAAAATGCTAGATGCCCAAAACAAAGACAAGATGCTGAAAGCCATAAGAGAAAAACAAGTTACATATAAAGGGAAACCCATCAGAATTACAGCTGACTTTTCAGTGCAAACTATGAAAGCCAGAAGAACATGGACTGAAGTATTCCCAGTAGTTAACAGCTATAGATGCCAACCCAGATTACTGTTCCCAGCAAAAATGTTGATTATAGTTGAAGGAGAAAGAAAAATCTTTCCTGACATAAACAAAATGAAAGAATATGTGTTCACAAAACCAACCCTTCAGAAAACACTGGAAGCAATTCAAACAGAGGAAAAGAGCAACTGTCCCCAAGCAGCTAGAGAGAGTAATTAATAAAAGTATAATTGCAAAAATACAAACCTAGACCAAGAATACAAACAGAAAATAAGGTGAAAGGAAGCTACACACATCTCTCAATAATAACCTTAAATATCAATGGTCTAAACTCCTCAATCAAAAGACATAGCCTGGGAGAATGGATTAGGAAACAGAATCCATCTATATGCTGTCTACAAGAAACCCATATCACTCTCAAGGACAGGCAGCAACTTAAAGTGAAAGGATGGAAAAAGATAATCCAAGCAAATGGCACCAAAAAGCAAGCAGGAGTTGCTATTCTAATATCAGACAAAATGGACTTCAAAGTGAAATTAATCAGAAGAGACAAAGAAGGCCATTACATCCTTATCAAAGGAACAATTAATCATGAAGATTTCACAATTATAAATATATATGCACCAAACTTTGTTGCACCAAACTTTATAAACACAATCCTGCAAGACCTTAAAGCACAGATTAATCCCAGCACACTAATAGTGGGGGACTTCAATACCACACTGAGCCCTTTAGATAGGTCAACTGGACAAAGAATAAACAGAGAGACACCTGAACTGAACAATGCAATACTCCAAATGGACCTCACAGACATCTACCAAATATTCTTATTTACATTTAATTGACATATAAAAGTATACATAGTCATTATGTATATTATGATGCTTGGATAATCCTGTATATACACTGAATGACATCAAGCTAATTAACATATGTACTGCCTTTCATACTTCTTTTGTTGTGGTGAGAATACTTAAAATCTACTCTCAGCAATTTTCAGCAATAAATTGTGTTATTAACTACAGTCACCATGCTGAGGAACAGTGTTCTTGCTCAATTCATTTTAAAAGATTATCATGTCCAAAGCACAGATGATTAGGCAATTCTGTATTAGCTGCTTTCCCAAACCTGCCCTGCCCGGTCTCAACCAACTCCACTGTGACAAGTGCCTGTGCATAATCAACCCAAAGGCTGTTAGACTGACTGTAGCATATGCCTCAAAGGAAGACAGGTTGAGTCTCATTTGTAGGAATCTCTCTACCTTCTCTTGGGCCTATTTCTGTTCCCACCACTTTACTCACCATCATTATTTCAAAATCAGCAAGGATCTCAGCATTACTAAAGCAAACAGCCAGCTCTCATTTAGCATGACTTCCCAGTAGCGGGGCCCTGACCTCCCACTGCTTCCTGAAAGGCTGAACAGTGACTACCCTTTCCTACTTCCTTCTCAATCTTTGGGGGCTTTTCTTATTTTTTTCCCCCATATGACTCTAAACCCAGCCCTATGTGTAACTATAACCCAGAGAGTATACTACATCCTGAGTACATACTACCAGAAATCATGAATTTGGGGTGATGAGGATGTGTTCCTGTAGGCTTGTCAACTGAAGCAAGTGTTCCACCCTGATTCTGATAATGGTGGATGTTATGAACATCTCAGGCAAAGGCAAATAAGAATCTCTGGACTTTTCTGTACTATTTTGCTATGAACCTGAAACTGCTCTACAAATATAAACCATTTAAAAATTGAGGCTATGTATACAGGAAAGTGAAAACTGCTAACAGGTAGTACCACGACAAAGGCCAGAGAACTCATGTGGGGCAGGGTACAGCACTAAGGCTGAGGCAGGAAAGTCACAGTGTGAGGCCAGCCTTGGCTACATAACAGGAACCTCCTGGGGAAAGGAGGGAAAGAGCCAGAGAACTAAATGCTTATTTATAGTAAATCTCAGTATTTAAAATTCGCCTCATTCCTGTGGATCTCAGATTAGCACAATCTTAATCTTAAACTCATGCACGTCCTTAACTCAAGGCAGAATGAACGGTGTACACAAAGGAAAGACTTTACTTAGACTAAACTTGTAGACTTCACACTAACTTTTCACTCATTCCCACAAACCAATCCTGGAGAAACACCACCAAAATATTAATACTAAACTATATTCTTACTATCACCATATTCCATACATGTGGCTGGGAGAAGCCAAACGACAAAACTTTTTGGTCAAGAGTCTAAGGATGAGTATGAAAGTCCCTTAATAGTAGTTAATATCAAAATCACAACACCATAAACAATACATTCACTAGCCATTATTTAATCAAAAACTAATTTTAAAACATTTTTCCTTTACCCTGGCCAAGAAGACAAAGTAACACATATGGACTTAATCCACCTCAAACACACTGTCAGCCCTGGATAGGAGTCACTAGTCACTCCTACCCAGCCCAATGGGAATGGGAGAGGAGTGAGCAGAGGTACTCAGTACTGACCTCACCAAGGATGTCTCTGGGTTTGCAGTCCATGTTACACTTTCCCTTAATGGAATGCTATTTAGTGTTTCATCATTCAGACTTAAGCAAAACTTGCCATCAAGACTGCAATGAATTACTTCCTTGCAGGCTATGCTTGTAAAACCTTAGACCTACTGGAGGAAAATGTGCCCTTTATCTGTCACTCACATGCCCTTCCAAGACAGTGTTAATTCCCACAAAACTAAGATTTCAGACTTTGAAATGTTCACATTTAAAATGAGAATAAAAGAAATTTTATAGAAAAAAGCAATAAATTTTATTTAAAGGAAAAGGAAAAGCAGAAATGGTAGCTCCTGTATCCTGGAGAAGGTGGTTTGAATTTTGAGGTTCTGTTATTTGAGTGCAGAAACTAACCTTATTATATATCTGCTATCACTTACCTACATCTCCTTTGAATTAATGAAGTTCCCTTGTCAACTTAAATTTATCCAGTTTATTGAAGGTAATAGTAAATGGGGCTGAAGAGATTACTCAGCATTTAAGAGCACTGGCTGCTCTTACAGAAGATTTGGGTTCAACTCCCAGCACCCATATGATACCTAACAACTACCCATAACTCTAGTTCCAGGGGATCCGACACCCTCTTCTGACCTCCATGGGCAGTGCACAACCCAGGTGCACTTATACACATGCAGACACTCATACACATAAAATAAAAATAATAAAAATATTTTTAAAAGATAACATTAAATAACATTAAAATACATTAATTTTCAGAAATGTGCTCCTTGCGTGTAAACTACAACTGTTTATAAAACTCTAGAAGTTTGTGCCATCAAATTTTGAGCAAAAGATAACTGATGCTTTGAACTAAATCCTTTTAAAGTCTGAAGACATTTATAACTAAGATGTTGTTTGGGACTGTCCTCCAAGTCAGAGGCTACCTTCCTGAGCCCAGCTGTGCACACTTGTGGAAGATCATCACAGCCGGCCCTATTTACTGCAGACACCCCGCATGGAAGGAGGAGGCAGGGAGAGTCACGAACTCTCACCTGAGTGTCTTATTGCAG
Source organism: Rhizomys pruinosus (assembly GCA_009823505.1). NCBI lineage: Eukaryota > Metazoa > Chordata > Mammalia > Rodentia > Spalacidae > Rhizomys > Rhizomys pruinosus. The sequence goes on from VZQC01008122.1 coordinate 2,391,492, forward strand.
GTAGCCTGGAGAAAGGGCTACAGTACAGAGGCTGGGGAAGACTAAGGGGCTCTATATATGTGGCTACATATATAGGCTACATGTATATCATCCATGCTGAGTGAAGATTTGCTGGTGCAGCCTTAGGGAAGGGGCATCTACTTGTAGGTAACCTTTCACCTACTGCTCTTTTAAGTGAACCCAGTAAATTCACTGGTTACCCAGAGTGAACTTTCCTGGAACTGTGCCTCATCTTGTCGTTGAGACCTTGGGAGGAAAAACTGGACACTGTTTACATGTCCCCCAGGAAAGAAGTTTTAGCAACATATGCAAGCCAATTCTCTCCAATGCCAGTTCAAAATAAACATTACATTAAAACAAACACTCAGAGCTGGGCGCGGTGGTGCATATCTTTAATCCTAGCTCTCTGGAGGCAGAGGCAGGTTGGATCTCTCTCTGTGAGTTCAAGGCCAGCCTGGTCTACATAGGGAGTTTCAGGCCAGCTGACACTACAGGGAGACCCTGTCTCAAAAAGACAAAAACAAACAAACAAGCAAACATTCAGCTGGGTACAATAATACAGGTCTCTAATCTACTAAGTAAGGTCAGGTTGGGGCAAGACTTCAAGGCCAGTCTGGGCTACATAGAGAAACCCTGTCTCAAGAGAAAACAAAAATATTTTTTCTTGACCAAATGTAGAAAACTGTTATGCTTACAGAAAATCTAATCATTCAGGCACAGCTACTCAAAAAATAATCATACTAAATAAGGCTTCTGTAATCCTCCAAATATCAATTTAATTTTTTTTAAAGCATAGCAAATCATTCTGTAAGCCCAAACCATATGCTGTGTCTCTCGTTCCTTACATGGTAAATACTGAAAATACACAACTGATTTTCAAAATCTTAAAATACATAACCTCTACTCTGATCACTGAAAACATAAGCATTCCACCAACATAAATAAATAAACATTTATAAGGACTAGAGATGTTGCTCAGTGTTAAATTTCTCATCCTAGGCTTGGTCTTTGGCAACACAAGTGAGTGTGTGTGTGTGTGTGTATGTGTGTGTGTGTGTGTGCGCGCGCCCAAGTCTAAGCAACACATCTACAATGCAACCTTTACACCTAATGCTCACAACATAGAACAAAGGGCTAAGAGAACACTAATGACTTTTTTTTTTTTTTTTTTTTTTTTTTTTTGTCTTTTGAGACAGGGTCTACCTGTAGCTCCAGCTATCCTGGAACTCACTATGTACACCACGCTGGCCTTGAACTCACAGAGATCCACCTGCCTCTGCCTCCTGAGTGACTAATGAACCTTTTAAATCTCATTTAAAAAGTTCCCACATGCAATAGAGAGCCAGAAACTCGGTCATAAATGGAGAAGCCAAGCCAGGGAGGTCAGGAGTCTACAGAATGGGGTTCCATGGTCAGGTTTCCTGTTATTAAGCTTCGCTCTACCAGGGCTCAGGAAAAATTAAGTTATGGAAGAGGGAGCTGAAGTACTTTAAGAGCCAAGGAGGAGGTACGTGACCATATGGAAACAGAATCCTACAAATGCCTAGGACCCTGCTCATATAAACCTACATGGTGTCAGCATCCACAAGGCCCATGCAAATTCAAGCAGAGAAAAACCCAGCATGGAACTGGGGAAATGGGCAGCAGAAGCCAAACTTAGCTGAAGAAATACTGGCAGCTGATTGCTGCTGGGCGAGGAAGAGCTTAAAGTGAGGGACTCTGGACGGGCTGACTAGAGCTCAGTGGATGAGCTTGCACTGAGGAATGTTCAGAGACACTAATTTGGCACAGTAGGCCTTAACACAAATGGAAGAATGTAGGAATTCCAGTGGGGGCTGTGGAAGGGTACCAGTGGAGAAGGAGGTAAAAAGGTGATTAAAATCGATTGAGATTTTATGTATGAAACACACAAAAATTCAATAAAAATATAAAAAATTAAAAAACAGATTCTACATATATGTACATTATAATTTTAAATAATAACTATATTTTCATCAAAAGAAATAAGGAAGTGAAGAGAAAACCCAGAGTGGGAGGAAACCTTCACCGCAGATACATCTGACAAAGCATTGATTTCCAGAATATATAAACTACTCAAAAAACAAAGAAGAAAGAAAACAAATGACCCACTCAAAAGATGGAGCAAAGAGCTGAACAGAGACTTCACCAAGTGAGGAATTAGAGATGGCTGAGAAACATCTGAAGAAGTGCTCAATGTCACTAATAATTAAGGAAATGCAAATTAAATCCACTTTAAGATATCATCTCACTCTAATAAGACTGGCTAGGATCAAGAAAACAAATGATACCAAGTGCTGAAGAGGTTGTGAGGAAAAGGGAACACTCAACCACTGCTGGTGGGAATGTAAACTTGTACAGCCACTATGGAAAGCAGTGTGGAGAACCTTTGGAAGACTCAGAATGAACTTGTCACCTGATCCAGCCATACCACTCCTGGGTATGTACCCACAAAACTCATCTTACCACAGAGATACATGCACAGCCATGTTTATTGCAGCTCTCTTCACAATCAAAGAGCTGGGACCAGCCCAAGTGCCCCTCAACTGATGAGTGGATAGAGAAAATGTGGTACATCTAGACAATGGCGTTCTATGCAGTGGTAAAGAAAGATGACATCATGAGCTTTGCAGGTAAATGGATGGAGCTAGAAGATATCATGCTGAGTGAAGTAACACAGTCCCAGAAAAACAAACAACGAATGGTGTCCCTCATCTGTGGATGCTGGCACCAATTACCTAATTGTATGGCAAACTGAGCAATGTTAGTGTGATCTGAAAACAACTGTGCTCTTATATTGTAGAATCCCTTAAAAATAAATAAAAATTAAAATTTAATAATAACTATTTTATAGAGGATCATTTATTCATTCAGCAAACATTTACTGCTACTTTAATATAAGCCAATTATAATACAAGGCCAGGCATCAAACACATGCTCATGGATCATATAATTTGATAAAGGAAGCTGCAATAAAGAACATAATAGGAGAGTAAACAGGGGATAAATGTCTGTCTGGTAGCTGTAATTCCTGGGAGCACAGGCTTCTTCATTTCTGTGCTTCCAGGAATTAAAGCTACCAAACAGACATGAGCTCTGGGAATGTCTTTCCAAACAAAGTACGAATGAACGTAGCATCCCCTTGTGAGGTCTCAGGCTTCCTTGGATCACGTGGCTGACGGACCCACAACTTACCCTGTGTGGAATACCAGCCAAAACAGAGGGTGTAAAAGGGTTAATTAAATGGGGGCTGGAGAGATGGCCTAGCAGTTGAGAGCGCTGACCGCTCTTGCAGAGGACCCGGGTTCTATCCCCAGCACCCACATGGCGGCCTAGAACCGTCCGAAACTCCAATTCCAGGAGAACTCCAGTTCCAGGGGAATCTGATGCCCTCTTCTGACCTCCGCGGCATTGCACGACACGGGTGCACAGACTTGCATGCAGACAGTGTATTCATACACATACAGAAATGAATAAAATTAATTAAAAAATTTTAAAAAGGGTTAATTAATGAGCATAATCAACAAGAGGGCTAAACCACTTGAAAATAAGATGTGAGAGTTTGAAACTATGTAAAAGTTGAGGGTACTTGTTACAGGTGGGCCAGTGACCTCAAAGAAAAAAAAAACAAACGGAGGTTCAAAAATATCCCAGTCAAAAAAATATGTGAATTCTATCCTCGATGGTATTTATCCTGGGAACTCTGCAAGTCAGGCTCTTTGTACGCTGTAATAGAGAATGTCACTGAAACTGGAGTTTCTTGTCCATCATTAATAACCACAGTTATTTTTAAAGATACATGAAAATCAGTGGCAATTATGCAGCTCTCACTTAAAACACTTCTTAGCAGTGTGGCCTGATGTGACTGAGGATCAGCTCAACCAAACATGGGGCAGGATCTTTCACTGTTATCCACGTGGAACATTTCACACCACTAAAAACACCTTATAAGCAGTTATTTAAGCATGTGGAGGAAAAGCAGAAGTTGTACTGGGTAAAAAAATAAGTATGAAACACTGATGGTTTTAACTTTGTATTTTATTTTAAAAGGCATGCATATTCACAGGAATAAAAATGGAAGCACCAATGCCAAAACCTTGCCAATGCGATCTGAGTGGCAGTTTTTATTTTGTTTAAAAATTTCCACATACCAAATTTTCTATGTAGTCAGATGTTTAAAATACATTCAAGAGCATGTAGCTTAGCATGGTCTCACACCTATGACCACATCGCTAGAGAAGCCTGTCTCAGAAAAATATAACAACAAAATGGTGTGGCGGGGAAGATTATAATGACATAGCATAAGAGCTAAAATTCTGAAATGTGTATGCAGAGACCAGAACTGCCTTTACTGTAGGAGTCCATGGTGAACTTCTAGTCCCTACTTGTTTGGGACAAAACAGCTATTTGGTACAAATGCTAATAGAAGCTGACCTAACTGCTGGTGACATCCTGAGAGATGAAACTGAAAAATGACATGCTGCCTAAGCAGACACACCTTCTAGGTCTTAAGAGCCTCTCAGTCCAGCCTAAAGCGGAATTGGCCCTACTATGAAGGATGGCCATCCCTAGCTAGAAGCCTCTACTCCTCAAGGATGACAGGGACACCACTGCTTTGGACTGCCTGTGTTACCATAAAGCCCAAGAAAATTCCCAAGTGTGGCTGCCTTCCGCTGCTGTGTAGTCAGGGAAGCAGGGTAAGTAGTCAGAAGCACAGTCTGTGGCATCAGATGGTTTTAGATTCAGGTTTGGGCTTCCCCATCTTCTAACTGCATGATCTCCCCTAGATTTCATAATCTTACAAGCCTCAGGCTAGTCCCTTTCCATGAGTTCACCAAACCTATTTCCAGCATTTTAATGAGTAATTAAAATATTTATCAGTGGGCCTGGAAGTGTCACTCAGTGGTAGCGTATTTGCCTGGCATGTAAGAAGCTCCTAAACTCAACCCCCAGGACTAGGGGTGGGGAAAGAATGATTGCAATATTTTTCAGATGGATAGCATCTGCTAATTCAGTAGCATTCCAAAAGCCCAAATACACAGAATTTTATCTATTTATTTATTTATTTTTTGGTCTTTTTTTGAGAGAGGGTCTCCCTGTAGCCCCAGCTGTCCTGGAACTCACAAAGAACCGCCTGCCTCTGCCTCCCAAGTGCTAGGATTAAAGGCATGTGGCACCATGCCTGGCATGAATTTTAAAAGGTTTTTTTATTAATTTTATTTATTTCTGTATGTGTGAATGTATTGTCTGTGTGCAAGTCTGTGCACCCATGTCGTGCAATGCCGCGGAGGTCAGAAGAGGGTGTCGGATTCCCCTGGAACTGGAGTTCTCCTGGAATTGGAAAATTCATGTAGCGCCGGGCTGGAGAGATGGCCTAGCAGTTAGGAGCCCCAACTGCTCTTGCAGAGGACCCGGGTTCCATCCCCAGCACCCACATGGTGGCTGAGAACCGTCTGTGACTCCAGTTCCAGGAGAACTCCAGTTCCAGGGGTTCTGGAACTGGACACCCTCTTCTGATCTCCGAGGCATTGCACGACACGGGTGCACAGACCTATGCGCAGACAGTACATTCATACAAATAAATAAATAAATAAATAAATAAATAAATAAATAAATAAATAAATAAATAAATAAAATATTTTAAAAGATTAAAAAAAAAATCATGTAGCACCTTACTTGAAAACAAACACACACAACAAGAAAATGGATGTCATATGATTTTAAACTCAAAGTCAAATCCTCCAGGACAACTTCTCACTATTCATAATCAGGGAGCTGACGTATGGCATATGTACAGATGTCCTGTTTTTCACAGAGTTGTATCTGGAGTGCTAGGGCTTACACCCAAAGCCTTGCTATACTCCTAGGCTCAGATGTTCCACATTAAAAAGGATTCAATTTCTGAAACAAGTTTGTAATACATTTCTAGTATCAGCTTCACTGGGTTCATACCGGGAGGAACATGATGATGGTACCAATGATAGCAGAGCCCATGTTACAAAGAGAATATATTTTCGTGTGTCGTAATTGTACCAAAATGATGAAAACAGTAAATGTTTTTATCCAAACATGATACAGCATAAGACCCTCTGAGAGGAATAGCAAATATTTTAAAAAATTAAAATCTTTCAAGAATTAAAATATTTTTAAGGTTTTGCTTCAAAAGAAGCAAACGGTATACTGTACCAATTCCAGAGTGTGTGGAGAACCAACCCATACAGTATACACATGACCCAATCCACAACAGCCTCAGTAATGATCAGGGTGAGAAAAATCCAATAAAAGCTCATATGCCGGGCGTGGTGGCCCACGCCTTTAATCCTAGCACTTGGGAGGCAGAGGCAGGCGGATCTTTGTGAGTTCAAAGCCAGCCTGGTCTACAGAGTGAGTTCCAGGACAGCTGGGGCTACAGGGAGACCCTGTCTCAAAAAGAAAAAAAAAAAAAAAAAGCTCATTTGATGACACACATTGGCTGAGTTTCAACATGAACTGCTCCATTACCAGGAAATAGGACAATGGAGCCTTTAGCTAGAAATTTCTGATCACCAGCATCTGGTTGGAGCCAAAACCTATCACTGTCTTCTTTGTTGTCCTTCAGACAACAGGAAGAAGGATCAAGAGGATGAATCAGAGCTGCTCAGGAGTAAAAAGTTAAAGAACAGACTGGCATAGTCAAGCTCTAAGCACAGTCTCCATTTCCACAGGACTAGCTGTGTCTGACTTTGGAGGGCAGATTAGACCACATCAAGTTTAGGCCAAGCTCTCCACAGTTATCTCTTCACAGCTACTGCTTTGCAGCCACCAACAGGTTCTTTTACAATGATTGCCATGTATGTTTTCTGAGACTGGCTTTCCTTAGGTATTTCCCAAGTTTCCCAGACACTTTGGTGGGTGCCTAAGAACTCAATGGGCCTCAAACAGTGAAAAGCTTAACAACTCTGAGATAGCATCATAAAATTCAAAAGCTGAAAGACCTTTACAAATGCAGAACTGCTCAATAGAAATAACAGCACTAAGGTGTTAAATAATTTGAAGTAAACCTTCACAATGGACCCCTCCACTTCCCCTCATCTTTTCTATTTTTTTTTGCCTTTTAATTTATATTATCATAAAACAGATACAATACTCTCTATCTTTTAAAGTTAAAAACTAAGTCCTTAACCCTCTTTCACAAAGACATGTTTCTATTTTTATGTTTCATCAACTATCCTTACCAGTCAACAAATAACTGATTATCATAAATTAAGTGGAATATCTCAAACAAAAGTGAAGGTGAAGACAGAGGCACCTTCTTTATAAGCATGCTCATAATGAGCGAGTCATGTTGTTGGGACTAAAATGCTACCCTCATAGATAACTGCTTGTCCATTTATAGAGGTATACATGGCTATGTGCATAATGAAGCAAAAATACTACTTAGTTCCCACGGTGTGCATTTACATGTAAAAGAGTGTGGAATCCAGTGGGAGCTGGAAGGGCATGGCGCTTGAATTTGCTCCTACTTGTACTATAATCAGTAACACTCCCCTTTGCTCTTTCCTTCCCTTTTATAATCTGTAGGGCAGTTTCAATCTTTTTGAGGTTCATAATAAGACCCATATCCTTGAGTATCTCAAGAAACCTCCAGCTGCCCTAAGCCTTGGTCTCAAATTTCAAGAGGTCCCTTGAAGCCATGCCAGAGCTTAAATAACTAGTGTCGAGCTTTGAAGGCTTAGCACTCTTCCTGCTTCTATGGTGCAGGAGATTGAAGACAGGGTCTCACAGATACTAGGCAAGTGTTCCACCACTGAATGACAGACCCAGCCCACTGATAGGCTTAATTCTATAAATAAATAACTCTTAGGGCCAAAGAAACCATGCTCTTCACAGTTCCTCAGAAGCTAATTCTGTTAAGCAATTGTCTTCATCCAGTCTGTAAGAAATGATGCTCAACCTGTAAACAGTCAGTCATATCAAAAGAGCTGTTACAATATATAACCAAATTTTAAAAACCTAGGGCCTTCTTGCCATTGCATGCAATTAAAGCGTCAAAGTTATATAGAATAATTAATAAAAGCAACATACAGCTTTAAACTCCAAGACAAAGTCAAGATTTTATCTAAATAAAAAGGACATAGGATATAAACTTAAATTCAGATCTCTGCCAAGTCTCATATTGCTTCACATAACAAGAATCTCACTTTATGGTGAATAACGAAGTTGTGCTTGGAAAGTAACTTGTTAGTGTTGGCTCTGAGCACCAGAAAAGTCACATGTCAAACTGGTTACCAAGAAGGAAGCAAAGAGCCTGGGGATAATAGCCAGGTAGTAGAGTACTTGCCCGGCATGTCCAAGACCCTGAGTGTAGTCAGGCCCCAGCACCGCAAGATAGATAAATAGGTAAAATACAAGAAGAAAAGAAATGGTCTTATTAGTTAGTTCTAGCAGTTGAATTAAGAAATGGAAATATGGGGCTGGAGAGATGGCCTAGCGGTTAAGAGAGCCAATCGCTCTTGCAGAGGACCCGGGTTCGATCCCCAGCACCCACATGGCGGTCCAGAACTGTCTGAAACTCCAATTCCAGGAGAACTCCAGTTCCAGGGGAATCCGACACCCTCTTCTGACCTCCGCGGCATTGCACAACACGGGTGCACAGACTTGCATGCAGACAGTACATTCATACACATACAGAAATTTTTAAAAAAATGGAAATATGAGGTACTTTAAAAAAAAGTATTTTAAATATAATTTAAAAAAAACAATACTTTGGGATTGTGAACGGCCATTGGATGTGGCCTGTTATCTCTGCTTCCCTCTGGAGTTCCCATTAAAATGATGGTACAGTGAGAGAAAGAGAATCCATATGACAGAAGGGGCAGAAACACTTCACAGCAGGAAGCAGGCACAAAGGCCCCTTTGGAAGCTGTCAGCAGAGTGACCATAGAGTCTGAGAAGCCAACCAGAGCCAGCAGAGGGTTCCTTCCAGGGTGAGGCCTGAGAGACTCTAGGAACTGAAAGAGAAGCCTGACTAGGATTATTTAGACTCTTTGTGAAATTTACAAATTACATGTCAAATCCAAGATTTAAAAGAAAGATTTGAAACTAAAATTCCTGGAAGAAAATACAAAGGCAAAGCTTAGGACATGAGAATTTGGCAGTGGTTTTCTGGGATGTGACACCAAACCCCAGGCAATAAAATCAAAATGAACAACATGGACAAATTCAAATTAAAAGCTTCTATATAAAAAAGGGAAAAATCAACAGAATGAAAGGCAAATGACAGAACAGGAGCTTGTACTTGTAAACCATGAGTCTGAAAGGGATGGACAGCCATATATAAAGAACTCTTGCCACCCAACAACAAAACACCAAGTAACCCCAATTTCAAAATGCACCAAGGATTTGCACCTACATTTTTCTGGGTGACATACAAAGGGTCAGCTGCATATGAATAGATGCTCAAAATCAAAACCACAAGGAGATACTTATGGCCTCACACATTAGAATGGCTACTAACAAAAACAGCAGGCAGACAATAGTCAAGTATTAACAAATATGGAGAAATGTAACCCTTGTATACTCCTAGAAATGTAAAAAGGTACAGCCAATATGGAAAACAGATAATTCAGTAAAAAAAGTTAAAAGGTGTTCAGAGTAAGCTACCATTCGGGAAAGCCATGTACAGCAAGCTTGTGTCTGGTGCCAGAAAGACAGGGCACACTAAGTGCTTCTAACGTCATACTGCGAATGTTTCAATAATGTCTTTTATTATCCTCTTTCCATTTAGAATAATGGTTACTCTACTATAAAGAAAATACTTTACTAAACAGAAAACTGCCATATGACCCAATAATCCCACTTATGGTTTGTATCTTCAAGAACTGAAAGCAGGGTTTTAAGGAGAGATTTACACACCTACACTCACTGTGGCATTTTTAGAAATAGCAAAAAATAGAAGCCACCTAAATGTCAATTAACCAATGATTAAGAAAAATCTGGTAGTATATTTAATGGACTAGTCCTTAAAAAGAAGAGAATTCCATCATGTGCTACAACATGGAGAAACTTTAGGGTCGTTGTGAAACAAGCCAGGCACAAGCAGACACAGTGGACAGCAGATTCCACTTACAAGGTGTGAGCTGAAAGACCGAGGACTGCCAGGAGCTGGGAGGAGGTAGAGCTAGACCGTGGCAAGGTGCAAAGGTCTAGAGGTGCTTCACTAGTCCACCTGTAGCCCCCAAACGAACCTTATAGATTCAAGGTGGCCACAACCATTTGTTTAGATTTTCTCACTGGGGATACACAGAAAATAGATACCTCATATACAGGAATTAAATATTTATTTACCTGAATCATGTTGTTATTTTTCTTCATTGGTCTTCCGTCCAGTCTAGGAGAAAATAAATAAATCACATACTTCATATAATGAACTGCTAATATAGGGAAGAAGAAAAAAAAACTAAAATCTAAGAGAATTACTACTCAGTTCTTGTTATTGTCTGTTGGGGGGGGGGGAATTGTTCATCCTTCCCAGCTTAGTTCTGGCTATCCTGGTGTTCAGAGTAAGCTACCATTCAGGAAAGCCATGTACAGCAAGTTTGTGTCTGGTGCCAGAAAGACAGTGCACACTAAGTGCTTCTAAGGTCATACTGCCAATGTTTCAATAATGTCTTTTATTATCCTCTTTCAATTTAGATTAATGGTTACTTCACTATACAGAAAATAATAAAATAAGCAACCACATTTTTCAAAACGTACAAATTACAAGTCTGCTATAAAAACAAACAAACAAACAAAAAAAAAAAACAATAATAAAGCCGAGCATGGTGGTGCACACCTTGCCTTTAATCCTAACACTCGAGAGGCAGAGGCAGGCAGATCTTTATGAGTTCAAGGGCAGCCTGGTCTACAGAGTGAGTTCCAGGACAGCTGGGGCTACAGGAAGACCCTGTCTCGAAAAGACCAAAAAACAATAAATAAATAAATAAATAAATAAATAAACCACTAACAATGTGTTTGTTTCCTTCTTACTATAATACAATTAACAAGTTAAATGGAGTAAGTGGGAACCACACAGAGTGCACGTGATCAGAGAACATGCACAAAGCCCTCAATCTATTGCACAGAAGGTTTAACTAAACAGAGTGCACATGATCAGAGAACATGCACATGGCCCTCAATCTACTGCACAGAAGGCTTAAGCTTGCTTCTTCACTTCATTCCATCAAAGATTTTTCTCAACTAAATAAAATATCACCTTTTCAGCATATATTGGTGAATACTAAAATACGACATGCATGCATGTATTAATGTACTAGAGGAAGGGAGAAAAGTGACCTCTAATGCCTGCTTAAAATCCAGCACTCAGAAAACTGAGGCAGGAGGACTGTAAGTTTGAGGCCATCCTAGGCAACGTAGGGAGTTCAAGTTCAACTGACCTACAAAGTAAGACGCAGTCTCAAAGAAAATATATTTTTTTAATTAATGAGCATTTTTATTGCTGAAATACACACATACATAAAGATCAGAAATTCTGAGTAGTCTCATAAATGTTCCTGAAGTGAGAACACCCAACCACCACTCTCCTAAGAGGTCACCGGCACTCTGACTTAGAACACCATACACTCTGGTCGTTCCAGGAGGCAAGGTTACTCAGGGATCGTTATTATCCAGGGCCATTATTATTTAGGATCATTATTATCTCAAATGCATCTGAGAGTAGGAGAATCTGGACCTGGACCCAAATCAAACGATTCTAGGAGAGAAAAGCAAGGAGTAGCTGGCTTCAAACTGATGCTGTTTCAAAAAGATACTGCCATGCTGGTGGAGGTGCCTTGCCTGGTGGATTGTTAGTCTGAGGCCAATGTGGCAGGTCTCCAGAGGCTGCAGGACAGAGAAGCTGTTTATGACAGACATAGGAGGGAAATGGCTTTTCTATTATCCAGGAATAAAGTACTACTGAGGCTAACATGGGGAGAAGGAACCAGAGGGAAGAAAGGAGAGAGCTGAAGGGAATCTGCCTGCCTTTCTATAGCTACAAAAACAGTGATAAACAATTTGCAATAAGCAACAAATGCATCACTTCATTGGGCCTTCCAGGTCCTGTGAAGGCCTATTTTGCCTCCCTCAGGTCACAGTTAATTAGAGTCTCAGCAGCACCACTGTGTCTGAAGTTTGGGGCGAGGGGCAAAGCTGTTCCTCTTAAAAGTGTATGTGCAAGACCACTGGTGTTATAAACAAAAAGAGAATATTCACAGAAATAAAGCTATTGATTGGGATAGAGAAATGGTTGCATTTTTTTCCCTGCCCATGAATCATTTAAAGACGAATCACGTTATTCAGAACCAGTCTCCTGAATTACCAACAAGTCGAATGGTTGGCTCTTTAAAGCAGGCACACTTACCATTCTGTACCTCAAAGGAGAGCTTTGAAAAGAAACCTTTCGACTTCCCAATGTGTAATTTTGAGACATGTTAAATGGTTTTATTACACTATGATTTTCTCTCTACAACAGGTGACACAAGAAGAGCCCTGTGTTTGTCAGAGACAGCTGTATATGCTGACAAATTCCCATCACTCGCCTAGAGAACCATGAGAATGCCACCTTCCAACAACCTGCCACACCTCCACAAACGTTTAATTTCTGCACTTAAGTAATTTCCAAAAGCAGGGTCGAAATAGGACCACAATTCAAAATGGGAATCCTCCATTCTGCCACTTGAGAGAAAAATAACTACTTTTTAAATATAATATGTGAGGTAGTGTGATGGTTAATCCTGGGTGTCAACTTGACAGGACTAAGGAACAAATAAGAGAAAGAGTCTTCTGATTGGACCACCTCAACCCGGATGGCCCACCCCAAATGTGGGCGTTACCTTCTGCCGGCAGGCAGTATTTAAGGCCATGGCAGAAGGAGCTGGTCCCTTTTTCTCCTACGGGTTGCCTCTCTCATCTGGTGAGTTTGTCTTACTGCTGTGATCAACCTTTTGGATCCCAGCGTGTACTAAGACCGGCAGATCTCCTGGAACCCATTTGGGCCTTCAGCACTGGATTGGGACTACTGAGACATCCAGCCTTGCGGACTGAGCAGTTCCCTGGATTCTCATCTTGGCCTTTCCAGTGTGGTGCAGCTACTGTTGGAATCCTTGAACTCTGTCACGTGAGCAAATCAATAAATTGTATATAGCTATATATATATTCACCCTGTTGCTTCTGTTTCTTTAGAGAACCCTGACTAATACAGGTAGTAAAGACATGTACTTAACAAGGTCTTCCTGCATCCTCAAAAATAAAGATAAATTCAGCTCGACTGTAATAACTGTTGTTGCCCCTGAAAATAACCTTACATTCCATCCCTCTAAGAATGGATGGACACTGAGGAGTACCTAGACACCATAACTTAATCAGATGCAGACACTCAGCTCAGAGGCTATGTAACTTCTGCAAGGTTAAAGCTGGAGAAGGTAGAAAAGGGCTCCAAATCAAGTCTGATGAACCCCCTGAATACAGTGTGCTCAGCCCAGCTCTGGCATAAGGACAGATGCACCTGAGTCTGTCCCTCAATCTGAAATCATTCAGCAACCCTCTCATTTTCTAGTGTCATGGCTCTGATCCTGAGGAAAGGGGCTCACATTCCTTCCTTCAGTGTGATGGGAAAAGCTTCTCCATTAGCAAGAAGCTTGAGGATAGGAAACAAAAGTAGGCTCAGATGGACTCCTTATAGATGAGGTAACTGTGGAAACAGCATGGACACCGGTGCTCTTCCCTTCAGGAGACTCAGCACCACGAAGGCATGGTCAAGGCTGGGGCTTGCTTTCTTACTGGAGGCACAAGATCCCAAGGAGTAAGCAAGTGAACTATGCATATACACATAGAAGAATGTCTAGAGAACCAAATTCCTCAATGAACTTTATCCTATGACTTTAAATGTTCCATCAGGACTGAGTAAAAAGTAAGGTGGACATCTTTATAGACATGCAGAATAATGAAAGAAGGGACCCTTCTCCTATCCCTTAAATTCTGCTATAGCAATACTCAAATCCCTGTGTGTTTACTACTGTGTCTTGCTCCCAGGAAAAACATACTGGAATAGGAAAAGTTTCCTAAAGCAGAAAGGAATGGATATAAGAACCACAGCTGAGGAAGGAAAAGAACTAAAGCCAGCAACGTGTTGTAAGACCCTGGCGATCCCGCTCTCTATTTGTAGGGCCATCCCTTTCAAAGTACACTATTCCGCTTCCTTCAGGAAGCACATAGGTTTTTTCTCAGGGCAGCAATCTGGTCGGTGGGTTGGTGGGTTGGTGGGTTGGTTGTTGGTTGTTGGTTAGTTGGTTGGTTGGTTGGTTGGTTGTTGGTTGCTTGCTTGCTTGCTTGCTTAGTTGGTAGGCAGGAGCTACCCAGAACTAACACTGAGGGACTATGCCATTGTGTTGTCACTGTGCAAGATGATGTGGAAATTACAGCAAGCATGCTTTGTTTTTGAAGTCTGACTCAAGCCACATTATTAGAGTTCCATTAGTCTTTCTTTGGGGAAGACAGTGTGTATTAGATATGATTTATAATTAGATATGAATAATATAGAGAGATTAGTAATAGCACAAGAGCAATTTAATTACATTTTCCATTAAAAACCGAACTTTATTGGAGCAATATAAAGACACTGAATACTTTCTCTTACAAACAGCATATTTTGGAAATTAGACCTTAGCTTAAAAAAAAAATCAGTCTAAAATACAAAGTTATTTTTGTTATAATGTTTTCTTCCTTTAATGCTTAACTCCCAGTAAAGTCAGTTTAACTGAGCCATTTCTTCCATTCCTCTGCTTGATGATGAACCCTTTTCAACTTTCTCTCTCTCTCTCTCTCTCTCTCTCTCTCTCTCTCTCTCTCTCTCGTGTGTGTGTGTGTGTGTGTGTGTGTGTGTGTGTGTGTGTGTGTGAAAAAGCCCTAGGCATGCTCTCTGACTTTGGGAGCTGATAGATGCAGTTTCCTGCTTGCCAATGCCCACAATGAGTGCCAGCTCTCTTTACAAGGGAGAACGTTCCATTGCTCTCAAGGAAGGCCTTACTGTGCCCTTCAGTGCACTGCATTCTTAGTTGTTCAAGATTAAACACAGAACATGCATAACCCTCTCTCCCACACTCCCATTAAAACACCCCCATTTTATCCATTTCGTCCTTAGTAACACTTGTCTCCTACTACTCTTCTCTCTCAGGTTCCTCTTTTCCTTTACCTCCTTGGTTCCAACATGCAAAGAATAAGCTAAGTTTCTTCTTTCAGGGCTTCCTTAAATGTGTCAGAATTCATAGAATGTCAGGATTCTCTTCGGGACCTCGCTGGGCTCTTTCCTCTAAGGTGCTAGGGGAGGGTTCATAGTAGAAAATACAAAACTTTATTGACCTTCCTGGCAGTTGGCAACTTTACAACTTGCCTCTGAAATTGACTTTCCTTTTCTGTGAAGAATGACTGAAAGAGGCATTAAGGGGAAGAGGTTCCCCAGGAGTAAAGGACAGTGTTCAAAGTGTAATCTGCTAAAATGTGGGAACCGAAGGAGATTGGGAGTAAAAAGAATTCCAGAGACTTACAGCACATACTTAAGAACGTAGCTGCCCTAAGGGTGAGAAAAAGAAAGGCAACTGTGCCAAGGAAATTGTAAGGTAAAGTACTCAACAAAGCAAATCTGACAGAAACCAGGAAATAATCCAGTTTTTAGTATGACCACAGAGCAAGGTCCTCCCTCTCACGGAGAGAGAGAGGGTCCACATTCCAGTAAAGAAAAGACACATCACCAACTCACCAGCAAAGGTTAGGGTGGAGTGAAATAGGGATGTCACAACTCACACCACCACAGTAAATAAGCAACACCAACACACACCACTATTATTCCCTGTTAGGGACCTCATATGAACCTGTGATGTACACCTATGGGGCTGAGATGCATCCTTTTGTGGTTCACTGTATATGGATAAAGAACAAACTAAAAAATTTCTCATGGGGCTGGAGAGATGGCTCAGCTGTTAAGAGCACCAACTGCTCTTGCAGAAGACCTCGGTTCAATTCCCAGCACCCACATGGCAGCTTTAAGCTAAGTGTGGCAGCGCATGCCTTTAATCCTAGCACTCTGGAGGCAGAGGCAGGCAGATCTTTTTGAGTTCAAGGCCAACCTGATCTAGGGCTAGTTCCAGGCCAACTGGGGCTACAGGCCTGGCTTTTTTCTGAGACCTTCAGTTCACAATCTCTAAAGGTTGTTTCTCTTTTGTTTATTTTGAAAATTAACACACCCCTTTCTCAAAGACAAATTTCAATCCCTATGTTAGCTTTTACAAGATGCCTGAATGGGTCTTGGCTTCCTAGAACTTTTACTAAGAAATTCAAAAGTTGAAGAAATAATTGGTCAACACTATGTCTTGCAAGCACAATCTGGGCAATGACCTGCCTCCTTTTAATGGAGCAGTATGAGTTGTTTTTAAATCTCTACCCATCAGTGTATCAAAATAACCTTTATCATGTTACAGAATCACAGCTTCTTGAGGGTGAGAATCACACTATCTTTGTGATTGAGAAGCAGCAGATCATGGTCAACAGCTGGTAAAAACCTACTGGTTTTCTGCTACCAATTCTATCAAATCGGGATTCTCAGTTCACTGGTGAGACCATCTGTACTTCAGGAGATGCATTTCATTGTTAGGTGACTGCCCCTACAGGTCCCGGTAATGTAATCCCCCCTCTATCACCCACACTATTGATACAGGTCCAACATCTAGCCTAGAAAGAATGACAGAAATAATTCACAGTGATGGAAAAATTGCCTGCCTGATTTTATTTGAGTTAAATCAAACTATTATATGTAAAGAAAATAAGCTTTAGATTAGTAATTAATTACCTCTATATCACATTTGAAAATTAATGTATCTTCTATTTTATATTTTAAACCAAAATAGGATTAAAAACTATTAATTCTTTAAAAATAACAGCTCTCTAGACTAAGTCCTGTCTACTGTAGCACAAGCATCCTCCACTTGAAATAGTAACACTGTCTCTCTAGTCAGAACTGGCACATACACAGGTTTTATCATATTCCAAATAGCCCATCTATAGTCCAACAACTTAATAACTATCTTAAGAATAAATCTTAGAACCTTGCCTTTTGAAGCTGGATTCTTTTTAGATATGGAAAAGAATAGGTATTTACCAGAAATTAAAGGAACAATGAGAACTCTGTAATTTAAAATACTTTCAAAAGACTTTGAAGTAACATATCTTCAAAAGAAAATTCAACATGAATCATCAAACAAAGCTACCATAATAAACTTTGCCAATCATAGAAAAACTCTTTTATGTTTCTAAAAAAGGTAAAATTTAGAAAACAAATAGAAATGTAAGGTGGACTAATTGGAAATTACAAGTTTACCCCGAGTAAAACCCAAACGCAAAGAGCTAGGACACGTGTTTCCAGGTTCAGTCCTCAGACACTCCCTCACCCAAAATTGTGTGCACATGCAAATTCACTCAGAAGGCATATTAAGGAAAATGTTTTAAACAAGAATCAAATAACTCCCTCTAGCAGCATTAGCTGGGTATCTCTCCACCTCCTCTTTCTAAGGAACTCTGCTATACCCTCAAGCCCTGCTGCCTTTCAACTGCCATTTCTATACCACTTGACACAATTCCATACACAGACTCAGCTGACTGAACCAGAAAAAAGCTCTTCACCCAAAGAGTGCCATTCATGAACTGTCCAGGTTTGGGAATACTTATTACCTAAATTCCAAAGTGAAGGGCTCTGCCAAAAAGACTCTTGTATTAGTCATTTTTCTGTTGCTGTGACCAAGGAACTTATAAAAGAGTTTATTTGAGCTTATGATTGACAGTTCCAGGGAATTAGAGTCCATTGTGGTGGGAGGCATGGCGGCTGGAGACTGGAGCAGCATGCAGAGGGTCACATCTCGCAATGAGCACAGGAGGCAGAGAGAGAGCAACTGTAGACCACGAGGCTTGTTAAAACTCACTAAGACTGCCCCCAACAACACACTTCCTCTAGCACAGCCACACCCTCCAAGACCTCCAAAAACAGTGCCACCAACTGGAGACAAACGCCTGAATACCTAGAGCCTATGGGGGACACTCATTCAAACCACCACAACTCTACTTCAAGAATAGTTAAGTCTATATAGAACTCAGAGTTAGATGCCTGGATAAAAGGTCAGGAGAGACATTAAGTGTCATGTGCTAAGTACACAGAAAACAAGAATTGGCCACAGTTAGGTCTGGACCTGGGATTCTCACATTATTACAGCCTAATCTTTTCTTTTTTCTTTTTCTTTTTTTTTTTTTTTGTTTTTTTTTTTTTTTTTTTTTTTTTTTTTTTTTTTTCAATTTTTTTGTTTGTTTTGTTTTATTTTGTTTTGTTTCATTAAGATGAGTGGACTGACTGCCTATGTAGACCAGGCTGGCCTCAAACTTGAGAGATCTGCCTGCCTATGCCTCCCAGGTGCTGAGATAAAAGCATCAGTACCATGCCCAACTTGAATTTTTTTTTTCTTATGGCTTTTACAACCAAGAAAACACAAAAATTGCATAGTTCATGATAAAAGTCCAAGTTACATTTTTATGGAAAGTACTATTAACACATTAGTTATAGTTACTATCTTTTAGACTAATTGAAAGAAACAACTTATATAGCTTAGGTCAAATTTTTAAAAGAAATAGTTTTTTTTTTAAAGAAATATAGCTACTTTTAACTAGCTCTCACAGTAGCAGAGGATGGCATGCAAGCTGCTAAAAGAGAAAGCCAACCAATGATACCACCCAGCTGTAAAGTCTACTAAGCACAGCAATGACCAAACCAGCAAACTACCTCCATTAGTGCAGTAGCAGCACTTTTATCTTGGCACTTTTAACCAACAGCTTTGCAATTGGATTTAAGGCCCACTCAATGGGAGGGAAATCATGGGTGGTCCAGTAAACACAGGCAAGAACACATGGCTGTAAAAGTTACAGACCTTAGAGAAAAACCTACTTCTGTCACTTCCCTAGACCAATATAATTTCTTACTGTATTCTGAATATATGTCCTTATACTTAACAGACAAGATTACTGCTCACCACTCACCAAAGAAACTTCTTTTGCAACATATGAAGACTATTACATGCACAGATCCCACAACTGGTCAAATGCAGAGAATAAGTGACTATAAGCTGCCAAGCCCTAAGTGACACATCTATCATGCAACCTCTTCACCTAAGCCTCAGGGAACGTCACCAAAGAAGGAGCATAAAGAATCTAAGAGCCAGAAGGACAAGAAACTTGCTGCCAGTTAATGCATTATAGACATTATAGAGGTGCTACACCAATGAAATCTCCGTAGTATAGCAGTCTAATAAGACCTAAAGAATGACAGAAAGAGTTGAATGCCAAGTCGGATGGGGGAAATGTCACAGGGTCCCACCACAAGATGAAGAGCTACAGGCAATCAATGGATGCTGAGAGTTGGAGAATCATTTTTTTTCCAGGGACTAGCTCCCTGACAGGTTATCTAATCCAAAATGGAGAGCTCTAAACACAGACACATGTGAGCACCACTAAATGAATTTGTGTATTAGTATTATATATATATATATATATAATATAATATAGATTGATAATGTATGTATGTGTAAACATAGATAATATAAAAGAAGGACCAAATTGAGAGGGAGTGGGAAGACATGGGAGGAGGTGGTGGGGGACTGGGAGTGATGGAAATAATGCAAAGACAATACTCATGTATAAAATTCTCAAAAATAAAAAAAAGATTTTTTTTTTTTTTTTGGTCTTTTCGAGACAGGGTCTCCCTGTAGTCCCAGCTGTCCTGGAACTCACTCTGTAGACCAGGCAAGATTTTTAAGCCAGACGTGGTGGCTCACGCCTTTAATCCTAGCACTCGGGAGGCAGAGGCAGGCGTATCTTTGTGAGTTCAAGGCCAGCCTGGTCTGCAGAGCAAATTCCAGAATAGCTGAGGCTACAGGGAGACCCTGTCTTGAAAAGACCAAAAAAAATTTACAAGACTAAAAAAAAGAAATAGTTTTATTATTTTTAACTTCTTTCCTTTGGGCTTTTCACATGTGAAATGAAGTCAATTTCTGAGATCTCCAAATTTTCTTCTATGGTTTATAATCTCAATATGGCCAGTTTCTGGTAAATCAATACTCTTGTCAGATGATGGTATACAAACTCACCATGTAGACCAGGTTGGGCTTGATTTCACAGAGTTCTGCCTACCTCCAAAGTCCTGGATGTAAAGTGCTGGCCCTCAAAAAATATTTTAAATGAGCCAGGCATGGTGCTGCACTCCTTTAATCACGGCCCTGCAGAGGCAGGGGCAGGAGGATCTCCGTGAATTCAAGGCCAGCCTGGTCTACATAGTGAGTTCCATGCCAGCTGGGGCTATAAAAAGACCCTTTCTCAAAAAAAAAAAAAAATTAATGATGTCAAGAAAAACTATCCAAGGCTTAAAACTGGTGAGAGATTCTGGGGTTTTGAATGTTGTGGTAAACATTAATCAGAGTGACCTCTGAGATAATCTGAATTAGTAAGGCTATATTCTAATTCATTTAGAGTAGTCCCAAATAATTCTTTCCCACAGCACTGTGGGACAGAAAGAAGAGAGATAGCAAGAAGAAAAGATTACACCAAACATTACGTTATTCTATAGAAATGAATCAATATTGTTACCACTGATAATTTAAACATTACTGGGGTACTGAGATGAATACAATTGGACAAGGCACTAATGGTTTCATGTCTGCCTATCTCCTTTACTTTGTCTGAAAGAACAGAGATAAACGATGGTCCTTAACTTTTCTTCTTAAGTCGTTTTGGATTCCAGGAAAAGCAAAACCTTGTAGGACAGACATACACTCTCTCTCACCCCTTGTCCCAAAGGAGGGCAATTATCCATGACTGTGAGGCTGGGGTTCAGTTCTTGAGCAGGACGCAACATCTTATAGAAACCAGACTCATCTCTTCAAGCAATGACAACAATAAAGGCATCTTTGGATCACCTTGCAGAAGCAAAGCTGACATAGTCATTGATCAGACCCCACCCTGACCAGAACCACTTACCCCTCTCTTGCCCTGTGTTCCCTCCCTCCCTCCCTTCTTTTTTCTTCCTTCTTTCCTTCTTTCCTTCCTTTCCTTTCCCTTTCTCTCTCTCTCTCTCTTCCTCCCTCCCTCCCTCCCTCCCTCCCTCTGTAAGAGTGTATTGTCAGCATGTACATAAGTATATCCATGTCATGCAATGCCCACAGAGGTAAGAAGAGGGTATCAGATCCCCTAGAACTGGAGTTATAGACAATTGTTAGCCGCCATATGGGTGTTGGGAATTGAACCCAGATCCTCTGCAAGAGCAGCTGTGCTCTTAAATCACTGAGCCAGCTGTCCAGCTCCTTCCTTCCTCTATTTAAACCTAAACTCTTTAGTCCACAGATGGACTTGGAGTTACCAGACTGCTTTATTTGTTCCTTTTCCCACTGTAGCTACATTAAACAAACTCTTCTCTGAGTTCCACAATTACTTATCTCTTTCATTGGCATAGTGGGAAAGGTGGCCAGCACCAGCTTGCTAAGGTGGCCAAAGCCCCGGCTTCCTCCTAAATATTCCCATTACAAAATGTTGGACACATTTTATATAACATACAACATGTTTTTAACTTTTTAAGATTTTTTTCTTTAGTGCTGATGGCCCATTTAGAAACGCACTCCATTATAATATCTAGAAAAATGTTTACTATAGTTTATAGCAAGTGGTAAATATATGACCCATCCAGCTATGAATAACTTCCCTGTGTCATCTGGAAGCTACATCATCACAATTCAGAGAGTTGGACAGATGGTAACAAACAAATGGCAATGATATAAACAGCTAACCCAGTTACATTCTTGGCTTTGTATTTTTTGTGTGTTTTTATTTTATTTTTTTAAACAGGGTATCCATGTAGCCCCAGCTGGTCTGGAACTAAGTAAACCAGGCTGTCCTTGTTCTCACAGAGATCTACCTCTCTGTGCCTTCCCAGTGCTGGGATTAAAGGCTACACTACCAAGCCCAGCCCAAGTTACAGCAATATATAAGAAAGCATGTATTTCTTTATTTTATTTATTCTACTTTATTTGTTTTTTTTTTGAGGGAGGGTCCCCCTGTAGCTTCAGTTGGCCTAGAACTTGCTATGTAGACTAGGCTGGCCTACATCCACGGATACCTCTGAATCCTAAGTGCTTAGATTAAAGACATGCATTTACTATCTTGGTTTCTACACAAAATGCTTTGCAGTGTGTGTGTGTGTGTGTGTACACACGCGCACATGTACATGTGGAGGCCAGTGGTTGATGCCAGGGTTCTTCCTCTACTACTCTCTATTGTTAGAGCTCAACAATTTCTCATGCTGCTCCAAGGATCTGCCTGCCCATGCCCTGCCGCCAGCACAGCTGTTACAGATGCGGGTCCAGCTTTTACATGGTTGTTCAAGCTCGGGTCCTCACACTTGAACAGCAGGCTCTGAACAGACTACAGCTTCCTCCAAGCCTCTTAATGTGCTCCTTAATGGATACAATGTAAACAAATCATATTAAATGCTTACAGAAGATGGTATGCACATGTATGCTATATGTATATTTAACCATAACTAAAAATACAGTCTGATCTATACAACAGAGATAGCTAGAACACATAACTCAGAAAGGAAGGCATAATTCCAATTTGATACTGTTTTTTTTTTCCTGAACTAAACAACTACATACCCAAAGTAGCAAATCAGACACTTATAATAAACCCATTTAAGTACTGCAAAAGTTGAAACTTCTCAAAATACATATTTATGATTCTCTACCCATACCTGATAAACCTTTTTTTTTATTTCTCTTTTTTTTAAATTTACTTATTTATTTATTTTTAACAAATCTAGACCTGTGTTCCCGCCCATTCCCCCACCCCGCCAGAGCTCATGCATTCTGCCAAACATGCTTTTCATCTCTTAGTCTTTCTCAATATTTTCCATGGGGAAGTTGACTGTTTTGAGCAGAAGTTCACTGTTTCAGTCAGTTCTTTGAAGCAGTCTTTTCTGTTGTTGTTGTTTCCAAAATGCATTGTGATTCTCTACCCATACCTGATAAACCTTTTAAAGGAAATACTACAGGCATGAAAAGGAAAATCAGGCTAAATGACCCTTTTTTACAAAAACAGGAGGAGGTTAACTGTATTATTCACTTTCTAAACAAGAAAACCCATCAACTGAAAAATCGATCCAGGAATTTCTTGATATAAGTAAATAGGATTCATAAACACACATTTATACAAAGAATTTACACAACAGACTTCAAAGATCTCTGCAAGTAGTAAGTCCCCTACTGAGATTTAAAATAGGGATTTATTTGTGTGATTTATAAAAATGTAATATAAACACAAATTTTTGAGGCTACAACAATTTATTCAATCAAACAATTTCAAATTCTATCCATGGGTAAGCTGTTCCTGTTGCTTATTGTTAGTTTGGGGGGAGCTTAGGGCTTCCTGTTTCTCCCAAATGTGCACAAAAACTACCTTTATCACTGAGGTTCTGTGGGAATGAAATTTTATGTGTGGCTTGAAGTGAGAACTTGTAAGCCCTGTCCCAGAAGATCTCCAGTTATCTGATAACTCTGTGGGCATTCAGAGTTATCTATAGCAGGAAGATTCAGGATATTACAATGATTCTTGCTTCACCCTATCTCTGCAAAGTTCCAGGCCCCTTCCCTTGAGGCATTGAGCAAAATGTCACATCTCTAGTTACCTGTTGCACAAACCAGAGCTCTGCAGCCCCCCCATAAGAACCAAGGTGGCTCACCCCTCCCTTCTGCCTGCTCCCCACTTCCTTGTCCAAAGCACAGTAGTCTTGCATATATAGACCTCACTGACAGAAAATAAAGGGAGTTCCTATCCTCCCGGGCTCTGTGTGTGAGTCCGTTCATTTCCATGGGTAATCTCCTGCGGTTTTCCCTCCCCCTTTCTTGCAGGGGCGAAGCCTAGAGACTGTCGGCCTGCAAGCAGGAGACAAGTCCTGGAGTTGAGCCAAGAAGGGAAGGACAGCATGTGGAATTCTGTCACTCGTGGCACAAAGACAGTGAACGACAACTTGAATGCCAAGGTTCCATCCCCTTGCCCATCTATGGGTCTAGAGATGTCCATTTAGAAAAATAAACTGAAATCCCTTCCTTGGCTGGAACTACTTTAGTTTCTCTGCTCCATAATCTCTCAGAGCTTTAGCTAATGGACACTATGCATCTTCACTGCTCACAACTACAATAAAAGAATGTCCTAGAGAAAATGATTCATTTAACCAGCCGCCCTGGGTTCCCACCACTGGATGAGGATTCCTCAGCCAAAAATTAGGATTCTATTCAGACTAGCCATAAGCAGAGACAGAGAGGCCCTCTCCAGAAATTAGAATCCGAGAACACAAAGAACTGTCCAAGACGGGCTGAGGACCAAGTCCAGGGCCTCTTACATACTGGGAAAGCACACTACGACTGAGCTGTATAACCAACCGCAAGAATCCTTCACCCACTCACTACTACAAGCCATAAATCTGCATGATTCAAGCAGAATATCAAGCATCAGGCCACTTAGGAGACTTAGGTTAAAACAAAACTCCAAAATAGCTTGATTAGAGAACAATGTACTGGACATATAACTATCCAAGTAACAAAAAGTAAGTTTCTTTGCCAACATTTTTTTTTTCTTTTTAGGAGGTTAAAGTTTTTCTGAATTGTATTGACTTTCTTATTTTTCTCCTGTTACAAAAGTAAAAAAAAGTTCTTTGAAGAATATTTTGAAAACACAGAAGTTTGTGAACAAGAAAAATCCAAGATGATCCATTAGAAATGTTTGCCTTTGAGAGAGGTTTCTTCCCAAACTTTTCAATGTAACACCAAGAGAGTATCTTTGATTCAATGATGCATATATTAAACTTCAAGAACCTTGCCTGGCATGTAGTACTAAATAAATGCCTGATTAGTCTCTGTAAATTGGTCTTGCAGACTTTTGTACTTTTTGAATACTTACCATTTTTATCTTAATTTTGTACATTTCTTTTTTTTTTTTTTTCTTTTTTGGAGACAGGATCTCCCTATAGCCCCAGCTGGAATTCACTCTGTAGACTAGACTGACCTTGAATTCACAGAGATTCACCTGCCTCTGCCTCCTGAGTGCTAGGATTAAAGGTGTGCATCACCATGCTAGGATTAAAGGTGTGCATCACCACGCCAGGCTTAAAGACGGTTCTTAGCTGCCATATGGGTGCTGGGAATCGAACCTGGGTCCTCTGCAAGAGCAGTTGGCACTCATAACAATGAGCCATCTCTCCAGCCCAATTTTGTACATTTCTTATAAACATATACATTTTATAGCTTTGGGACTACATAGTTTTTCTTCTTTTCCAAAACATAATCATTGTTTCCCAGGTATGAAGCCATTGCATATTCTTCTGGATTTTTGTCCCTGCCTTTGCCTCACGGTTTTGAGAGATGGCTAGTGTACTGATTTCTAGAGAGCTGGCATATTATTTTATACTTACAAAAGTTACTCAGGCAGGGCATGGTAGCACATGCCTTTAATCCTAGCACTCAAGAATGAAGTAGGAGGCAGACCTCTGTGAGTTCAAGACCAGACTGGCCTATATAACAAGTTCAGTATAGTTTGGGCTACAGAGAGAACCTGTCTCAAAAAGACCAAAGGCGAAAAATATTTACTCAGATTAACTCTAAAATTTGGGGAAGCATAGTTGGGTATTTACTAGATAATGGGCATATATCCATACAATTCGATGAAAGTCTTCACGAGTAAAATTTATTAAAATATCATTACTAAAAGAAAATTTAAAAAACAAATGAAAGGCCTGGAGGTGTAGATCAGTGGTACAGCACTTGCCTTGGGTGTGTGCAGTTCGACTGGCAGTACCACACATGCAGTGCCATGTACACTGCAGTGAACAACAGCTGTGGGTATAGGCAGCATTTGCACAAACCAGAATGAATAACCCCAAGAGGTACTTTAAATCTGCTGGGTTTGCTTATTTAAGAAATTCCAAACATTAGGCTCTGAAATCAATAGTTTCTCCTTTGTCAAGGTATAAGACAGAAAACTGATTCAAATGAGTCTAAGTTGTCTATACAAAGAGCTAACAATTAAATAAAACTTTTTCAGACCACATTCCCATTTTCCATATAAGAAGGAGGAGAATAATTTTCTGACTATTTCAACATGGGTGATTGCAGAAATAGTCTTTATGATTTCTGAATCACAAAAGATAGGCCTAAGTCAACACCTGCAATGAGCTTCTCTTTCCCCATCAGTAAGGAATGTCCCTCCTCATTTGGGCCCTCTGATCTGTGTGAGGCGTTTTGAAGTGGTATACTTCAATACTGGAAAATTCTCTCCCTTCACTCACCAGAAGACATTACCTCACCTGAAAACACAGTTTCCTCCAGTTCTGTGACTTAACTGATTTAACTATGACCCAAATTCCAGGCCTCAACAGCTCTGTGAGATTATAAAGATGCTTGTAAAAAGATACAATCATTTGGTGACAATTCCTGCATAATAAATAAATTTCATTACAAGTGTTCCCAAAACATTTGCTATTCTATACTCACCTTATTAAACAAACAAGGCTGGTACAGTTAAGCCAAGAGAGGGTATGTTTACCAGAAGCAACATCTAACCTTGTTCCTGTAAAGTGGTCAAGACAGCTGTCCATGAGTAATCTTTGAAAAGTATCTTCTACTAAAGATACTGACTGAAAGAGTATCAACACTGTAAACTACAGGCACTGACTCAACTATACAATTCATGATCTTGCTTCCATATGGGAGACATTCAACCAATTCTCTGCACCAGGTGGAGGGTGTCAGATCACATCTTTCACTCACCAATAATGCTTTCCCTCCGTGAGAACCTTTGAGATTAGAACAAGCAAGGATTGTTCAATTTGCCACCTAATATATACTTAAGTTCTGAAGAAGTCTAATTCTTAACTACCTACTAGGAAGAAAAAAGATAAATCTCAGGGAGGTAATCAGTTTTGTCACCAAAATACATTTTCCAAAATAGCCATGAACATATTCTTAAGTTCCACAGTGTTCTGCTTCAACCACATCAATCTGCAACCGTCCTGGTCCTGGAAGGAATAAAAGACACTTGTGCTTCCCTTTACCTATCCAAATATTGAAGCAGTGGACCACAGGAAATTGACATTTCTCCAGGAATCTCATGCTGAGAGAAAGCTGAGACCCTATGCTAGCCATAGGGGGAACTGATCAGGAAAGATTGATACTAATAAAATGGTGACAGGCCGATCACACCTTGACCAGGATCACACCTTGACTAGGACTACTTGCGTGCATACCTCTTGCCTTCTATTTATACCTAAACCTCATGTCAGGATAATGAAGATGGACTCTGGTGCTGTGGAGGTATCATGGGACCTCTTTATTCCTCTTCCCAATGTGGCCATTGAATAAATGCCAGTTTTGCTTTCTACTACTCATTGTGTCTTTAATTGGACTACTGAGAAGAGGTGTCAACTCTGGCTGTCAGGGAGCCTTACAGAACCCAGGCTCTGACCTTCACTCTGGTAAGAAACCCTCCTCTCCCCAAAACAATAAGACTCAGAAAAAGATGCAAGACATGTATGGCAGAGTGCAGGAACTCAGGTGGGGTGGGAAGCATGGAAAGAGAAGTGACTCTAAATTGGATTGAGAAATGATGTATGATGTATGGAAATAGTTTAACAACAATAATAAATTTAAAAAAGGAAACCCTCTTTTGAAGGTCAAAGTCACACACTGGAAGATAAATGCAGCTCAAATGGAGTTGCCGGAAGCAAATGGAAGGAAAAAATGGTCCCAGAAGTTCAGAGATACGAGCAGTTGGTCAGCTGCTATCAATTTGTTGTTTACTTTGAGAAGGGCTGTGTTCTCTCTTAGTCATAAATGCTCCATTGAGAGAGCTGAGTAAGAAGTTTCTCTACTTGGTGATTCTGAATTAAAATGATTTGCATTTACAATTATTCTAAATATTCCAAATTAAGAGCATGAGTGAGGTTTGATTACTATTGAGTTAAAAATTGCTATGGAAGCGTAGTGTGAGAAGACAAGTTTTGAAATCAAGAAGTATAAATATGACGCCTAAGACAAGGCATGGAAACCACGAGAGATATGCCTAGCTGGCACCATCCTTGGTTTTTCTACTAACACTTAGTAGGTGGGGTCCAGGGAAGCTACTCATCTGAAACGTGTGAGACAGGACACCTGTGAGGAACAAGGAGGGATCTGGTTTGCAGACCATTAGTTGTGCAACCTTTAATGCTCTATGACTCAGACATTTAATTCTGAGTCTCAAGTTCCTCAAAAGTACAAGAGGAATTATGTTAATGATCTAAAACAAGGTCTTATGAAGACAAATATTTGATGACATGGTGTGGAGTTTAGAGCAACTCCTGACTCTCAACTCAACTGTTGTAGATCCTTCTCAGATCACCTCTGACAAGAGCAATTATTAAAACTGGACTAGACTTTATTCATTCGTGATATTGACATTTTATCAAACCAGCACCCAAAACAAATTTGCAAGTTGTTGTTTAGGAAAAACAAAAACAGCACTAATGAGATGCAGAACAAAGCAGAGGTTTCCAGTGAGTTCTCTAATACAGGATTAAAAAGGATTAATTACAAACCCAGATTCCAAACTCAGTGTTACAGGCTGAAACATCTGAAGCAAAAACCAGTAACATTCCTATTTCATCAGTCCTTCTTTGCACTAAATTCTGTCTTCCATCTCATAAACACTCCCATGGCCACTTATTAGCTTCCTATTGCGGTGGGGAATGGAAGGACAGGGAAGAGATGGGAATAACTAACACAAAAGGCTCAGAGACCATTGTGCAAGAGGGGGCAGGAAGGCTGTAAGGGGCCAGAGGTAGTAAATAAATACGAGGAAACCATATTGTCTGAACATCACAGGGTAGTTGCACATATGAACCTATAGCAGTTGCAACAGCATGCTCAAGACCTGTGCAAACCCAAGTTTGACAGCATGGATGGGGGAGGTAGGCAAGAAGCCGAAGCCCTGGCTGGGGATCTACTGGGATGCTGGGAAACAGAGTGCCAATTTTCTTCAGGGATATAAAACCTGGCAGGTTGACCAGACTCCAAGCAACTCAAGAGAATTTTGGGAATATGGATTAGACTCAATAGGCCTCCATAAAAAGAAAAATTATAATAGAGGATATGAAGTCAGGGGGAGTAGGGGAGGACTGGAAATGAGAGAGGAGGCCTGAATATGGTAAAATACATTGTATGAAATAATCAATTTTAAGTGCTAAAAAAATAAACCAATAACAACAAAATCTAGTGCCAGTTTCACTGAGTCCTCATACTTCCCATTAAGAAAAAGCTTTAGAAAGATAGCAGAGGCTAAAAAAACACTTGCAGAAATTGACTGAAATTAGTAAGAACTTGAACCCCACCCCCACCCCCAGCCAGATTGGTTAACATGCAAGAAGCTGGAAGAAAAATGTCCACACAAACAAGTGACACACAGTGAAGGCAAAACACAGAGTAACTGCACAGACTGCCTAATGCCACCAAGTGAATGCACTGGAGCTCACCAACCACACAGGTCCTGAACGTCCATGGAGAACTGAGAGTCCAAAATCAAGACAGAACGGTATGTGGGGGAGGGCATGATTGATGACTGAATTGTATTCCCCATAGTAAACTTTGGTTAGAATACTTAAATTTTAGGAGAAAATGTTTAATGATAGTATAATTTAATCAGCACTTTTCCACAAATATAAGCAGAATAGGAACTATGTTAATCAAGCTAACATTTATAAGGTCATTCATACAATGTTCAAACCCTAGCTTTACCAAGCACAATAGTAAGCCTCACAAGATTTTGTATATATATCACCACATAGGAGTTTAGTATAGATATGTGGGGGCTTATGTGAAATAACAGATATAAAGTTACCCCTCTCAATGCTGTTTATAAAAGCTTTGAGCTCTATGTAAAAAGCTGGTTAAATATGTTCTTGTCATTTCACAGATTGAAGCAGTGCAGCTATTACAACAAATGGTACAGATTTCTAATTTCAACTAGGCTGAATGGAATCATCTCCAGGAGAAATTATGAAAGAAAAGAGCAGAGTCTGGGATGGTGTGCAAATTACATGTAGTGTGCTTCTAATCTGCCCAGAGTGCCTAGGGAAGAATACAACAGAAATGAAACTGTCTGTGTTGCTTAAAGAACTTTTTTGAAGTCATGTGCATGTATTCCATTTTTAAATTCCAAAACAAGTAGCAACCTCTCTTCAATAAAAGAGCAGTGTTCCCTGCCTTACAACTTTCCTTCAATGCTGAGCACATACATAAAACACCAAGAATGACTAGTCTGGCAAGACAGCTCCATCTTCTTCAGAACCACCAACCATCTTCCCTATGTACACTGGAGTAGATAAAGGAATGCTCACAGCAGCCTGCAGGAAACAAGCTAGAAAACATTCAGAAGGGTCTGTTTTTGTATTCTGGTGAAAAAAAATTCTTTAAGGCTCTAAATATCTTACTGCCTTTGCTGTTGAGCAGGGTGTGGTGCCAAGTATGCTGTCTTGCATAAAGTAATTATCACAAAAATATAGTCTGCTGGCTCACAGCCATTCTTTATCCCTAGTCAAGTGCCAAGGAGACTGGCTAAACCTGTTCATATCAATTAATATCAACACATACCTCACTTACTAAACAGAATCACAAACTGTGTAGACCACCACCAATGTTATGCTCTGCCCACTGCCCTTGGCTAACTCCAAACAACACCCTGAAAAGCAATGAGACACACAAAATAGTAAATGCCCACCAACTGGCCCATTTCCTCAACAAAACTCTGGCCAACCCTGTGAATAATACACAGCAGCCATCATATGCCCCTAAAGAAAAAGATACACCCATACATACTCCACAGCTTTCAGAGCCCAATTCAAAGACAAGTCAACCTCTGGGCCCTGTTACATCACTTCCAGGTGATCATACAGCTTTGGGGAACAAGAAACAGTCTCTCCCTACTAGCAGCCAAGCCAGGTTACCATTTGAAATCAAATTCACTCACTACGAGTTATGTGATTATAGGCAAAATGGAACCAGGAATGCTACCACCCTCAGCCCACAGAACAGCAGTGAGGAAAGGCACACAGAGCTTTGGCACATGGATAACTGCCCATGAATATCACCAGCATTTCCATCTTTAAGCATGAACCTAACTAAAGCACCATGTGAACGAAACTGCCGAGTTTGGCTGCAAATGGGATGGACCTGGCCTATTTCAACCGCATTTGCAACTTTTCTCTGCCTGGGACTTGTTACAACAGAAATCCCTTTCAGTATTTTCCTTTCAAAAGTTGGAGGCTTAGCTGGGTGTGGTCTTGCCCTGACGGTACTATTTCTATTGTTTACTTATAAATCTTGAGGCCTCTCCTTAATCACTTTAATCTCACTTTCTCCATTGTTTACTTGTAAATATCTAGGCCTCTCCTTAACCACTTTAATCTCCTTATCAAGGGGAGCCTCTCCTTCCCATGCCTTGGCTCCAACATTAATCTCCCTCCTGCACTTTTCCAATCCAAACTGTACATTCTGCATTTCTTTCTGCCCCATTTGCTCTTTTTCACTGTAGATCTGTATAATATTCACCATTAATAACCATGTCACCATTTCTACATTAGGCTGTCTTGAAATATCCTCCACCAAAGATATTAGTCCATTGCATTGCAACTTAGCATTAGGCAAGCATTTAAGGCTGTGGGAAAACTGTGGCCAGACTCTTTGCCAAAATATCCCAGTTGCTGCTTAATTCTTTATTTTCCTCTGGAACTACATTTTTTGCAGCAATGCTTTCTTCCAGGTTTCTACTAGAATGGCCTGTTAAGCTCTGCTTACAGTAGTCAACAGCTTTTCTAGCCCAGAGTTCCAAAGTCTCCCACATATCTCCAAACACCCACATGGTCAGGTTCTTCACAGCCAACAGCCCACTCTCTGGTACCAAATACTGTATTAGTCACTTTTCCTGTTGCTGTGATAAAACCACCATGACCAAGGGAACTTACAAAAAGAAGAGTTTAAGCCAGGCATGGTGGTACATGCCTTTAATCCTAGCACTTGGGAGGCAGAGGCAGGCAGATCTTTGTGAGTTCAAGGCCAGCCTGGTCTACAGAGTGAGTTCCAGGACAGCTGGGACTACAGGAAGACCCTATCT
Source organism: Rhizomys pruinosus (assembly GCA_009823505.1). NCBI lineage: Eukaryota > Metazoa > Chordata > Mammalia > Rodentia > Spalacidae > Rhizomys > Rhizomys pruinosus. The sequence continues at coordinate 2,423,799 of VZQC01008122.1, forward strand.
CGAAAAGACCAAAAAAAAAAAAAGGAAGAGTTTATGGGCTGGAGAGATAGCCTAGTGGTTAAGAGCGCCGACTGCTCTTGCAGAGGACCCGGGTTCGATCCCCAGCACCCACATGGCAGCTAAGAACCATCTTTGACTCCAGTCCCAGGGGAATCCATTGCCCTCTTCTGACCTCCTGGGCATTGCATGTCACAGGTGCACAGACCTGCATGCAGACAGTACATTCATACACATAAAAAATAATTTTTTTAAAAAAGGAAGAGTTTATTTGACCTTACGATTGACAGTTCCAGGGCTATGTCCTGGAATGTGGTAGGGAGGCATAGTGACCAGGGCTAGAGCAGAAAGCCAAGGTTCACATCTCCGATGAGCACCAGAAGCCAAGAGAAAGAGCAACTGGAGCCCGCAAGGCTTGTTGAACTCACTAAGACTGCCCTCCAGTGACGTACTTCCTCCATCATGGCCACACCTTCTAAGATCTCCCAAAACAGTGCCGCCAACTGGGAACAAAATGTCTGAATACTTAAAGCCTATGGGGGATACTCTCATTCAAACCACCACACTGAGTTTTTCCATGTGGTGCTGAATGAGCTGAATGACAGTCTGTATGATAAGCCAAAAGGCAAGTGGGTGTTCAACTGCAAATCCATCAACTGACCAGTTCATACCAGGTAATTAATGCATCCTGCTTGGGCTTAACTAACATACAAGATTTTCAGTTAAGAGTTTCACTCTTAGTATCTGTTTACCTGTGTAACTGTGACTCCGTGTTATTTCTGCATTTTGCTTTCCTTTCAAGTTGAGAAAGTGACTGCTGACATCAACTTTTAGGGAAGTCCATCTCTTTTTTTTTTTTAATTTTATTTATTTCTGTATGTGTATGAATGTACTGTCTGCATGCAACCTTGTGCACCCGTGTCGTGCAATGCCGCAGAGGTCAGAAGAGGGTGTCCATTTCTAAGAGAAGCCAACTCACCCTCAACTGGGAAAAATGAAAACGCCAATTTCCACCAAGCTGACTGTCAGCATTTTCTAGAGGAACAAAACCAACACATTCTAAAAGGGGATGCATTTGACTGGCGTACACCATAGAGGAGAGGGAATTGGACAATGACCACCTGTGAGTGGAGAGGAGGGAGCCAGGTAGCTGCTCAGTCCATGAGGAACCTGATCAGTCTCAGTCTGGCACTCAACATCTAGAAGCTCTCTGGAGAGTTAATGGTGTTGAGTCCATTTCAGAAGACTGCAGAAGCTGGAGTCTGATGGTAGCAGAGGACAGCGACAGCAGCAGCAGCAGCAGCAGCAGCAAGATATACCCGCTCAGAAAGAAGAGAAGGCAGCCAAGCACACACTGCTTTCTCCTCAGACCTTTCCAATCTGGATCACCCACTGGAAGGTGCCACTTTGAGGGTTAATTCTCTATGGAAACATCTTCAGAGACACACCCAGAGGCATGTCTCCTAGGTGATTCTGCAAAGTAGACCAACCATCATAAGTCTACTCCTTGACAACTTGGCGCACAATCATATCTCATGTCTGGCTGGAGAAAATGTCACTCAATATGGGCTTTGAGAGTTTGTACCCATGTCCCACTTCCAGTTCACTTCCTCTGCTTCCCACTGTGGAATGAAATGCTACCTCTTGGCTTCCTGCCCTAGCTTCCTGCTGGCCTGCCTCCTCTGACATTACAGACTATCTCTCTAGAACTATAAGTTCAAATAAACTATCTCTTCTACAAATATGTGGTCTTGGACATGGTATTTTATCACAGCAACAGAAAATAACAAATATACATATTAAAAGAGTAGGAGAGTAAAGGAAATATAAATATCTAAGTGATATGATATATGAAAAAAACCTATTCTTAAAACAAGAAAGACATGACAATTACAATCCTTGTTTCTGTACTGGTCATATGACCATTGTGAGAATGAAACTTTGTGTGTGGCTTGAAGCAAGAACTTGTAAGGCCTGTCCTGGGAGATCTCCAGTTATGTGATATCTCTGTGAGCTTCCAGAGTTATCTATAGCAGGAAGATTTGGGATATTACAATGATTCTTGCTTTGCCTTATCTCTGCAAAGTTCCAGGCCCCTTCCGTTGAGGCGTTGAGCAAAATCTCACACCTCTAGTTACCTGTTGCACAAACCAGAGCTCTGCAGCCCCCTAATTAGAACCAAGGTGGCTCGCCCCTCCCTTCTGCCTGCTCCCCACTTCCTTGCACAGTAGTCTTGAATATACAGACTTCACTGACAGAAAATAAAGGGAGTTCCTATCCTCCCCGAGCGTGCGTGTGTGAGTTCATTCCATTCTAGGGGTGATCTCCAGTGGTTTTTCCCTCCCCTCTTCTTGTGGGAGCAAAGCCTAGAGACTGTCGGCCTGCAGGCAGGAGGCAAGTCCTGGAGCTGAGCCGAGAAGGGAAGGACAGCGTGTGGAAGGCGGTCACACGTGACTCAAAGACACTGGCACCCAATGTGGGGCTTTTAGAGGGAATTTTATTGGGGTTCTCAAGGGGAATTTTAGCAGGTTCTTGGGAGGAGGGGGTCTGCAATTTAATTTTGTTGTTTTCCTTTCCTAGCATGGTTTGGTGAGAAGGCCCTAAGCATTGTCTCACTGCAGCTAGTAGTGGCAAGAAATAGTTTAGCAGAAACATTGCATGCAAACAAAAGGCAAGTGTATATGCATAATTGGTGTCTGTTCTAGTAAAAACGAAACCCTACCTTTCCACAGTAGAAGGCTGCAAAAGCTAGACTCAGCAGTAGCAGTGGCAGACATCTTATTCAGAAAGAAGCAGCTAAGGCAGACAGCTACATACCACCTTTTCCTCAAACCTCCTTATATTTAGAATGTCCTTCGAGTGCAGCTCTTCCCTCATCAGTTATTCCTCCTCTGTCAAGACATCATTACAGATACAATCACGGGCATCTCTGAGGTAATTCTAAGCCCTGTCAAGCTGACAATCAATACCAACTATTAAATTGGCAATTTGAAAAATAAAACCCAAGGTCTCAATGACTTCCTACCACTCTAAATGTCCAACCAATCTGCTTAGTGTGTTAGAGTAACTACACTTATGGAGTATATGATTTATCTTTATATCTTTTCTATTTTATCTTTTTATCTCTGAAGGAAGAGTTAAAACCAATCCATACTTTTTCTTTAAAAATAACAAAATACATACACAAAATCTACCATCTTGATAATCTGTAACTATGCGGTCTCTGCCACTAAGAATATTCATATTGTTCCCAGCTAGTATTACATCACCACAATTTCTGCATCGCCCCAAACAGAAATTCCGTTCAACAGTATTTCTTCATTCTCACTACCCCTATACTCAGGAAACCACCATTCTACTAGCTGTTTCTAATGAATGACTAATCTAGATACTTAATATAAGTGTACCAGAAACAGTATTTGTTTTTTTATAAAAGACTTGTTTCACTTAGCACAATGACTTTAAGATCATACATGCTGTACCACGTGTAAAAATTGACTTCCTCTTTGTGTGTGTGTGTGTGCGTGTGTGTGTGTATACATGTGTCAGTAGTGTAAAGACCAGAAGTCTACATAAGTAATTTCCTCTATTACTTTCCAACTTACTTTTTGAGACAAGGTCTCTTATTGAACCTAGAGTTCACCAACTGGGCAAGACCATCTAGGCAGCAAGACCACCTAGGCAGCAAGACCATCTAAGCAGCAAGACCAGCTAGGCAACAAGACCGGCTAGGCAGCAAGACCAGCTAGGCAGCAAGACCAGCTAGGCAGCAAGACCATCTAGGCAGCAAGACCATCTAGGCAACAAGACCATCTAGGCAGCAAGACCATCTAGGCAGCAAGACCAGCTAGGCAACAAGACCAGCTAGGCAACAAGACCAGCTAGGCAACAAGACCAGCTAGGCAGCAAGACCAGCTAGGCAGCAAGACCATCTAGGCAGCAAGACCATCTAGGCAACAAGACCATCTAGGCAGCAAGACCATCTAGGCAGCAAGACCATCTAGGCAGCAAGACCATCTAGGCAGCAAGACCATCTAGGCAGCAAGACCATCTAGGCAGCAAGACCAGCTAGGCAGCAAGACCAGCTAGGCAACAAGACCAGCTAGGCAACAAGACCAGCTAGGCAGCAAGACCAGGTAGGCAGCAAGCTCGCAGGATCCTTTCTCTACCTCCCAATTTCAGGATCACAGGTACACACACAACCCCCAGATTCTTTTTGTGGGTGCTGGGGATCCAAACTCAAGTTCCCATGGCAAGTACTCTCCTAACTGACCTGTCTCTCCAGCTCCAATTTCCTTCCTTTTAAAGGCCAGCCAAGTAACATCATTCTACATTGTGTATATGGCATATTTTGTTTCTCTATTTATATATCAATAAATATTTAGGTTGCTTCCAACAATTAGCTATTATGAATAATGTTATGAACATGGGTGGGTAAATACTTCTTTAAGGCCCTATTTTTAATCCTATGTATATATAACTGGAGATAGCATTGCTGTATCATCAGATGGTAGTTCTATTTTTATTTTTTTTTGAGATCTGCCACACTGTTTTCCACAGTAGCAGTACAATTTTAAATTATCATCAGAAACACAGAAGAGTTACAAGTTTTTCACATCCTCATCAACACTTGCTATTTTCTATTAAGATAATAACCATCTTAAACATGAAACATTAAAACCAGTTGATTGAATTTATTTTTTTTTTTTTATCTTTTTGAGACAGGGTCTCTCTGTAGTCCCAGCTGGTCTGGAACTCACTATGTAGACCAGACTGGCCTTGAACTCACAGAGATCCACCTGCCTCTGCCTCCTGAGTACTGGAATTAAAAGTCTGTGCCACCACACCTGGCACTCTGAATTTAATTTTTATCTCATCTATGTAGTTGACAAGAAAACCTGATTTACAGGAGTACATAAATTTGCATGAATATATAAATACCTTCTGATAAATAAAATTTTTAAAAGTTGCCTATTTTATTATGAATATGAATGTACTGTCTGCATGTAGGTCTGCGCACCTGTGTCGTGCAATGCACGTGGAGGTCAGAAGAGGGCATCAGATTCCCCTGGAACTGAAGTTAAAGACGGTTCTCAGCCGCCATGTGGGTGCTGGGGATCGAACCCGGGTCCTCTGCAAGAGCAGTCAGTGCTCTTAACTGCTGAGCCATCTCTCCAGGCCCCTGATAGGCAATTTTAATAAAGCAGCTGAGAAGAAAAAAGAAAGGGGAAGGGAGAGAGAAGAGAAGGGAAGGGAATGAAAGGAAAGAAAGCGAAAAAAGATTTCTATGCAAATCTGAGGCCTACACCTCGAAGGTGAAACACTTTCTGTAAACTTCAGTTCCTGCACTTGCCTAGTAGAGCTTCAAACACCCGCATGTTAAAAGTTCTTGGGAGAAGTTAAGTACTTAGTGTAGTGTTCAGTACCTAATAAGCATTAAAATAAGGACAGGTGGTGGTGATAAGGAAGAGGAAGTTTCATTATTACTAGAATACCAGTAGAAGCTACAAAAGACCTCATGTTAGGATTTAGTATAGATTTATCAGCTATTCAGATGATACTGGTCCACTATAATTGGACATATACCCCCCAGACCTCAAGGATGTCATTATATTTAAGAAATTTTTCTCATTTTTCACTTTTAAATAAATATATAAAAGTAGATAGTGTCATAAAATAAGTAGTGTCAAGACAACACAAAATTATACTTTTCACAGTTTGAAAAAGTGGTAACAAGAACTTGTCATGTACCTTAGATTATAAATAATCTAGTTCTACAGCAAAAAAATAAAGGACATTGTGAGACAACTGCTGCCCCTCTTTTCTTAGTTAACTACTTAAAATAGCTATCTTTTTAAACTTTTAGTTTGAGCTCAATTCCTACAGTCTATGGAAAAACAAAAGCACCATCTGCTGAATGATGCATAGGTATGTTTTCTTTAGGATCTTACCTGGCTTCTCAGTGATATTCAGAGACTCTGAGTTAAGTCTTAGAAATCATTTAACCCTAACTCCCACCAACTAGCACTGCCCTCTGTTTCTGAAACTACCAATAAATTATAAACAAATATAGAATTCTTGGGAAGCTGAAGTGTTATATAAAGAAGATGTATAAACACATTTAAAAAATGAAATAAATGGAAACAGATTTTAAAATAAAATCTAAATGAAAAGGATGCTAATCAAAACCCTGCAAAACCCTTCATAAGTACACTGTTCTCAGTACCTTACATTTATTTATTAACAGTTCTAATCTGCATTAGCCTTTTGATTTGGGTCTATCCATATTACTTATATTTTAAACTACTCCTTAAGCTGGGCGTGGTGGTGCACGCCTTTAATCCTAGCACTCGGGAGGCAGAGGCAGGCGGATCTTTGTGAGTTCAAGGCCAGCCTGGTCTACAGAGTGAGTTCCAGGACAGCTGGGGCTACAGGGAGACCCTGTCTCAAAAAGACCAAAATAAATAAATAAATAAATAAATAAATAAATAAATAAAATAAACTCCTTAAAACTTTGACACATTATTTGCATACTCTGCTGAGAAATGTCCACGTAAAATAATACCCTACCACCCTAATTATGAACTGGCTCAGGTCTCCAGTCTTTCCAGTCTGCTAATATAGACTATACTAACCGACTTCCCTACCACCTGAAGAAATGGTCCACAGCATCAGCTTGCCTTGATAATGGCATTAGTTTAGGTTTATTAGCTTGGGTTTAATCAGGAACCTTTTTCTGCATCAATAATTGTTCTTTTAAGATACTTTAAAATTACTTTCCAATTTTTGTAATTAACCTATATGGGTGTATAATTTTAAATGTTTCTCTAGTGGTTCAAGATTTTTTTTATTATATATGTTTTTTTACAAGATTATGTTACTAATCAAATCTAGACCCATGTCCCCCACCCTATCCCCTCACCCCACCAGAGCTCATGCATTCTGCCAAACATGCTTTTCATCTCTTTCTCAGTCTTTCTCAAAATTCTCCATGTGGAAGTTGACTGTTTTGAGCAGAAGTTCAGTTTCAGTCAGTTATTTGATGCAGTCATTTCTGTTGTTGTTGTTGTAGTTGTTGTTGTTGTTTCCAATATGCATCACTCCCAACTGCTTGGACAAAAGCTCAAGGGGCTGTGCACAAGAAAAACTAGGTAATTGGCACAAACATCCACAGATGAGGGATAAGTGGTTCAAGATGTAATGGAGGATCTTGGCTGATATTTCAAAGAAGTTTTTAGTGTGTGTGTGTGTGTGTGTGTGTGTGTGTGTGTGTGTGAATAATATCAAAATATATCATGTACATGTATGAAATTCTCAAAGAAATTATTTTTTAAAAAGTTGAGTGCTGACAACAGAGTACCTTCTCTGTCACTATCTTTACCCTCAACCCCGCCCCAGTTACTGATCTTGTGAAATCTGGATCCTACCTTCCAGAAGCACCCCAAGTGCAGCCTTCTGCCCAGTGTTGACATCATTCCTGCTATTGAGAGCCACTGTTACCTAACAGTCAGAGCACCTCTGAAGCTTAGGACTACAGCCTTTAAAAGGAAGCTTTTCAGGGTGTGGACAGGAAACTAGATCTCCTGAGTCTCACTGTGATGATGATCAGACATTTCAACTGCCACTCTGCATCCTGAAATATGACCCAAGATAACCAAATGACAAGGCTGGTAAAAATCTTACCCCTTATTCAGAGCAGCCATGGCAAACATATATGCCCTCTGAGCCACACGGGACTCTTGTTGTTTATAGCAATTCCCTCTTCCCAACAGTACCACAAACTATACTCAGCTCTCAAGTCTCTGCCATCTCCTTTACACTCAAACAGCTCTTCAGCTTTTATCTTTTATGATTGATATTTTTTTAATATCTTGCAGTTGTTTTAGGAAATATCCCTCAATTGAGACATTGTTTCCTCTATACATCCTTAGCTGGGGTGGGTTGCCTATGGTCCCTCATTAGTAATGCTAATGGGATTCCTTGTTTAAGATGTTGTTCATCTCCTGCAACCCCCATCTCCTCCTGCTTAAAACTGCTCCTATTTTCTTTCAGAATTAACCATACTATTCACTGTGATTCTCTCTGATCTCAGTATCTGATCTATTCGTTTGTTTGGCTGGTATTTGCTAAGCACTTGTTCCTTTGTACTGGAGACACCACAGTGGAAAAAGACACCATCTCCACCTTACAGAGTTGATATTCTAGTTTGGAAAAGTAGACATGAGCAAGAAAGTCAACAAAGCGCATACCCTGTGTTCTGCTGAAGGGCTTCCAAGAAAACAATGCAACCATGGCACAGGAAGTGGCAGTGAGGAGAAACTGGATCAGCAACTGCTGATGTGGCCTGCAGTGCAGTAACAACAAAGAGCTTCGGGAAACATGGGTTGTTCCCTGTTTCTTCTGGCATAAAATTCACAGTGGAACTCCTCTAACGACACCTGAGGTCTGTGTACAGCACCCCAGACCTCTTCACACTCTCTTCTCTGGCCATCTGCTCTGCCAGTAACACTTGTCCTTCCTCCAAATGTGCCCTGTGGTGCCTGCTTCCGTCCTTCCCACCGCCCACCTGCAGGAGCTTCCTTGTCTTGTCTATTCTCAGCACTACCCCTGGGAAGTCCTTCAGTGCTGAGGACTGAACCAGGGAGGAAATGACACAAACAGTATCAGGGTAACAACAAATGAACAAGAGGCTCCCAATACCTAAGCCAAATTGTTTATATTATTTTATGAACATTATGCAAAATTTTGACTATATACAAAAATACTTTATGATTTTAATTAAATAGGACACTTGATGAAATGTTTGATTTTTCCCTCTTCTGAGAGTTCATTAAGGAAATCAGTTTGAAGATGTAATTCTGTGTGTCTCATTAGCATTACTAATAAGGGACAGGAGGCGACCTACCCCAGCTAAGGCTTATCATGCAATTCTTGAGGAAAAGCAACTTGTAAATAAACATCCTGAATATGAACAATGTGAATATGTGCTAGGGAGACAGCTCATTTGGAAAAACACTGGGCCTGAGCTTGACTCTAGAACCCATGTGAAAAGCCAGATATGGTGGAGCACATCTACAATCCCAGCTCACCTATGGAGAGATGGGAGGCTGGAAGTTTGAAGGCAAGTTACCCTAAGGTACACAGTGCAGCCACATCAACAAGAGAGATCCTGCGTCAAAGAAGGTGAAGGTAAGAATTGACTTTTGAAAGCTATCCTCTTATACACATATCATGACATGTGTGTATGCTCATACACATGCACATATACTAAATAAATGGGTTTTAATATGTAAACACCTACAGGGCAGTAATGGAATATTCCACTTAGATCAAACTACTGAGTGACACTTTAAGTCACTTCAGCACATAAATTTCTAAGTCCAGATAAGGTTTGGTGTGCTACAGAAGTGTGAGACAGGATCCCTACCTTCAAAGAGGTTGGAAAATGTGGTTAAGAACTAGCAAGATGGCTGGATGGATAAGCATGCTTGTTTCTTACATAAGCCTGACAATCTACATTCATTGGCAGAAATCCACAGGGGAAGCAAAGAACCAACTCCCAAAAGCTGTTCTCTAACAGCATGGCTTAAGCATACTCACACATACATATCATACAAACAACAATAATAAATTAAAATGTATTTATTTAAAACCAAGAAAAATGTGGTAAAAAGGTAAAATACACAGTATCATTAAAACCCTCTGAAAAAAAAGAAAACGTTAGGATTACTTTCCAGATAATTAGACATAATTACATAAACAATTACAGTTTTAAGTATGGGTATTTAAAAACTAAATTGGGCATCTTGCTTCACGGTTTATATATATTGGAGGGAGGGAGGAGCTGTGCCCCCCCCCAACTCCCCTTCACGACCTCTTTGAGCAGAAAGCTTGCTTTATGGATGGTAACTGCCTTCACTACACAAGATATTTACAATTTAAAAACATCTGGGGTAGAGGCCAATCTGTAGTCACTGTCAACAGGATACCCTTGACCTGGCCCCTCATCTGTTCTTCATGAACTCCCTCCTGACCAGCAGCCTCTCACTGGACAGGCTTAAATCTATAGCTACTACTAATGAAAAACACTTAAATGGATAATCTTCCTGTCTGTAAAAAAAAAAATGACTTGAAGTTTTACCTCCAGCATCTCCCTATGCAAAGACTTAAAAATGAGGAAAGAAAAGAGCTAAAAGTACAGCAAGAGAAATAGGCAAAGGAAGCTGCAGACCTGGACTCATTCCAGAGCTGAAAGGACATGGGAGGGGGGGTTAAGCCCACTGAGAGCCCACTGCTTTCCATCTGTCCCCATGGCTGAAGAAGCAAAGGGCAGGCCAATCTCACCCTTCCCTCATTCTATCCTAGCAACAAACAGCTGCCCATAGTCGTCTTCTTCCTAATCAGTTGTCTATAAATTTACTAAGATTTTAGGACCTCCCTATTTAAAGCTATGTATATCACAGTTTTGTTACAGAATACTATGGGGATGGAGGAGGGAAACAGCTTCCCTTTCAATCTCCAGATTCCTAGTATCAATTGCATTACTATCGACTGCATTTGTCTATGTGAAGACCTCGAAGATTTCCTAAGTGGATTAGAACTATGCCACTTTATACATGCATACTAACTCTTCTACTTTATCAACAGCCCTAGGTGTAGACTGATTCGCTCACAGGTCAGAAAATAGAGTAAGACTGCCAGCACACATCATCTTATCTCATGATATCATGGTAATGTGGACAGAAGCCCAATCTGAAATGTTGTCAAGTCATATTAATACAAAACCATGACCAAAGTGGGAGAGGAGGGCAAATCTCTAGATGAAGAACTTTAAATCTTCATGGAGGCAAAACTACCCCAGCTCCATTGCATTCAGAGTGCTCCCATGGTTAAAATGAGAACCTCACGTGTCTCCCCAAACCCCAGTCCTGTGAGTACAGTTTACATTTTTATCTTCCTTTGTCAATGACAGGGAGATATTAGCTACTGCCTGAGCTACAGAGGGAAAACAAACTTGCAAACATGTGTGAATACAACCAAATGGTATTTTTCCAGAATAGCTAAAACACACTGCCCTAAGTGCCATGGAACTAGAAGTGACTTCCAGGTTCCCAGCTCTCAGCTGAGAGTAGAGCTCTGCAACTTGCCTTCAAACACATTAAGGTGACAGTCACACATAGGCAGACACCTCCACAGTCACCATCACGCCCACAGCTGGATGGTCTGAGGCCTCAGGAGTTGGCAGGACTCAGGCCTGTCAGCCCGTTCACCTCCATATTTATATAGTGCAGGTTATAAGGATCCTATTTTATCAAGAGAAAGAAGGAAAGCCAGGCTAGCCAAGTCACTGACACTGACATTGACACTGCGCTGGCTGGTAGCTATAAATCCTCCCATGTCCCTGGAAGTGTAGGAGCATGTTATACTTGCCCAGACTAGAGAGAAGATTCTGAGCAAGTAGGCCTATATAAACAGTGACTGCTTTTCCTGTCTAGCAGTGGAAATACACTAACATATACTCACACACACACATCTGAAATTCATTATGCAAAATACCTGAAACCATGGTATGCCATTCCCTACCTATTCAGTGACATTCTCACCAGACCTCTCCTCGGGGATCAGATGGAGCAACTTTGGGCATCTGGGTGGTGCCCGAGAACATTTGCTTTTAACAAGCTCAGGCAAGCCTAGAGAACACTGGAGTAGACAATTTCGCTCTACTCTGCAGCACCAATTATGTTAGCTTATAAATGATGACAATAACAAATAATGATCTTCTTATATAATCCTGCTTATTTAATGCTACCATGTTGACAATATCCACTTTAAAGAAAGGTTGTGGATATTGTCAACATGGTAGCATTAAATAAGCAGGGGCTACAGACAGGCCCTGTCTCGAAAAGACCAAAAAAAAAAGGTTGTAAGTTGTGCAACATTGCACAGCTAATAGGTGATGGGAAAGAGATTCATATAGGGGTTGAATTCCAAGAGCTGTGTTGTGACCATTATATACAGAGCCTCATGGAAAAGCATAGAACCTTCTCACTACTTAAAAAATAATGGCGGAGCTAGGGAGGTGGCTCAGAAAGAGCACTGACTGACTGCTCCCAGAGGACTCAGGGTCAGTTCCCAGTACTTACATGGTGGCTAACATTTGTCCATATTCTAGTTCCCAGGAGATCCAACACCCTTTTGTGACCTCCAAGAGAATTGTACAGCACAGGTGCACTGACATACGTGCAGCAATACACTTATACACATAAAATTAAAAATATTTTAAAAAATAATGGCAGTTAATTATTCTACAAAAGTAGAAAAGATGTAGAGAAATATTTCTGAATAACTTCTTTCAAATTACTGCTTACATATACAGAGCTCAAACTTTTTATTCATGTGGCCTTCATGCCCCTCCAGTGGTTTTAATACTAGACTGTAGACCTGTCCCTAGGAGTTAAAAGAGCCAATCAGAGGGCCAGTGGCTCTGCCCATAAGAACAATTAGTTTCATAGAATTACAGTATAATTTAGCCCCCAAATCTGGTTACTCTCAGGTGGAGGGTAGGTGTCTTTGTTTTAAGACAAGTTGAGCAGCATTAAACGGAAAGGTTACACATTTCTATTGCTTTCTAAAGAACAACAACCAAAAATTCGCAAAGATCACCAATTTAAGATGGTTAGACTTATAATTTTGTGACCTGGCAATGGTGCTAAAGCAGTAGCATTCAACAGGAACTGTGTCTACTTGGCGCTGCTGCTGGTAGCAGTCTAATACTGTCACACTGAAGAGCGGCAGCTGGAGACCCGAAGGGGAAGCAAGCAACTCTATGATGCACTGGGTAGACAAGCAAGGATGTAAGGTAGGCTGGTTGTGTGAATTGAGCACATTCTCTGCCCAGTGCTATCTCCCATTTATTGTTGGTTTATCAGGACATAATGACTCAATCATAAGTTGCGAAGCATCTGTATTCAAATGTTTTATATGCTATTTTTTATTACCTCTAACACTAATTTTTTTTTTTTTTTGNTATAGAATACAACACAGAGACAGTGACAGAGTCAGATTGACACGTCAGGCTGAGCACACTTCCATTAGACTGGAGGGCAGGGGCCCCAAGGTCTGATCCTCTAACACTTTTTTTTTTTTTTTTTTGGTCTTTTCAAGACAGGGTCTCCCTGTAACCCCAGCTGTCCTGGAACTTACTCTGTAGACCAGGCTGTTCTTAAACTCACAAAGATCCACCTGCCTCTGTCTCCCAAATGCTAGGATTAAAGGCATGTGCCACCACGCCTGGATAACACTAATATTTTAAAACAAAGAAAATGAATTTTCTCTACTTGCCCTCAGTTCAAAGATAAAAGGTTTCATCTGTCATAGAAACAGTACCTCAACACAACAAGCCCTCTCCACCCCCAGGTTAACTGAAACCTCATCAAGTCTGAAAAGGAAACAAAACCCAAAACTAAAGACAAACTTGTAATTGATCAACAAGCATTTCCAGGGGCCTTCCCATGCATACAGCAGAGACCCTGTCTCCCTGGAGCTCCATCCTCTGAAGAATTCAACCCAGAGTTTGCTGAACTGTGACAAACGCTGCCAAACAAGAGCAGTGGAATAGGACTGGTGGCCAAGGAAGGTCTTCCTGATAAGGAGTCACCTGAGCAGTGGGTGAGGGAACTACAGAGAAGGCACACTTGTGGATGAGACAGCCTGGCCCAGAGGAGACTGCTCAGCTCTCCCTCCACCGCAGCCAAAGCACAGTCCTCCAAAGCCTTCTATCTACGGAGATGGCTCTACCTCTACCCTCTGCCTCTGCCATCCTTCCCTCCCTTCCCCTCTTCTGAAATTCTATCCCTCTGGTTCTACAAACCTCTACCAAAAAGTGATTTCCCCAAGTGACTTTGCTGATCTCTCAATCATATATGGATCACATTTGTTAGACATGGTATTTCCCCAGCACTCATCACAACTGTAATTAAGTCATTATTTCTGAATTCAATGGATGCCCACCCCCAACAAACTAATGTCTATAGGGGCAAAGATCATATTGGCTGGACTCTTTTTATCCTTCTCCAATGCTTGAAAAATAGCAAAGTTTGATATGCACTGGGAAAGATGCTTCTGTGCGCTCTCAAGTTCAGCATAGGGTTGTACACAGCACAGAGTTCCCTCTTCATAACAGATGTTTGGAACTATGAAAAGGCCATGCTAAAATAATGAAGGCATAAGCTGAGCAGTATAGTGTTCACACGTTTTCAGTTCATCTTACAGAACTGTATTCTGAAAGAAGCATCAGAGCAAAGAAACGCCTGAGGTCACAGAGGCCAACCACAAACACCCACTTGGAACAAATTAGTGATGTGCTGCACAATGATTAGAACATAAAGTCTATTTAAAGAGAATGGACACCTGTTGCAGGCAATGAAGAGCAGTGCTGCAGGACGCAGGCCATCACTCATGCAGACACATAAAGACACATGCGCATACGTGTGCATGCATGCATGAGCATGCACATGCACCTGTGCACACACTACAAGTGCCAGGAACCTGAGAAGTATTTCACATACATTCACTCTCAGAAGCAAGCCAGTCCATGACAGCAAGCATTCATAGCAAAACCAGGAAAGAGCAATGCAGAACACTGAAGCTCTGCAAACCCTGGAGTCTACCGGTCCCCAAAGTCCTATTGCCGAGTGTGAGCCACTCAGCTGCTCACAGACAAGCAGTCCCAGGTTAGAGGCCTGGGACTAGATGACACAGCCTGTTGCTAACTAGGTCCTGCCAACAAACCCCATCCCTCTGAGTTCATCCATCCTTCTGACAGACTGACCAGCCATGCACAAAAGGTCCCTAAAACACTCACAATAAATACCTCAAATCAAGCTTTCCTAAGAAACAATGCAGTGTTATAAAACTCCAAAAGCACTGCTTATTGCTGAGTCAGAGCAAAATAGAAGGACTTTATCATCCATTTCCCTTGCAGCTGCCACTGGATCTGAGCCGACACCAGGCCTCCTGTCTCTGTGCTCCCATGCAGCTCTACTGAGCAACAGGAGCAGCCCAGGAACACGACAGCCCTGAGCCTCTGCCAGCAAGGATTTGATAGCCAAGCTAACTAGCAGGTGGCTAGAAACCCCCTTCATCAAACACTCTGGAACACGAAAATCACAACTTGTGTAGGAGCAGAGCAGGGGAGTGAGGCCTGAGCTACGGAACCCACACTCTACCATCTCTACTTCAGTTCCTATCTCCGGGTTCATGCTTTGAGTTCCTGTCAATTATCTTTCCTCAGTGATGGATCACATCAACAGAAAACAAAACAAAAACCTAGAAGACCCAGCCAAGCTTGACTTAGGATGAGGCCTACTGAACCCCCATATCAAATCTCTTCAGGGGCAACACACAGAGAGACTGTTGAAGGTACACTCTCCTGAGCCTAGCCATTCTACCAGAACATGGCATCCTGAGGTACCAGGAGAGTGCTGTTGGAAGCAGGACACTGTTGAAAATGATAGGAATTGGCTCCATGAAGAGTCGGAGGGTTTTTTTCGTTCTTTCTTTTTTTAATGTGTGTGAATGTACTGTCTGCATGTAGGTTTTGGTGCACTCGTGTCGTGACCTCAGAGGTCAGAAGAGGGTGCCGGATTCCCCTGGAACTGGAGTTAAAGATGGTTCTTAGCCACCATGTGGGTGCTGGGAATCGAACCTGGGCCCCCTGCAAGAGCAGTTGGTGCTCTTAATTGCTGAGCCATCTCTCCAGCCCAAGTTTTTTTTTTTCTTTTAAGAAAAATGCTAACACCAAATCCCCAGTTGAAAGGCAAACTGAGCAACAACATTGTTGTTATATTTCTTTGTATCTGAAAGCATCTGTGCTGTGAATCTCTTAAAAGGCTCTAAAATTGACCTACTACTTATATTCAGACATTGTAATTACTGTATATGGGTGGAAGATATGTATTCATATTTTAAAGTAACATAAAATTAAAGGGAAAAATGTGAACCCCCAAACATATTTTGGTTAACATACAGTTATTCTCAGAGATCATAATTTTGATACATATGTGTTGTTTATGTACTCAAATCTGGAGCAATACAAAGGGGAGGGAACAACAACAATACAAGGACTGGGTCAAAGAACTGACTGATACAGTTAAATTCTGCCCAAAACAACAAGCTCTGCAGAAAAAATTCCTTGAAAAGACTGAGAGAAAGATGCAAGACGTGTATGGCAGAATGCATAAACTAGGGTGTGGGGAGGGGCAGGGAGAGGGACTGAAAAATAATGTATGAAATTACAAAATATCAATAAAAAGAAAATCAAATGAAAAAAATAGAAAATCAAGTGATAATGTGAACCAAAGAACTTTCAACATTTAAAGAGCTATTCTAGCACTTCACTGTAGTTCCCCTAAGAGTATGTGTAAAAAAGTTTGTCAAGACATTGTTAACCCTGCACACACAAGATTTTGATCTGGTTTTGACAAGTCAGGACAGAAAATATCTAAGGAAAAAAAAACCTGTACTGAACATGCACAGACTTTTCTCGTCATAATTTCCTAAACAATGCAGTATAACAACTCTTTTTATTCAAATATGACCTCACTTTTTACAGGGGAATGAAGTATTTTCAGATTTTGGTATTTGTGGGAATTTGTGAAATCAGTTTCCCCTGGCTACTGTCGCTAGAATATGGTTTTGTCTGGCGCATGTGAGGCACTGAGCTCCAAGCCCACCACTACAAAGAAAAAAGGGGGGTTTTAAAGTACAAAACTTGATCTGGGATCTCTCAAGACCACCCAAAGCACAGGTAGGAACTGGGTGCTGCAGCCAGGTGGACTGTTTGATTTGATTTATTCATCTTTGGCTCTCAATTGGCTTTTGTGGCTGTGGGGGCGGAGCTGTCCTCCCAGCTGGTATAAAAGGTAGGTTTGTGTGAGTCCTGAGATGGGGATCTCCCAAGACCACCTGAAGCACAGGTACCAGGTTGCGGGCTAAACAGCAACCCTGCCCCCCCCCAACTGAGATTGCCAAAGGAAGGAGCGGCCAAGTGGATTCTTTGGAGAACCTTCAGAACAGAAAGGGAAGAATGAGTTGGACTTCCAATAGAAAGCCTAGAGCTTAGAGAAGTCAACATTCCATAAGCAAGGAGTAAAGGAGAAAAACAAAATCAATCAAACAAACAACGAAGGCATCCGAAGGAGGCAAGCAAAGCAAGTCTTCAACAAGAGACATTTGGGATTCACATTGGAATACAGGCAAAGAGAAACCCATATGCCAGGGACACAAAGAAGAGTCAACATGGGAAAGGTGCAGGATAATTCCACACCAAGCTCTACCAACCCTGTGGAAGATTCCTACAGTGGGATCCCCCTGGGGATGACCCAGGACACAGATATTTGAAGTACAATTGTGAACATACTTAAAGAAGTCTGAGATTATAAAGAGCAAATCAAATAATTAAGAAAAGAGAATGAAAAACTCAAGAAGGACCCAGAGAGAGAATGACAAACTCCAGAAGGAAGTGGAAACACTGAAAAGATCCCATGTTTAAAAAGATAAGGAAACCAACCAGCAAAGCAAAGAGCTACAGGAAGATATTGAGGAACTCCAAAAGGAAGTGGAAATACTAAAGAAATCAGAAGAGGAAATGAAAAAGGAAATCAAACACTCATCCAATCAAGAGGAAAGGAATGGAAAAAGCCTCAGAAGCAGAATGGAGGAAGCAGAACAAAGAATATCAGACCTGGAAGATAACACAGAACAACTAAAAACCTCAAGGGAAAGATTATCAAAAATTTAAAAATACACAAAGTGGAACAACCAGAACTGTGGACACTATGAAGAGATCAAACCTCTGCATCATAGGAATAGAGGAAGGAGAAGAATCCCAAGAGAATGGTATTGATCAGATCTTCAACAGAATAGATGAAAATTTCCCCAAGCTAAAAAAAGACAAACCAATACCAAATTACAAGAAGCACATGGAACTCCAAACAGACAAGATCAAGATCAGAAAAGAAACTCTCCACACCATATCATAGTTAAAATGCTAGACATCCAAAACAAAGGACAAAATCCTTAAAGCCACAAGAGAAAAAACAAGTGACCTATAAGGGGAAACCTATCAGAATTACAACTGACTTCTCAGTGCAAACTATGAAAAGCAAGAAAGAACGTGGAGCAAAGCAATCCCATTTTAAAGGACTATAGATGCCAACCCAGGTTACCTATAACCCAGCAAAAATGTCGATTATAGTTGAAGGAGAGAGAAAAACCTTCATGACATAAACAAGATGAAAGGAATTACATGTCTGAAAACAACCCTTCGAGAATACGAGGAAGCAAATTTGAAGAAAGAAAGGACAACCACCCCAGGCACTAGAAGAGAAATCAATAAAAGCGAAACTGCAGAAGTAGAAGCCTAAACACAAAACCGCAAAGCATAATAAGACGAAAGAAGCACACACAAACCTATCAAGTCAATAACCTTAAAATTAATGACGACTAAACTTCCCCAACAAAAGACATAGACGCGAAGATTGGATAGGAAACAGAAACCTTCTATATGCTGTCTACAAAGAAGACACTCTTAACTTCAAGGACGGCACCACCTTAAGTGAAAGGATGGAAAAAAATATTTCCAAGCAAATGTACCAAAAGAAAGCAAGAGGAGTGCTATTTAATACCAAGACAAATAGACTTCCAATAAAAGAATCAGAAGAGACCAGAAGGCCATTACATTTTATCAAAGGATACAATTTCACCAAGAAGATTTCACAATTAAATATATATATATGCCCCAAATTCTGTGGCACCAAACTTTATAAAGACAATTTCTCCAGGACACAAGTCACAGACTAAACCCAGTACAACTCATAGTAGGGGACTTCAAATACCCCACTGAGCCCTGTGGACAGTCCAACATGAAAGATAGAGAGAAAATCTGAACTGAAAACGAATTGCGGATACACCAAGGACCTCACAAGACCAATCTACCAAATGAGCCACCCCAATACAAGAGAAGACACTTTGCCTTACTCAGCACCCTATGGAACATTCTCCAAAATTTGACCACAAACTGAAGGACACAGAAGAAAACGCCACAAATACAAAAAAGATTGAAATATGTTCATGCATTCTATCAGACCACAGTTGCAATAAAGCTCAACATCAACACCAGGAGAAGCCCCTGACGAAATCTACAATAA
The DNA here is from genome assembly GCA_009823505.1 of Rhizomys pruinosus. NCBI lineage: Eukaryota > Metazoa > Chordata > Mammalia > Rodentia > Spalacidae > Rhizomys > Rhizomys pruinosus. The sequence continues at coordinate 2,443,004 of VZQC01008122.1, forward strand.
CTCATGGAGATTAAACAAGGCACTCCTGGATAATGAATGGATCAAAGAAGAGATAAAGAAAGAAATAATAAAGCATTCCCGGAACTGAATGAAAATGCTAAAATTCACACCAACAAAACCTATGGAATAACCTTAAAAGCAGTGCCTAAGAGGGAGTTTATAGCCCTGGGGTGCCTACATAAGAAAAACAGAAAGAGCACAAGTGAACGCTGCAGCTAAAAGCACTCAAAAGACAACAACAAATGAACCCTAAACCGCACACACAGGAAGAAAATAACAAAAATCAGAGCAAGAAATCAATGAAATAGAAACAAAGAAAACATACAAAAAAAAAAAAATCAATGAACCAAAAGTTGGTTTTCTTTGAAGAATAAACAAGATAGACAGACCAAAAGAATGAAGGACAACTCCAAATCAATACTATCTGTGGATGAAAGGGAAATATCACAGCAGACCAGGAAAAGATCCAGAAAAATCATAAGAAATACTTCAAAGACCTATAACTCTACCAAGTTTGAAAACCTAGAAGAAATGGTGAATAGCTGAATTCCTGGGAATCACCGAAGCTCACCCAAGAAAGATCGACAGCTTAAACAGAACCCATAATATATGGAAGAAAATTGAAGATGTAATAAGAACCCTCCACACCCGAAAACAAGGCCGCCCCGAGTTTTGTCACACAGATTCTTAAAACATTTCAAAAGAACGGACAACCATTATTTACCTGAAATTTGTTTAGAAGGAATAACAGAGGGAATTTCCTCTCTCCCAAATTCCCTTCTATGAAGCCAGCAAGCACTCTATTATCAAATCAGGCAAAGATTCAACTGAAAAGGAGAATTATCGACCCATCTCATTAATGACACACAGATGCCAAAATTCTAAACAGATACTGGCAAATCGCATAACAGACCCACAGCAAGAAGATATCCAATCTGAACAAGTTGGAAAAATTCATACCAGAGATGCAAAGGGAATGGGTCAACATATGAAAATCCTAAATATCATCAAGCATATAAATGACTGAAAAACAAAAACCACAACACATCATCGCAATTGAATGCCAGAAAAAGCCTTTTTTAACAAAATCCAGCATCCATTCAAGCTTAAAGGGCTAGAAAGGAAGTGGATGGGAGGGATCATTCCATAATATAATCAATGCCATATAAAGGAACGTCACAGGAATCAAGGAGAGCCTTCCCCACTTCACACTAGCCCCTCAAAAACACAATAAACAAACCTAGGAACAAAAACCTAACCAAAAGATACCAAAAGAATCCTCTACAACAAAATTTTTAAAGCCTTGAAAGAAAGAAATTGGAAGACATCAGAAGATGGAAAAGACCTCCCATGCTCAGGGTTGGGGAAAATTAATATAGTAAAAATGTCTATTCTATCCTAATCTTACCCAGCTTGTAGATAGGAAAAGAGAAAAAGTTTTAACACAATCCCCCAATAAAAATCCCCCAAGAGTTTCTTTTGCGAGCTTGGGAAAAAAAAGTCCTTAATGTTTCATCAATTTGGAAAAACAAAGAGCCCAAAATAGCACAAAACAAACCCTGATTGAGGAAAGAAGCAATACCATGGGGAATCTCTAACCAACCAAAACTTTCAAACTATACTACAGGGCTTAAGTCATAATAACAGCCTGGTACTACTCCCCCCTGGCACAAAATCAGAACCTGTTGACCAATGGAAACAAAACTGAAGAATCCAACTTGAGCACATATAATTCCAGCCATCTCATATATTTGACAAGGGCCCAAGAAAGACAAGATGGAGAAAAGACAGAGATTCAGCAAGAGTTCGGTGTTGTGAGCAAAGGAACTGGTATGCATACCACTGTGTGACCAGTAATGAAGATTACAAAACCCCTACTTCTCACCCTAGTACAATAAGTCAATACTCCAGATGAATAATGATCACCTAACTGAAACACCCGCCAAAACATCTGAAGCATAAGAAAGAAAACGTCGAGGCAGACTACCAAGACATAGGGTAAGAAAAAGAGTTCTGCCAAATCAGATAGCAGCTGCCGAAGAATTAAGTGACAATTCACAAAATGGACCTCATTAAACTCAAAAGCTTCTCCTGTACATCAAGAAACAATCAAGAACGTGGAAGAGAAATCCTCACAAAATGGGAGGATCCTGTCACTGCAAGATACATCTGAACAAGCATTGATATCCAACATACATAAAACTATACAAACAAGGAGAACAAAGGAGAAAGAAAACAAATGACCCACTCAATAGATGGAGCAAAGAACTGAACAGAGACTTCACCAGTGAGAACATGGCTGAGAAACATCTTAAGAAGTGTTCAACATCATTAATCATTAAGGAAATGCAAATCAAAACCACTCTAAAATATCATCTTACTCCAATAAGACTGGCTAGGATCAAGAAAACAAATGATACCAAGTGCTGGAGAGGTTGTGGGGAAAGAGGAACACTCATCCACTGCTGGTGGGAATGTAAACTCATACAGCCACCGTGGAAAGCAGTGTGGAGAACCCTTGGAAGACTTGGAATGAACTTGCCACCTGACCCAGCCATACCTCTCCTGGGCATGTACCCACAAGACTCATCTTACCACAGAGATACCTGCACGGCCATATTTATTGCAGCTCTCTTCACAATAGCAAGGAGCTGGAACCAACCCAAGTGCCCCTCAACTGATGAGTGGATAGAGAAAATGTGGTACATCTACACAATGGAGTTCTATGCAACAGTAAAGAAAGATGACATCATGAACTTTGCAGGTAAATGGCTGGAGCTAGAAGATATCATGCTGAGTGAAGTAACACAGTCCCAGAAAAACAAACTATGAATGGTATCATCTGTGGATGCTAGTGCCAATTACCTAATTGTATGGCAAACTGAGTAACGTCAATGTGATCTAAAAACAACTGTGCTCTTATATTATGAATCCCTTAAAATATAATAAAGAAATTAAAAAATAAAGTACAAAACTTTATGTAGTATCTTCTGACAGATGATAGAAGACAGACAGACTAGCTGACTGACTGACTGGCTGACTGGCTGACTGGCTGACTGACTGACTGACAAATACACAGATTGGGGAGAGTGAGTGAGAAGGAGAGGGATAGTTATGCATTAGGCTAGTTTGTCCACATAATTTGTCAGAAATAAAAAAGGAAACAAGGGTACAAGAGTATAATATGCAAGACCAATCACCCCAGGCTCACGTCCTACCTCCAGAACTGTGACCTCATTATCTAACAGGGGAAGGGTTGCACACCCCAGGCTCACATCCTGCCTCTAGAACTGTGAATTCATTATGAACAGCAAAAAGAGCTATACAGCTATGAAAGGAAGTATACTGGATGGAAGAGACCCCTGGATCCAGGTGAATCTAATCTAACCACATGGGCCCATCAAATCAAATCAAATAAAAACCTTTCCCACATTTAACTACAAAAGGATAGGCCGGAAGAAGATAACTATGGATGAGCCGCCATGTGCCTAAGAATATGACAGACCCTAGGAGCTGGTAAAGGTGCAGACAGACAATTCCCTCAAGCCTGTGAGAAGCTGATTTTTATTTAGTTCACTGTGAACCATGTTGGGCTTGTGACCTGCACAATAAACTTGTGTTGTTCCAAGCTGCTAACTCCCCACTAATTGGCTATGGAGGCAATAGAAACTAATCCAGAAGATGAATGGATTGCTTGTTTAAAATCTTCCCAGGGTCTGAATCTTTATTGAACCTATATATCTCTTTGACTCTTAGTGAAGGAGAAAGAAATTATTTGCCTCTTCCTTCTATATCATTTCCCAAACACAAGAAACTTTCCCTTAACACCCACTCTCTCTATCAAACAACAAACAAACACTCTTCAAGAACACTTCATCTAGTTCTCTCTTTCCCTAGTAGACAAAAACTACATACACCCCAAGGCCCAACCCTATCCTGCATAATAGCTTTCTCCTCAGCCCTCTGCCCCCATGTTGGATTCAAGCTCATGGGCATGGTGTGGTCTACCTTGTCAGATGGTGACTACTCCTATTTCTGTGTAAACTCAGTAATACTTCATAACAGCCATATGGTTAATGATCTACAAGTATCTACTAAACTCAACTGACTAATAGATAGCCATAAACTCAAATCTAGTAAGTCCTACTTCTAAATGAACAAGAAGCCTCCTACTGGAAAAAAAACTATTGTAAATTTTTACACTTTATGATCCATTATGGGGAAGGAGGTTGGAAATTTCATCATAATTGTTTTGACTGAGGTTTAAAGCAATCTGAAACTAGCTATGACTCCTTTTAAAGACAAAATGAAGAATGAAATTTGACTACATATTCACACAATAAAGGCTACATCACTAAAATGAGAGCCAGTAGCTCTGTTACAATCTCCCAGGAGCATTCTATTTACAGAGATCATGACAGCTCCCACCTCTACATTAATGGTTATCTCCAGGGCTTAGAAGCCAACATTCAGAAAAGGTTGCATCCCTACATCTGAAGGAGGCAACATATGTAGCTAACAACCTATGCATGAATTCTTTATAGCTTTTTAAACCAAAGCACATCATTCTGCTTACTGGTTTAGTTTATATAATTTAGTTGTATTGTTTTTATTACTGATGAATAGCACTCCACTGACAGACCAGTTTGTTATCCATGTAGCTAAAGGACATTTGATATTTTTCATAGTTTTGGAAAAAGCTATTAGAAATATCAGCCTAGAGGTTTTTGTGCAGAGACTTACATACATACCTACAAGCAAAAGAACATGCTTATATGAAGAAACCACCTGACTCTTTCAAATAAGTTGTTATCATTTTGCATTCCCACAAGCAATGCATCAAAGAGAATTTTAGTTGCTCAGCATATCTATCAGGGTTTGGTATCAACAATTTCATTCTACTTTTCTGAATTTGGGACATTTTAATAAGTATATGGTGATATCTCATTGTACTTTTTAAAACTTTTTTAAATTTAAAATGAGTCTAGATTCATATAAAAGTTGCAAAACTAGCAGTTACAGTGTATTCTTTACCCAGCTTCTCCCATCTCTCATAATCATTGTCAGAAGCAAGAACTTGACAATATACATACCATTCACCAAACTACAGGCCCCTTTGAATTTCACTAGGTTTTTTTGCATACAGTTTTATAAAGTTTTATATGTACAGATTTTTCTAATCACACTCACAATCAGGACATAAAGCTGATTCATCAAAGCACATTACATACTGAAGAGGTCCTTCTATTGTTGTAAGCATTCTTCCCTATAAGAACTCTGGTAAGTAATGACTTGCTTTTTCCCAAAGCTTTAGTCTCAACCAAATTAAAAGAAAATTATCATGCAGGGCTTTGTGCCCCATGCTTGGAGTCCCAGCACTCAAAAAGCAGAGGCAAGAGAGTCAAACTCAAGGGCCAGCTTGGGCTACACAGTAAACTCCAAGCCAGCTTAGGCTAAAAGCCTGGATCCTGACTCCAAAAATAAATAAATAAATAAATAAATAAATAAATAAATAAAACACTTATTATCTACCCTCCAACTACTATGTGGAAGTCATAGTTCAACCTTCAAATCCTGTTTATTCCTCCATTTCAGACCAGCCCAGAATTAGGCAGGGTAAATAAATCAGTGAACAACAATGGTCATCCCTGCATTTAAAAGAACTCAGTGGGAAGAGATTCACATCCATCCACAGCTGTAAACTGGTACGTACTGTCCACAGATGAAAAGTAACAAACACAATCTGGTTAAGACTGAGTGGAAGGTCCTTATAAGCAAATCCAACTCGGTGTCCAAAACCCGCCCCAGAACAGGGCGTCCAAGTTTTTAAAGCACTAAGTATTAAGTACATAACCAACACGTTCTCAAAATAGAAGCATCTAATACAGAATGCTTCAAGGCTTAAAAGTTTTAACAAAGACCAAACATCTCCTCAGACCAAAGCTTGAATAAACAGATACAAAGAACTAGGAAGTTCCCAAGCAGTATTACATCAGGGACACACCTAGAACAAAGAGTTCTTTCCAACAACCTTTCACAAGGAGCCCATCGACAATTACAGACCATTTTATTACAAATGCCATCGGAAAGAGTACATCAGTAACTTTTATCTAATGTGCACCATGACCTTCTCCTCTTGCCTGAGGGACCCACACTTACAAGCACTTTCAAGACAGAATTTTTCTCTTTACTCTCTTAGCCTGCACATATTTCTATTACTAATCTCGATTGCTATCTGCTGTCACATCTCTTTCCCCATTCAATACCAATGGTCCCACTTACCTGATTCATCTCTTTATCTACTGGCATCTATAGCTCAAGCTCCCAGACACATGGTAGGTGAATCAAAGAATGTTTTATGAAACTGAAGTGTGACTATCAGATTGAATTGTTGGCAGCAGATTTTGAGGGAGTAGACTGAGAAACAGATGGATCTTAACAGGAAAGAAATCAATCAAAGTCACAGTTTACGTAGTCTAGTTTAGAGGTATACCACAAAGCAGCTAAATTTTAGCAGAAGGATGCCAAGAGACAGACCCAAAGGAGGTGTAAAGGAGTAGGAAACAAGACACGGCCATAGTAAAGTGCAGGACCAGGCCAGCTTCACACTGCTGGGGACAAAGTAGATATGTCCTGCTGGTGGAGAGCTGGGATGAAGGGAAAAGGCAAGCTGTGTCTCTGTGATTTCATTTCTAAGGGCATCTGCCAAGGCCTCGGTTGGGAGAGATGCAGGGCTCAAGAAGTAGCAAGAATCTGCAACAGCTGTACTGCTCTGGGAAGAGCTAGGAAATCAGTAAGTAATGGGAAAGGGACAGTTGCAGAAAACAGCTCGTTAACTCTCTTTCCAGAGACTGCAATCTCAACTGGCACATCAAGTTTCCAAATGCCCCAGGAGCCCTCCATGTACAAAGCACTGACCTGTGAGGCTGGCTCCCATCCCGTCAAGGAACTGATGGGATCAGCAGACACAGCTCCAGGCCCTGCATTACAACTGAGCTTCTGCACACAGAAACCATTTACAGTTAATAATTAATGCAAGAATGCTAAAATCAAAATGCTATTTTATAATCTAAGTTCAAAGGTACCAGCAGTCCCAATCATGATTCCAAACACCACTAAGTGCTGTTGCCATCAACCACATTTCACAGAGGACTTCCTCTTAACAGGCAATGGGCATTTTGATCTTCATCAACCCACAGAAACTCCAGAGTGATGCATGGACATCTGGAGAGGAGAGGGGAGGGAAGCATAGTCCACCGCCACACACTCATCTCTCCTGGAACATCTAGCAAAGGACAGGGAGCCCAAGGATCTCTTGGCAATTATCTAAAATACTCAACAAGTATGCACTAGGAATGCCTACCAGCTTCTGTATTACTACATCTGGTAATAAATGCTGTCCCTGTGGTGCTGCTTGCCAAGCTCACCAAGCTTCTCAGATGCAAGGCCCCCAGACCACACAAGTCCAAGCTTCCATGATGGCTTCTCTTCCTTCCATTGTGGTCAAGGCTTCAACAGGAACTATGTCTTAAATACACAGTGCGCCATGAAGTCAAAGGAACGGGCAACCGCAGATGGTTGTCAGGTCTCCAGACAAGGCCTTTAAAGCTAGTATAGCTGTCCCCCAGTTCCATTTTGGAAAGGTCACCCCAGCTGTAGTACCCCAACAAGTATCCTTTTACCCTACAAGCACTACCAGCTCCTAAACTTCCTCCCCTGATCTCTCTTTCACTCCATCCCAAACCAAAACTGCCCTTCACTACCACGTCAGCTAGAAATGAATGATACAAACTTAATGACGCATGTACTTCTGTATCCCACAAGTCCAAAGAACAGCTCAAAGTAATATACGGGATGCTAAATAGTTGCCAAATCCCCAGTCACCCAAAAGCTATAATAATTTTCATTCAAAATAACTATAATCACATTCAACAATTATCAATTAATGAGATTCATATTAAAGTTTACAACGAGCTCAAAACTCAGCCTTAACCTAAACTATCATATATATATATGAACTATCATATATATATATATATAAACTATCATATATATATATAATTTCTTTTTAAGTAGAAGGCACTTTAGCACAGAAGTCCCAAGAATCTTTTCATATCAGAAACTGGAACTGGGTTATTCTTAATGCACAGGATGCTGTTCGGGAGCAGCGGGGACTGTTTATAAAATGACCGCAGTAGAAAGGTCACACCCTGTGTATTTTCAAAGCCATAAAGAATAACTATGAATTAAAGCTGAGTATTAAAACTCATTTCAACTTTCCTCCTACCCAAGGAAAGGAAGCATATTGTTAACTTCAAAAGGCACAAGCAAGTTATCAAAAAGCTGCCTGTGAGACCAGACAAAAGATACTTTATACAATTTATCTACAAATGCCAAAAATGCAGTCCATTGCAGTTATGCCTCTGCTCACATGCCACTGTGTTTTATCTTAGGTATTTCTAAATGATGCAGCCTAAGCAAATGCTAACTTGTTCTGGGCCATCCAGGGACAAGGAGAAGGGCAACAAACATTCTGGTGACTCTCTACTGATAGGGTATGAACACACCCCAAACGGACACGTGCTGGAGACAATCTTCATATTGTCTTCAGTGTTCACCAGTGGTGCTTGGAGGTGAAGCACTCATTAGGATTTGAAGAAGTGATGAGGGTGAGATTCCTATAAAAGCATGAATGGCTTTATAAGAGGAAGACAGCTGAGCTCCCATGCTCCCTCTGTCTCACTCTGTAATGTGATCCTCCACAATAGGATACAGCAAGAAAGCACTCACCATGCAAGGATTTAGGCTTCTTAGAGACTCTAGAAGCGTGAGCCTAGCAAACCTTTGTTCTATACAAGCTACCTGGTCTCTGGGATTCTGTTGTAGAGACAAAAACAGACAAATACATCTACCTACATTTATCAAGGCTTTATACAACATTATTATCCCTAAGTTTGCAACAAATCCCTTAATAATCATTCTTCTTTAATAAAAATGTCCTACTTTTTATTTTATTGGCATTTTTTGAGACAAGGTCTCTCTGAGCCCCACCTGGTCTGGAAATCACCCCACTAGACTGGCCTCAATCTCACAGAGATCTGCTTTCCTCAGCCTCCGAGTGCTGGGATTAAAAACATGGGCCACCACACCTGGCTATTTTTTAATATTTTATATATTATTTTTTAGTATATTGCCTGCATGTATGTAAATGTACCCATGTCATGCAATGCCCACAGAGGTCAGAAGAGAGCACTGGATCCCCTGAAACTGGAGTTATAGTTATTAGCCACTATCTGGGTGCTGGGAACCAAACCCAGATCCTCTGCAAGAGTAGCCAGTACTCTTCACCACTGAGCCATTTCTCCAGCCTAATCAAAATTTCAAGCCTTCTAACTGATGCTCAAAACTAAGAAACATAGTGGCCACTCTTTTGCAGTAGGCATGTGGCTGTGAGGCTATACTCCAACCTACTAGTTCTACAGATCCCTTCAGATTCCAAGATCCTTTTAGGTACTCCATGAGGCCCAAACTATTTCATATTGCTAATACTCTATCTTTTGTTTGTTTTTTGTGTTTGACTGTATTCACCCATGTTGTGCAATGCTCACAAAGGTCAGAAGGCGTTGGATCCCCTGGAACCAGAGTTATGGACGGTCGTTAGCTGCCATGCAGGTGCTGGGAATTAAACCCAGGTTCTCTGCAAGACCAGTCAGTGCTTTTACCTGCTGAGCCATCACTCCAGCCCCCACACTTTGTCTTTTTAATGCCCATGGAGTTTTCACATATGGCATAACACATAATACTGCCACAGGTTAATGGGCGGAGCAGACAGGAGAACCCAGCCACTTTCTATTCAGCCTTATAGGAGCTGATTTACAAATACACAAAGAGCAGCAGTCTTCTAAGTGTTAGACAATAATTCATGAGAACTTATTTATGAGCTAGCGATGTAGTTCAGTGGTAGTTCGATGTAGTTCATGCACCTCCCTAACATACACAAGGCCCTGGACTAAAGCCCCTAGGCCTTTAAATAAAAATTCTAACCAAGTAATTAGAAAGCAGAAGCAAGAGGATCTCTATGAGATCAAGGCCGGCCTGGTCTACATAGGAAAGTCTAGGCCAGCTGGGGTTATAGGGAGACCCTGTCTCACAAACAAACAAATGTTCACCAGTAATGGGTTTATCATTTTTCAGAGAATTAACTTTTTTTTGGTCTTTTTGAGACAAGGTCTCTCTGTAGCCCCAGCTGGCCTAGAACTTGCTATGTAGACCAGGTTGGCCTTGAACTCCCAGAGATCTGCCTGCCTCTGCCTCCCAAGTAATGGGATTAAAGGCATGTACCGCCACACCCAGAAACATTTAAATTTCTCACCTTTAACTTCAAATATCAAAAACATGTGCCTCAGTTTCCAACTGAGACTGTGGCTTAAAAGTGGTATACCTTTATCTTCTTATAGTTTTGGAGGTTAGGAGTCCACAAATAGCTTACATGTGAGCTCCTCTTGAAAAGTATTAAAGAAGAACATATTCCCACCAGGACTCCTTGGCTGTGGTCTACCTCCACCTCTGGGCCAAGGCATCACTTTGCTCTCTGCTGAAATCTCATGTCTCCTCAGACGCTCATCCTCCTACCTCCCTCCTAAAAGGAAGCTCAGGTGATGATACTGGGCCTACCTTTAAACCCTTGTTTAGAAATATGGCTGAATGGTACAGAATCTTCTCCCCATCTTAAGACCCTTGACTTCATCATAGTTATAGTCTCTTCTATAGGAAAACAGTTCCAAGCTCCAGGAATTAGAACAAAGGCATCTTTGGGTGATATAATTCAGGTTTCATGATATGCTGAGTACAACTCACATTAGCAAAGCTCTTAGGAGTCCTTTGCCATTTTTAAGAACATAAAGGGGCTAAGATGGCTGAGTGTAGTGCTTGCTAGGCAAGCATTAGGATTTGAGCTTGTTCCCAAGAATCCATGGAAAAAACAAAAGTAGACAGAGCAGCACATACCCATACTCTGAGCACTGGAGAGGCAGAGGCAGAAGGAGCCCTGAAGCTTGTTTCCCAGCCAGGTGAGCGGCATCAGCAAGCCCCACGATCAACATCAGATACTCTTCTAAAAACGTACGATGGAAAGCAACTGAGGAAGACACCTGCATTAGTCACTTTTCTGTTGCTGTGATAAACCACCATGACCAAGGGAATTTATAAAAGGAAGACTTTATTTGAGCTTACGATTGAAGGTTCCAGGGAATTAGAGTCCCTTGTGGTGGGAGGCATGGTGGCCAGGGCTGCAGCAGAAAGCTGAGGTTCACATCTTGCAATAAGCACCATCAAGAGAGAGACTGGAGACTGCAAGGCTTGTTAAACTCACTAAGCCCGCCCCCAATGACGTACTTCCTCTAGCATGGCCACACCTTCTAAGACCTCCAAGAACAGTGCCACCAACTGGAGACAAAAATGTCTGAATACTTAAAACCTATGGGGGACACTCTCATTCAAACCACCACAAAACCCAATGTCAACCACTGTTCTCCACATGCGGGGAGGTGGCGGGGGGGGGGGGTGTGGAGAAAGTCCTAAAATGAAAACACTCAAGAAACACTGCTGAGCCAAGTATGGTGGCACTTACCTTTAGTCCCTGCTCTAGAGGGCAGAGGCAGTTTAATTTCTGTGAGTTCAAGGTTGGAACCCTGGCTGGGTCCCCAAGAGGCAGAAAAGTAAACCCAGGGAAAGTTAAGTGGTTACCAAAACCATAAAGTCTGAGTAGAACTTCAGTTGGGACCAAGGCAGTCTGGCTATAACACCATAGTGGGTACTGCTTCTTCTGTGCCATGCCTCTATCCCTCAACAACTGAAGATAGCAAAAACTATTCTCTGGGCATCAAATTCTTACAGGTGTCTAATAAAGAATACAACAAGAAGTATTCAAAGGTAAACTGGTGAGCAGAGGACAAATTAAACTGAAAGGTGTTTGAGGTAATCTTCACTTTTCAAACCATTACTTAGAAGTACACTAATTTAACTCTGAGCGAAGAGGAAGAATGTAAAAATGGCTGGTGCTCTAGAGTCGAGGCAGGAGAGCTCAGTGCCCAGTTCACTGCAGAGGCACGTGACTGGGGCTCTAAGATTGGGGAGCACACACGGCAAAGCACTGCCCTCCATTCATGACCTGACCTGATGACCAAAGGCAAATTCACAGCCACTCATCTAGAGAACAACCAGTGAACCTCAGTTCTGAGTATCCTAACAGACAAGAACATCTGAAATATTACATTGTCCAGCTGTCCAAAATCTCAGATTCATAGTGGGAAACAGTGTACTCAGGTGAACTCTATTGGAACGGATTTTGCATAGTTTATACATACTAATAAAAAATTTAAATCAGATAAGGATTCAAAGTAGTCACAATCTTCAAAGGGACATGTTTATAGTAAAAGAGGAGAAGCAGGAGGCTCAGAAGGCCAGCTCCTGCTCTGTCCAATAAACTTCCTGAGCCAGGTCAACAGACCCAAAGCAAAGGTGACTGCATTCTTTTCCTACAACCAAACAGTACACACTTGCAGGTTCCCTGGAGAAGTGCAGCCACATCTGTGAACTTCTCCAATTCCAGGTCTCACTCCCTGGAGCTCCATGTGGAAGTTTTGGAATGTTCAGCTATCCTAGTCATTTAGAAAGTAGAACCTGGCTGGGGCCTCAAGAAGCAGAGGCAGAGGGAGGAAGAGAAGGAAGAGGAGGAAGAGGAGGAGGAAGAGAGAGGGAGAGAGGGAGAGAGGGAGAGAGGGAGGGAGGGAGGGAAGGAGAGAGGGGAAACCCAGCAGCAGCTCCTGAACTATAACCAACAAAATCCCAAGAAATATGAGGGCACGTTTGTAAGGAACTAACATTAGAACTGCAAATTCAAAGAAAAAGCTACAGAACATTCTGGCACTTATATTTTCTATGTGACAGCATGGGGAACTACTAAGCAATCTGCAGAGAACCTGTACTCACAGAGCTCAGCATCTCCTAACAATGTCTGCAGGTATTATAGACACCATACTTGTGACCTACAAAGAAGAGTCTGGATTAGAGGCATCCTAATATCTCACTTACATAACAAATTCTAAACACACCTGTCAGAGCTGTATTACATCTAAAGAAGAACAATTGGGATTTCTCTGCAGAAGAATGAATAAGAAATTCTTAAACCTCCAATCTCACTTGACATGCATTTCTGAAGTTTATCACATACCAAAGTTCAAGACAACAACATTCTATAAATGAAAACTTTCACTTTGCCTTCCACATCTAATAAGACAGCTAAACATTAGTGTGAGGGGGTGATGCTTACAGAGATTATGTCTCTTATTCACAATGGCAAACAACCCTACACTTCACTCAACAGAGTAACAAGAAAGGAGCCAGGGCAGAAGTGTGAGGGTGCAGTAATGAGGTGGTTCAGAACAGTTCCAAGAGAGATCATTATTGCAGTATTTCTTATCCTTAGGTGAAATGAAGGCAGGTAATTTACCATTTAAAGTGAAAAAATGAAAACTGATAGAGGACATGTACAAAAACTGTTTTGTTTTGTTAGTCACTTAGGTACTCCTAAGCCAGGGACTACATCTTACAGTTTCTACTTCATAATGAAAACCTAGGATATCATTTTTAACATGCTTTTTAAAATTCACTGGTTTTTGAAAATTCAACTTCTGGTACAGAAATCAAATCCATGAGAATACGGTAGGAGCAGTGCATGGAGACCTGAGCAGAGAGCTGTGAAATGTATGTGCAACAGGAAGATGGAGACCACTCGGACTCCACAAGGCAGGTGGCATCTGCATTTGCAGCTTCCCAACACTCCGGGAAACAAAAATGCATGCTGTAGACGTTATACCTTAAAATTCTAAGAGAAAATTATAAGGTGATTTTAGGTTAGAGGGTTGAGACAGAATGTGCTAGATCCCTTTAGTGTCAACTTGATACACCTAGGTTGAGGAAGCCTCAATTGGGGAATCGCCTCCATTGCACTGGCCTGAGCCCATGTCTGTGGGGCATTTTCTTGATTGTTGAGTGATGTGGGAGGGGCCATGCCATTGCAGGCAGTACCACCCCTGGGCAGGTGGTTCTGTACTGTATAAGAAAACAGGCTGATCATGGGCCAGGGGAGCAAGCCAGTAAGCAGCATTCCTCCATGGCCTGTGCTTCAGCACCTGCCTCCAGGCTCCTGCCCTGAGTTCCAACCTTGGGCTCCCTCAGTGATGAAATGTGATCTGGGAGGTATGAGCCAAAAACCCTTTCCTCCCCAAGTTGGTATTGGTCAGAGTGTTTTGTCACAGAAATTGAAAACAAACTAAAACACACTACAGTAAACTAGAACACACTAGTAAACTAGAACACTCTACAGTCCAGGCTAGCCTAGAACTCAATATGTAACAAAGGATGACCTTTAACTTATGTGATCCTTTTGTCTCAGCTCCAAAGTACTGGAATTACAGATATGTGACATCATGCTTCGCTGAAATTTTATATTTTTAGATAGGGTTTTACTATACTGCCTGGGCTGGTCTGGAACTCATGGGGTCAAGCAATTCTCCTGTCTCAATCTCCTAAGTAGCCAGGATCTATCTACAAATGACATTATCGTAGACATCTCATAATTGATAACTGCAATCTTCCAAGACAAGGGTTCCAACTGGGTGACTAACAAATAATTCAAACTCAACAAGCACATTAGGAAAAAAGCATGCACACACATTTAGACCACTGAGGAATTTAGATCCTGACATTATCAAATATAAGATATGAAATAACTATTGCTGCTTAAAATAAGAAAGATAACAAAAATATTCTGTGGCTAGGCATGATGGCACATGCCTTTTTTAATTTTTTTTAATTTTATTTATTTCCTTTATGTGTATGAATGTACTGTCTGCATGAAGGTCTGTGCACCCGTGTCATGCAATGCCGCAGAGGTCAGAAGAGGGCGTCGGATTCCCCTGGAACTGGAGTCAAAGACGGCTCTCAGCCGCCACCTTGTAGGTGCTGGGAATCGAACCCGAGTCCTCTGCAAGAAAAGTTGGCGCTCTCAACCGCTAGGCCATCTCTCCAGCCTCCAGCACATGCCTTTAATCCCAGCACTCCAGAGGCAGACACAGGCAGATCTCTGTAAGACTGAGGCCAGCCTGATCTACATAGTGAGTTCTAAGAAGGTTGGGACTGACCCTGTCCAAAAAAAAAAAAAAAAAAAAAAAAAAAAAAGAACGGTGATAAAAGCTTAGACAAGATAATACTGAAATGTGAAAAAAATGTGTTTGAAACACCAATACCAGCTGGAGAGATGTCTCAGCAGTCAAAAGCACTGGTTGCCATTAGTAGGACTCTGTTTCAATTCCCAGTACATATAGCAGACAGGCATCTGTAACTCCAGTTCAGGAGAAGCTCCAACACCTTTTCTGACCTTGGTGGACATTGTATGACCCGGGTACACTTACATACATGTAGGGCAATACACTCATACACATGAAAAATAATACTAAATAAATAATTTTAAAAAATAGAAGAAAAAATAGTAAGAAAAGAGCTGGCAAGTGGCAAGGACCTGAAGATAGATGAAATGTACAATTAAAAACAGGACCAAAAAAAAAACAACACAAAGACAAACCTTAGAATAAGTCAAAGCCATTACTAAAGAATAGCAAATACAAGATGAATCAATATCTTAAAGCAGTATGGCACAATGCGACAGCGTGGTCGCAAAGCCATCTGGAGGGCCTGCCAACGGGGAATGGCAAGAGTGAAAAGCACACATTTGAGAAACCAAGAAGCAAAGAAAGCTTCACCAAAGAAACTTGGGAAGAAAGGCAAAGCCGGTGAGAGGAAAGGCACAGAAAGGAAAGAGGGGAAGGAGCGAGGAGTGGTAAAGAGATGCAGGGTTAAGTAAATGCTGCTCCGAAAAGAGGATCTTTCCAACCTCTACAATAACACAAAGAAGAGAAGTACTGGCAAGAGCTTGTAAGCACAGAAAGAGCGTGTTTTATCAGATGGCCTATTAGTTTTATATTATTGTTCAGGAAAGAAATTAGTATACTTTAAATCCTGTGTTAGTTTTATAACTATCAAGGTTCCACAAAATACTTGAAGGCAATTAGAAAAAAAATGGAAATACAATACATAAAGAGAAAAGAAGATTCAATGAGACTATAAATCAACAGAAAATTCATTCAAAAATAGAGGTTTGCAATGAAAATGTGAACACACAGAGATCACAGTTCAAGGCAGCCTGGGCTAACAAACCAACAAAAAAGAGAAAAAAGAAGAGGAAGAGAGAAGCAGGGGAGAGAAGAGTAGGAAAGAGAATTGGGGAGAGGAGAGGGAGGGGAGAGGAGGGAAGAAATGGAGGGAGGAGAGGGAAAAGAAAAAAAAAAAAAAAAAAAAAAAAAAGAAGGGAAAAAAATAATGAAAGATGTGCCTAAATTGGTAGGCTCTTTGCCAAAGGATACTACAAAGGTCTTGATCTCCCGACTCATTAAGAAAAGAAAATTAGAGAAAATATACTAGCTCAACCTACTAGAATGGCAACAAAAATACCAAGTGTTGAGGGGAAATGCGATCCCAGATGACCTGCAATAGATTATCACAGCAGAACTTGCTTTAACAATAACAATTAATTCACTATAATGATACATAACAAACAATTTCACAACATATCCAAATAAAAAAATAAGTTGTAAATACAACATGTATATATCATTCTTTTTTTTTAATTTTTATTTATTTGTATGTGTATGAATTACTGTCTCATGCCAAGTTTGTGCACCCGTTTCTGCAATGCCGGCGAGGTCAGAAGAGGTGTCGGATTCCCTGGAACTGGAGTTCTCCTGGAATTGGAGTTTCGACAAGTTCTCGGCCGCCATGTGGGTGCTGGGGATCGAACCCGGGTCCTCTGTAAGAGCGGTCGGCACTCTTAACCGCTAGGCCATCTCTCCAGCCCCAATAATATATCATTCTTATCAAGCTTAAAAGAAGCAGAACTTAGCAATATCATTTAGACATACGGAGACACAGCAACTGTGCCAAATGGCAGTCAATAGTGACAAAGTGACATAAAGGCACTGTTTAGGTCATTCAGCTAGCCTTTGTGTTCTAGGTCAAGGTCTTCACTCCACCTCACTGACACTCTGAGCAGCACTGGCTTAGACAGCCCAAATGCAAAGAAAGGTAGCATGCTGGCAAACTAATCTGAGATAAATGCACAGACTGAAAGTAAATCCAGATCAAAGATGCTGGCCCCAGATGACACCGTGGGCCTTCTCGGAATCTCTCCTGGGGTTTGTATGACTCAGGCAAAGGCTGCTTCCTGTACCCTTTGCCTTCCCACATTGCCTGCCTCCTCCACTGGAGAAGCTGGCCTCTCCAGCTCTTTTCCTGACCCTCTCCAAACCAGGCTGGCCTTTCCTTGGTTGGATTTTCCCTGTGACACCCATGGAAGTTCCCTCTAAGCCCAAATCAGAACAAAGCAAGAGGAATTACAAGGAGCTTCTGACTCATGAATTCTTCCAGAGTGGGTGACGCACAGAATTTCACTTACCTATGCTGTCTTTTATACACCCTCTGCTGTGCTCCAACTGCACCTTCTTGAAAGGCCACGGCTTCTTCAGTCACTGAAGTTTTGCCTAGAATAATAAGGTAAAATGAGAAGAAGGAAGTCAACAAGTAGAAACCAAGTATCCATGGGAAAGAAACTCAATTAATTGGGTAAAAACCTGACACTAAGAGGAGAAAATACCACCCAAACTAAGGAAAATATCTATCTTAGCCTAAGCCATTTTTCATCTGTAACCTATCCTGTGCATAGCATGTTCATATTTATAGAAGAAATTCTTATTTACAAATAACATTCACATGAATTTCCTCATTTGAGCCTTATAATCTTAAGAATAGAAATGTATGGGCTGGAGAGATGGTCTAGCAGTTAAGAGCACCAACTGCTGTTGCAGAGGACCCGGGTTCGATCCCCAGCACCCACATGGCGGCTGAGAACCGTCTGTAATTCCAATTCCAGGAGAACTCCAGTTCCAGGGGAATCCGTCCGACGCCCTCTTCTGACCTCCACAACATTGCATGACACGGGTGCACAAACCTACATGCAGACAGTACATTCATACACATAAAAAATAATTAAAAATAAATAAAAATAAAAAAAATAGACAAGTATTTTTAAATGAAGAAGCAGTTGAAGTTCCCAAAGGTTTGAGAGCCTAAACTACTCAACTAACAAGTATCCAAGAACCAGAAAGGCTAGGGATGTAGCTCAGTTCATGGAGTGCTTGTCCAGCATGCACAATGCTTTGAGTTCAGTTCACACCGCTCTGTCAACTGTGGTATACTCCTGTAATCCCAGCACTTGGAAGATGGATGAAATACTATTTCTTCTTGCATTTAGGTCTTCTCATTTGCATTGTTAGCCAAGATATACAGAAATGACTTTGTCTGCTGACCAAGACACTGCCAAAAAATTGTTTACTTAAGAAAACAGCCTATATTTCAGCTCTTTTCACAATAGCAAGGAGCTGGAACCAACCCAAATGCCCCTCAACTGACGAGTGGATAGAGAAAATGTGGTACATCTACACAATGGAGTTCTATGCAGCAGTAAAGAAAGATGACATCATGAGCTTTGCAGGTAAATGGCTGGAGCTAGAGGACATCATGCTGAGTGAAGTAACACAGTCCCAGAAAAACAAACGACGAATGGTATCCCTCATCTATGGATGCTAGTGCCAATTACCTAGTTGTAAGTATCTCTTGTGCATGGCCCCTTGAGCTTTTGTCCAAGTAGTTGGGAGTGAGGCATATTGGAAACAACAACAACAACAGAAAGGACTGCATCAAAGAACTTGACTGAAATGGTGAACTTCTGCTCAAAACAGTCAACTTCCACATGGAGAATTTTGAGAAAGACTGAGAAAGAGAGGAAAAGCATGTTTGGCAGGATGCATGAGCTCTAGTGGGGTGGGGGGATAGGGTGGGGGACATGGGTCTAGATTTGATTAGTAACATAATCTTATACAAAATATATATATGAAATAAAAAATAATAATAAAAAATAAAACTGCCTAAAGGGCAGAAAGATTACACCAAGTCGATTCAGCAGTGCCTGTGCTTTCTTTTTCACATGCTCTCTTTCCCCTTTAAGTCATATTTATTGTAGCTAAAATTTTCATTAAAAAAAATAAATTTAGCTGGGTCTGGTGGCATCACCTTCAATTCCAGCACTGGGGAGGCAAAAGCAGGGGGATCTCTGTGAATTCGAAGCCATCCTGGTCGATACAGTGAGTCCAGGACAGCTAGGGTTAAAGGAAGGCCTTGCCTCAAAAAAGATAAAAAAAAATTTTTTAAGTAATATCAAGTCAACAGCAAATTTGTAAAATGACAGTACAGAGAACACTTGTGTGGTCCTTACCTAGATTCACTGCTATCAACATTTAACCACTACTCCACCTCTGCCTTGCTCTCTTCTGTACACATTCAGCACCCCCAGCCCCCAGGCACATAGAGCTCAGCTTCATACTTCATGGCCCTTTACCTCAAAAACACCAGAAATTATTTCCCAAGAATAAGGATGCTCTTACACAATCACAGTGTAGTCATCAACCTTAGTAAAATTAATGTTCATACTTTATTCCATATTCAATTAGCATAAGAATGATTTTTATAACATTTTTCCCCTCCAATTCAGGATCCAGCCCAGGGTCAGAAACAGCATTTAGATACCATTTCTGGAGTCTCCTTTAACCTGAAGCACATAACACTCCTTTGTCTTTATGACACTGACTTCAGAAGAATGTGGCTTCTCCCTTTTTTATATTAATAGAACATTTTCATCTTGACATGCGACATATCCATCAATTCTTGATGATTCAGTTTCTCAGTCAGAAAATTCCCAGTAAATTCCTTCCCTATCACATCCAAAGGTACTTAAGACCATTCTGAGCCAAAGCAGTGTCCAATTTCTTTAATAAGAAGAGGTTACTACATTTTCCCTTGAAACTAATAATCCACCTGGGGAAGATACTTCAAAACCATCCAAATGTCCCACTTCAAAATTTCCCTGCATAATCCCAACACTCAGGAAGCCATGGCAGGACGATCATGAGTTCAAGGCCAACCTAGGCTACATAGCAGGCCACTGCCTACAAAGATGAAAACAGAAAAGAGGAGGAGGGGGAGGAGGACGAAGAAGAGGAAAAGAACGAAGAGGAGGAGGGGGAGGAGGAAGGGGAGGAGGAGGAGGAGGAGGAAGGGGAGGAAAAGAATGAAGAGGAGGAAGGGGAGGAAGAGGAAGAGGAGGAGGAGGAAGAAGAGGAAAAGAATGAAGAGGAGGAAGGGGAGGAAGAGGAAGAGGAGGAGGAGGAAGAAGAGGAAAAGAATGAAGAGGAGGAGGGGGAGGAGGAAGGGGAGGAAGAGGAAGATGAGAAGAGAAGGAAGAGGAAAAAGAGGAGGAAGAAGAGGAGGAGGAAGAAGAGGAAGAGGAGGAGGAGAAATTTCCCGCTAAATCTAGCAACCATTGGTGATGTTTGCATGTTATAAACTTGATACCATGACAGCTACAGCACACTGACTCCAACATCCCGCCACATTACTGTTAGTTATCTGCATTTATCCATCTACTTAGTAATTATGTCCAGTTCAAACACATGGAGTCCCACTTTGCTTATGACACATCCCTACATCAGTTCTTGCTTATGTTGGTACTCAGACTCAGCCAGTTAAGAGCCCCTTCAAATGACCATCTCTATCTTTCAAATTCTTCCCTTATTTCTTGGCCTTAAAAAATGTTTGGAGCTCATCTTGTATCTGCCCTGTCTCTGCCCTAGATGACACCACTCCTTCAAAGCCCTGGGCCATTTCAGGAAACAGCAGTGGAGACCAAACTCTACGATGACTGATTTCCAGTCACTTTTGGCTTCATT
Source organism: Rhizomys pruinosus (assembly GCA_009823505.1). Taxonomy (NCBI): domain Eukaryota; kingdom Metazoa; phylum Chordata; class Mammalia; order Rodentia; family Spalacidae; genus Rhizomys; species Rhizomys pruinosus. Next base: position 2,463,958 of record VZQC01008122.1, read on the forward strand.
TTCAATTAAAATATGGGTCATGGGCTCCTTTTCATTATAAAGCAGACAGATCAGGGGGCTCAGTTTGGCTATGTTGAAGCTACTAGTAGATCTTAATTCTGTTAGACCGGGTCCTCTATTTGGTTTAGATGGGTCCATTTCAATCATTCCCCAGCCCTAGCTGTGCCCTTCCTCTAAGGCACTGTCCTTATTCCCTGGATGTGCCCTCTCCAATTTGTTGAGAGAATGGCTAAGGTGCTCAGGACTAGGAACCTGTCCGTAACATACAGTTTCTGCATCATCATTCTGTTCTCTGCCCAGAGGCAGCTGCTCTCAGCTAGATATCACTTGGTAAAGGTCTCAGGCCTTGAGTACTTCTTCCTTCTACCATCTTGTTGTGCAAATTCTAGCCTCAACATCTCTGAACCGTAGATGTGCCCTCTCCATGCTATGGGACCATAGGCTCTGCCAGGGTTTGTCACACCATACCTTGGCAGGAAATGGACACAGATCAAACACCAGGGTGGGGATGCCAGAGCACTCTCACCCATGCATCATAGTCTGTGCTGCCTGCAGTCTACTGCCAGTGACCTAATAGACAGAGAGCCCTACTGACTGTTTAGTGTGGGAATGCAAAATCAGCCCCAGCTGACTTTCCTTTCCTCTTCATGCTTTTGACATTAAGCAAGGCTGCACCAGAGAGGGAGGATCGAACCTTTTCATCCCATTTTAGTAACGTTCCTAAACCATTCCAAGAAAAGTCACTTTTGAAAAGACTCAAGTGTTTTTGTTTACTTGTACCACAACACTGCCGTATTAAAAATATTCTCTAGAACTGAAGCCATTTCAGATGAGACACAAACACTTCTCTTCTTTCTAGAAAACAGACACTTGCTGACTTAATGAGGCTGGCTGGCCATCACCCTGACACAGCTATATTTCCATGACTCCCACCAGGTAGCACAGCAAAGCACAAACCAAAACAACAAAAGTGAATTGCTGTTCTTGTCCTTGTTTAGGAGCACATACTTAGGAGTGAAGACCCTTTCGTGTGAATTATTTTCCAATGCATTTCTATTTTTCATTACTCCATCTCTACAGAGAACAAGAAAGTAATGGGGGAAGGGAGAAACTTGCAACGCTAGACACAAAGTTAACTGAAAGAAATATGACAGAAGGAAGAGGAAGAAAGGAGGAGGAGGAGGAGGAGGAGGAGGAGGAGGAGGAGGAAGA
>VZQC01008122.1:2466556-2596056 GCA_009823505.1 Rhizomys pruinosus
CCTTTGAAACTAGAAACTTCACAAGCCAGGCCTCCATCTTCTACAACTCCTTCAGCAAAACTGCTCCAAGCTCCACAGCAACAATCTTTAGGCATTCAATGATCTTCCCAGCCCAAAGTTCCAAACACCTCCACAATCCTTCCCCAAAACACCAAGGTCAGGTCTGTCACAGCAATACCCCACTCTTCTGGTACCAATTTCTGTCCTAGTTTGTCTTCCATTGCTGTGACAGAACACTCTGACCGACACCAACTTGGGTAGGAAAGGGTTTATTCAGCTTACATCTCCCGGGTCACAGTTCATCACTTAGGGAGCCCAAGGTAGGAACTCAGGGCAGGAACCTGGAGACAGGAGCTGAAGCACAGGCCATGGAGGAACGCTGTTCACTGGCTTGCTCCCCTGGCCCATGCTCAGCCTGCCTTCCTATACTGTTCACAACAACCTGCCCAGGGTAGCACCACTCATTGAGGGCCAGGCCCTCCCACACTGCTCGACCATCAAGACAATACAATTGGCCACAGGCCAATCCAATGGAGCCAATTCCCCAACTGAGGCTCCCTCAACCCAGGTGTGTCAAGTTGACACTAAAGCTATCCAGAACAAGGAGGAAGAGGAGGAGGAGGAAGGCTATTTTCATCACATGTTGTAAGGACATTGCAACTGCAAGAAAATAGAGAGTAAGTCTTTACCTGCCCAGGTCAGGTCCTCACAGTGTATACACACACACACACACACACACACACACACACACACACACACACACAAAACGTACCACAGCGATGGACAACCTCTTCTTCCTGAGCAGATTTTTTTCTCCACACTGCAACCCATCTACCTTACTTTCTGAAAAGGAATCCATGCATGAGAGGCCTTGCCTTTTATTGGCTTTGCTCCAGATGGTCCAGAACTTAAAAGTGAGTGGGATGCCAACACAGTATTACTCGTTCACTCTTCTCTCTCCTGGCAGTCTCCATCTTCAAGGGACTCTTAGAACAGTCATCTCAGAGTGTAGCTCCTGAGGAATTGTTTGTACAAGTCAGCATAGACCCATCTCCACACAGCTTCTTTTTGGGGTCCCCATTTTCCAGGAATTGAGTGGGAGCACCTGAGATGATTAAGCAAGACCTCTGTGACCTGTCCCTGCCTGCCTCTCCATGTGTCCCCCGTCACTTCATGCTCCATCACTCACGAAAAAAGCATAGAGCCTTTCTCATGAAACATGCTTTAATTTTTTCCTCTTGGCTAAGTCACTGGGGCATGACAACCCCTGGGAAGTTTTCCTGATCGCCATCTGGGGCTGAGTTAGTGCCCACCTCACCATTCTCCCAGCACCTGGCCACCTTTATAATAAATAAATGCAGAGCTGTGCTCATCACTTTCAATGAGCTGAGTATGGATAAGCGTTCGGTCTCCCACAAATTCTATAAACTAGATGCAAATACCATCCACTTGTTTCACAAAGGAGCCCACAGGCTAGGAGGGGCTGCAATATGCCCAAGCCACACAACTGGATAGTGGCAGAGCCAAAGAGCGCAGATGAATCTCATCACCAACCGCATTAAATATTCTGGGCTAAAATAATAATGTTATAATGAGAGATACAAGGAAAAAGCTCAGAATGTCCAGGGCAACCCGACAGCACTAAAGGGTAACAGAAAGGTGCAGCTCATCCCAACTCTTCACAGGTGACCGATATCCACGTAGTAAGCTCATGGAGAACTCTTAGAACACAGGATACAAGAAAATACCATGACAAGGACATGGGCGATTTCTTTCAAACCAAGTAATATACATGAAAATCAACAAAAAAAAATAGAAATTAAAACAGTGCCTACTTGAGGGTGCAAAATTCGCAAGGAAAATTTATAGGTGGAGAGAAAAACAAGGAAAACCTCATTAACATTTTACACATGTTTAACATCACTTTAAGCATTATTCTGTTCTGTGATAAGCAACAGAAAGAATTTTCCCATATCCAATGACAGAAAATAAACAGACAAGTAAATAAATAAATCAATCTTTAACATAAAGTATGAGGTTATTAGCTTCAGTACAAGGACTTAAAACAAGATTCTTTCCCTTTTTAAAAAGATTTATTATTTTTATTTTATGTGTATGAATGTTTGCATGTATGTAAGTGTACCATATGCATGCCTGGTGCCCAAAAAAGCCAGAAGAGGGCATTGGATCCCCTAGAACTGGAGTTACATGTAGGTGCTGAGAACCAAACCCAGGTCCTCTGTAAGAACAGCAAGTGCTCTTAACCACTGAGCCATTTCTCTAGGCCACCAAATGAGAATTTTTAACTAAGGAATGTATAGTTTATATGCCCTATTAATTATCTATATCCTAAACTTCCATACTGATATTCAAGTACGATATACAATTATGCCTTATGGGAGTTATAATAATAGTAGATAAAAAATAACCAATTATTGAGAGCTTTAACCATAAACCACTAAGCCCAGCTCTGCTAGTCCTCTGGAAATCTCCCTGCCTCATTGCATAACCTGCTACCAAGAGTAACACACATAAAATTTGTGAGCTGTGAAAGGGTATCATATCTGCCTTGTGAGATTCAAAGATGAATTCAATATGTTAACCAAAAATATTAGTCTGTACCTATCATATAACAAGTGCTTAATAAACCTTGGCTACTTGGTATTGACAAATAATTTTAAGATGACACTACTAAGGCTGGAGAGATGACTCAGCATTTTAAGAGCAATGGCTGCTCTTACAGAAGACCTGAGTTTGGTTCCCGGCACCCATGTGGCAGCTAGCAACCATCAATAACTCCAGTTCCAGGGGATCTGATACCTGTTTCTGACCTCCGTGGACACTCCACGACATCAGTGCACTTACTTACATGCAGGCAATATACTCATGCACATAAAATAAAAGTATAAATAAAAGTATAAATAGCCAGGTGTAGTGCCTTTAATCCTAGCACTTGGGAGGCAGAGGCAGGCGGATCTTTGTGAGTTCAAGGCCAGCCTGGTCTACAGAGCGAGTTCCAGGACAGCTGGGGCTACAGGGAGACCCTGTCTCAAAAAGACCAAAAAATAAATAAATAAAAATATAAATAAAAAAATTTAAAGATGACTCATTAAGCTAGTCAGTCCCTGATTCTATTAAAGCCAAGAGAAATAAGGCAAATATAATTGCGAGATGAAAGAGAAGAATCATATAACTAGACCATATATGTCTACCAACTGCCTCAACAGACTCACAAAACACCTACCAAGTGCACAGCACTGGGGTGAAGAACCATATAACTAAACCATATATATCTACCAACTGCCTCAACAGACTCACAAAACACCTACCAAGTGCACAGCACCGGGGTGAAGAAAGTAAAGACAAAAACTGCACTAAGAGTTATGATCAGAGGATACTACTGTTGCATCATTAACCATATAAACCCTTGCTGAACATTCACTCTATGTGATATTCGAAATACCATGTCTGTGTACATGGTTCTAAATGTCTACGTTTCCTCTTTTACTCCTCACAATAACCATTATTGACCATCCCCAATTTACAAAGAAGAAACTGAGCTGAAGAGAGAAAATGTAACTTGCTCTGGGTTACCCAACTGGGATCCAACTCCAGGCTATTCAATTCCAGAGTCAGAGTCTTGGGCTTCTTGATATTCTGTCTCTCCCAGACTTGTGCTGTGAAAGAGTGTGAGCCACTCTTTCACAGGACGCAGCAGGAACATGACTTAGTGCAGCAAGTATAGACAAGCTGTGCTGTCTTGACACACACCAGAAGAGCTAAACCCTTTAACTACTAAATGTGTTTGAGCATACCATAGCAACCAAAGCTGAAAGTCATCCAAAAACACTTTTCCTGGGCCATTTTCTCTCTCACGGGTAAGAACTTGCATTTGACATGCTCATGGACTGAAGAAGTCTTACTATGAAAATGGTTATCTTACCAAAAGCAACCTACATATTCCAGGGAATCCTCATTAAAATTCAAATGTCATTCTCAGAAATAGAAAAAAAAACTCTTAAAATTTGTATGGAAGCACAAAAGATGCCCCCCCAATACCCAAAGCAATTCTAAATAAATAAAATAATGCTGAAGGCTTTATAATATCAGGTTTCCAATTGTATCACAGATCCATAGTAACAAAAATAGCACAGTACTGATACAATGACATGTGGATGAATGGAGTGGATCCAGGCATAAACCCATTCAGCTACAGCCTTCTGACTTTTGACAAAGATGCCAAAAATACACATTGGAGAGAAGAAAACCTCTGCAGTAAGTGGTCCTGGGAATACTGAATATCTACATCTACAAAACATGAACCAGACCCTAATCTCTCACCCTGACCAAAAATTAACTCTGAATGGATAAAAGATCTTAACAAAAGACATGAAACTCTCAAACTGTCAGAGGAAAACACGTTAAGATATAGGGTATAAGAAATCAATGTGGGGAATTCTAAAAAAAAAAAAACTAAAAGTAGATCTATCATCTGAACCAGCTATCCCACTCTTTGGCATATACCCAAAGGACTCCATATTCTACAGATACCTGCTCAGCCTTGTTTACTGCCACTGTTTTCACAATAGTAAGGAAAGTGAAACAACTTAAATGTCCTTTGGCTGATGAATGAATAATGAAAATATGGAACATTTACACAATGGAGTTCTATTCAGCTGTTTTTAAAAACATGAGACCATGAAAACTGCAGGTAAATGGATGTAATAAAAACTGTTATATTGAATGAGATAACACAGACACAGAAAAACAAGTGAGGCACTTTCCTTTGTAGATCCTGGTTCCAAACCTTCAGACATTAGTATACATCCTGAAGCAACTGCAGGAACCAGGAAAGCAGAAAGGAATGGTGGGAGGGGAAGGGAAAGAAGGAGTTAAGAGGTGGGGGAACGGCAGGCACTGTCGAGTCGGAAATGGGGAAATAGAGTGTCCTTTAATTGAGGAAGAAGGGCTATAGAGAAGAGAGGACAAAGAGATAAACAATAATAATACTTAGGCAATATGAAAAGCCAGAGGGAAATGTATTTCATAAGTCTACCGAAAAACATTCATATAATACATATGTGCACATGTATAACTTTTAGCTATATAACAAAAATCAAACTACCAGACAAGGGAACCCTCCCTTGGAGTTGTTGGTCAGGGTAGTCCAAGAGATGCCCAAAATAATATAGGCTATTCCCACAGCCCTTGGCTGCCTCCCAGAGCTTGAAGGTAAGACCCTATTGCTGAAGACACAACACACTTTAGACAAAAGACTCGAACAACTGAGCTGGAACTGACCTGGCAGCCTCCTCCCTGAAGACCGGCTCTCATAGTATCAGAAGGCATTATGCAAAACCAATCAGTGGAATTACCCAACTATAAAGTCCATACATCACAACACTGACCAGCCTAGAAAAGTATCTTTATTGGTGCAGTGGTGTCACTTTTATCTTTGGGGTAATCAACAGCTGTGTGATTGAACTTTAAGCCTGTTCAATAATAGGGAATTCGTGCATGGCACTATAAACATACAGGAGAACACATCGTTGGAGAGACCATAGACCCTAGAGCAGAACCTACAATTGCTACTTTCCTACACTAACTTACTTTCTTACTATATTCTAAATATGTATCCTTAATTCACAGACAAGTATAGCTCTTACCACTCATCAAAGAAGCATATTTTTGTAACAGATGGAGACTATTACAAAGTTCCACAACTTGTCAAAACACATAGAAAAAGTGACTGTGGGGGGCTCAGCCATAACTGAAACATCTACAACACAACCTCTACACCCTGGGCTCAGAGAACATTGCAGAAGAAAGAACAAAAAGATTCTAAGAGCCAGAGGAAAGAAATGCCTGCTGTTAGTTAATGCATTCTAGACATGATAGAGAAGCTGAATCCTTGAACGCTCCACAGTATGGTGGTCTAACAAGATCGCATAATGACAAAGCCAATTGTCATGCCAATGTTGATGGGGGAAATTACACAGGAGTCCCAGGTCTGGAGGAAGAGCTACAGACAATCAATGGATACTGAGAAAGGGAGAATCAGTTTTCTCCAGGGACAAGCTCCCTCAGGGGTTATCAATGGTCAGCTCTAACCACATGTATACATAAGCACTCCTAAATAGACTCACTGCACTATATGTACAGTATATATACATATATGCATATATGTGTTTATATACTTATAAGCATATGCATATGTAATAATAATAAAGAGGAGGACAAGAAACAGAAAGGTGGAGGCATGGGAAGAGTTGGAGGGAAACTGGGAGGGGAAGAAATGATACAAATATAAAACTCATGTATGAAATACTCAAAAAATTAATAAAACATAATAAATAAATCTTTGAAAAAATATATAGGCATTTAAGGACTTTCTGAATAAAACTCCAATTGCTAATGAAATGAGTCCAACAATTAATAAGTGAGATACCATGAAATCAGAAAGCTTCTATACACCAGAAGAAACAGGTTAAACTTGTAAATAGTATACAGAATGGGAGAAAATTTTTACTAGTTATACTCTTGATCTCTAGACTATTCAAAGAACTCAAAATCCAAACAACAAGAAATCAAAGAGTCCAGAAGCTACAGAAATGACCTGCTGAATAAGCATGAGGACTGAGTGTGGATCCCTAGTACCCACATAAAAATTAGCTGTGATGGTGCATATCTGGAACCCCATCATTGGGGAGTGGGCGGTGGAGTCCTGGAGCCCATTGACCAGCAAATCTACTCAGATACATGAGCTCCAACTTCAGTGAGAGACCCTGTCTCAAAAAATAAAGTGGAAAATCGTTTAGGAAGACATAAAATGTCTACTTCCAGCTTCCACAACATGCATGCACACATGTGCACATGCACACTTATTCAAGGATACACACTCATGAACAAATGTACATGAATATACCAGAGAGAGAGAGAGAGAGAGAGAAATCAAACAACCTAATCAAAAAACCAGGTGAGTAAAATGCATAGACAACTCACAAAAGATTATATACAAATGGCCGATAAACACGAAAAATATTTAACCTCACTTGTCAGAGAAATGCAAATCAAAACTACACTGAGCTGGACACAGTGGCACCTGCCTTCAATCCCAGCAGAGGCAGAGGCAAAGGCAGGTGGATCTCAGTGAAAAGGAGGTCAGCCTGGTCTAAATAGCATGGTCCAGGCCAGCTGGAGCTATAGGAAGACCATGCCCTTCTGTAACCAAAAAAAAAAAAACCCCAAAACCTACATTAAGATTCCTCCACCTTATCCCAGTCAATATATCAATCATTAAGAGAACAACAGCAAATGCTGGTGAGATTAAAGACAAAAGGGAACCTCCATATACTGCCCTGGGAATGTAAACTAGTTCTACAGAAATAGATATAGCAGCTGCTCAAAAAACTGAAAGTAGGGGCTGGAGAGATGGCTCAGCGGTTAAGAGCTCCGACTGCTCTTGCAGAGGACCCAGGTTCGATTCCCAGCACCTACAGGGGGGCTAAGAACCATCTTTAACTCCACTTCCAGAGGAATCAGACACCCTCTTCTGACCTCTGCGGCATTGCATGACACAGGTACACCAACTTGCATGCAGACAGTAAACTCATACACATAAAAATAAAACAAAATAAAATAAATTTTAAAAATTATTAAAAAAAAAAACTGAAAGTAGGTCTTCCAAAGGACCCAGGAATACTACTCTTGGATATTTACCTGAAGGACTTCAAGCCAATATATCATAGAAATACATGCACATCAGTGTTTATTGCAGCACTATTCACAACAGCTCAGTTATGGAACCAGCCTATGCTGGTTCCCACAAAAGAAATAATGTATTTTTAAAGATGTATCATAGAGTCACAGTGTAATTTTCTTCTGCCACAAAGAAGAATGAAGTTACATCATTTTCAGGAAAATGGATGTAACTGGAGATGATCATGATAATCAAATGAAGTTAGTCTCAAACACACATTGTAGGTTTTCTTTCACTTGTGGTTCTTAAACTTTATGTATTCATATAAAATTATGCCTGTATCTATAAAATTAATAGAGAAGTGAGATCACATATGGGAACAAAGGGGATAAATGGGAGGGAGATGAGGGAAAATAGAGACAGGATAAGAGGAGATATGTTCAATATGCAATATACACCTATATAAAAAAAATTAGATTCAAAATGCTCTGGATGCATCCTTAACGCAAGGGATAGGAGAGTGAGTTCCATAGTAGGTGGTCATTTTGCTGATGACCTTCAGTGCCTTCACTGCAAGGATGGCATAAGAAAATTTCTGTAAAGACCTTAGTTCTAGTACCTAAAAACTAAGCATCAAGCAAAATAATAAGTGTATACATACATATACATACATATATGTACATACATATACACACATCCACAAACATATTCATAATTATTGTTACTGTCCTGCTTTAAGACTTACTCTAAGCCATACTCTAAGCCAGAGAAAAAAATCAAGTAGACAGGTTTAATCCATGAAACAGTTGAAATTTATAGGATCTGAATAAAATGTGCATGAATAAAGTACAGCCTATTAAAACTAAATAAAAAGTCAAGATGCTGGAGAGTAAGGAAACATTTCATGTCAAGAGGTAAGAACAGTCATTGTGTTTGAGGGCCCATTTGGTACTTCGTCCTGCAACAGACACTTCACAGCTGTTATCCAATCTTCAAAGCTACTCAGGATACATCAAATGATCTGATTTTATAGATGAGGATTCTTAGGCTCTCAAGGGGTAAGTGAATAGGCTCGAGGTCATACCACCAAAAAAGCTTCAGAAACTGCTCTTTAAAATGGGCAGACATGGGGCTGGAGAGATGGCCTAGCGGTTAAGAGCACCAACTGCTCTTACAGAGGACCCGCGTTCGATCCCCAGCACCCACATGGCGGCCGAGAACCGTCTGAAACTCCAATTCCAGGAGAACTCCAGTTCCAAGGAAATCTGACACCCTCTTCTGACCTCCACGGCATTGCACGACACGGGTGCACAAACTTGCATGCAGACAGTACATTCATACACATACAAAAATGAATAAAATTTAAAAAAATTTTAAATAAAATGGGCAGACACATGGGTTGGAGAGATAGCCTAGTGGTTAAGAGCACCAAATGCTCTTGCAGAGGACACGGGATCGATCCCCAGCACCCACATGGTGGCTGAGAATCGTCTGAAACTCCAATTCCAGGAGAACTACAGTTCCAGGGGAATCCGACACCCTCTTCTGACCTCCACGGCACTGCACGACATGGGTGCACAAACCTACATGCAGACAATACATTCATACACATATGAAAATAAAATTTAAAAAAAAAGAAATTAATTAAAAAAAATAAAATAAATAAAATGGGCAGACACACAGGCAAAGCCATCATGGACAAAAGCATGGTGGAGACACAGACATTTGCCAAATTCTCCCCTGGCATCAATCAGAAATTCATTGGGCAACACTCAAACCCATCTAGCTCTACATTGCCATGATGTGTTATGCTTTCCGATCCAAAGCAACTGAGAGGTTATGAGATGTAGCCCATCAAAGTGAGCTTCTACTGCAGAGCTCATTCTACACTGAGCATCCTTAACCCAAATGTCCAAGCTAATGACTCTCAAATTTGTTTATAGATTTCTATGTGTCACCTAGCCCCAAGGAAAAAAGACAACAATGACAAAAGTTCTCTGACCCTAATTACTGCTAAGATTTCAGGAAATAAATGTCTGAGAGAATAGTCCATGTGTTAATTATTGCTGTGACCTTTGTACAATATACTTATTGACGGTCTTCAATAAAGGAGGGCGGATGGTCTCTGCCAGCTACCAACGGAAAGGTTGAGAGGAAAAGGTATGAAGGGCAGTCATTGCCTTAAGGGAGGCTTCAGACAAACTCCTGTTTGGAACTTAATAATAGTCCATGGAAATGTGATGTCTGAATCATCAACATCACCATCACTTCAGTGTTTTGTTTTGTGTATGCATGATGTGTATGGGGGTGCCCTTGCCATGGCACACATGTGGAGGCCAAAGAACAAAGTCTATGGAGCCAGTTCTCCCCTTTGTGTTCATCCTGAGACTTGAACTCAGCACAGCCAAGTACATTTACCCACTAGGCCATTTCACTAGTCCCTATTATTTATTTATTTTGGTCTTTTTTGAGACAGGGTCTTTAAGAGTTTTGAATAGAGAACCAAAGCCAAATGCATGATTTATCTTAACATTAATTAAGACACCAACATTTAAAAGTGCATGTTGGGGCTGGGGAGACAGCCCAGTGGCTAAAGAACTTGCTACATAAGCATGAGAACCAGATTTCAGACCCCCAGCACATATATAAAAACTGGGTGAGGGCTGGAAAGATGGCTCAGTGGTTAAGAGCACTGGCGGCTCTTGCAGAAGATCTGGGTTCAATTCCTAGACCCACATGGTGGCTGACAACCCTCTGTAACTTCAGTTCCAGGGGAATTCGATGCCTCTTCTGACTCCCAGGGCATTGCACAACTCTGATACATTTACACACATGCAGGCAATACACTCATACATATACAATAAAAATAATAAGATTTTTTAATTAAAAAAAATAAAAGCTAGTGAATGTGGTGACTTGCCTATAACTCCATAATTTGGAGGCAATGTGGGCTCACCAAGACACCCAGCCTCTATAAATAAAGTGGAAAACAATCAAAGAAGATACCTGAGGTCAGGCTCTGATCTCAACACCCATTAAGGTGCACCCTCCCATACATGCAACACACATGTGAACATGCATACATGCACACATGCATACCACACACATTCACACGAAATAAATAAAAGTTTCTGTTAATTTATTTTTATTTAATTTAATGTTGAAGAAGGATTCTGAAAACAAGAAAGATCACACACACACACACACACACACACACACACACACACACACACACTTTGAATAGCCCCAAACGGCCAAGTTTTAAAGGAAGAAAGTAACTTGTCAACAGTAAAATGATGTTGTTAGTGTGAATTCACATTGAAATTATTTCTAATTATCTGATAAGACATAAAGTGAAATGGGGCAGGCCACATAATTCTGATAAAAGTTAGGCTATAAATGGGGTTTTCCCCCTGAAGTACTGCGAAACAGCATTCCTGTATAACAGTGGTCAGACATGCCAAAGTACATGTCACATGGTTGCTTATACTTTTACTAAAAAGCTATGAGCAGAAAGCCTCAGGGAAGGGGCTGCGGGAAGGATAAAGTTTTCTAAATGTTCACCACTGTTCAGAAAGCTATCACTGCTCTTGCTAGGATAGGCACTATTTTACAAGTCACCTACTTGTTAGTAGATTTGTTATTAGTGACATTCCCACAACCACTTTCACAACCAGAAGTGGGGCAGCAATCCTAAAGTGTGCCCATGGGTCCAGCTCATGGTTTTTTCTCATTTTTTAATTAAATTTTTGTTAATTTCGTAAGAACATCTTGATCATATTTAGATCCCTCCCCTATCTGCACCCTAAAGCCCTCCACCAGATTTTATGCATTCTGTCATGTACAATAAGGCCTACTGAGCCAAATGTTTGTATACCCAAATGTCCCTCAGTGTAAGTCCATCCACTAGAGTCTAGTCAACCTATCTAGAGTCACCACCTTAAAGAAAACCAATTCTCCCCTCATACTTCTTAATTTTTTATTCATCATTTTTATGTGTATGAGTATATTGCCTGCATGTGTGTAAATGCATCCACATTGTGCAATGTCTGTGGAAGTCAGACTAAGAAATCAGATCCCCTAGAAACCGGAGTTACAGATCATCGTTAGCTGCCATCTGGGTGCTGGAAACCAAACCTGGGTCCTCTGCAAGAGTACTGCAAAAGCATGGCTATTGCATGACACAGTGCACTTACACACATGTAGGCAATACACTTATACACATAAGGCAATACGCTTATACACATAAAATATAAATAAAATATTTTTTAATTTATTTATTTATGTATGTATATGACTGTACTGTCTGCATGCAGGTCTCTGCACCTGTGTCGTGCAATGCCGCGGAGGTCAGAAGAGGGTCTCAGATTCCCCTGGAACTGGAGTTCTCCTGGAATTGGAGTTTCAGATGGTTTTCGGCTGCCATGTGGGTGCTGGGGATCAAACCCGGGTCCTCTGTAAGAGCGGTGGGCACTCCCAACCGCTAGGCCATCTCTCCAGCCCCATAAATAAAATATTTTTAAAGGGAAAGAAAGGGAGAGCTGAGGTGGAAAGAGGGAAGAAAGAGAAGGGGAGGAAGGAAAAGAGAAAAGAATGTGTTTGCTAGACAAACACACAAGTGCTCCATACGTCCTACAACACAGCTAATGATGACTCAGGATAAAAGCTAGCCATTCACTACTTTACTAGCCATTCACTACTTCACTATTTTACTAGAAGTAAAAGTCTTCTGGAGTTCCCACAATGTCATTAAAACTAGGGTTTACCTAAATCCAAAATTCTTAATCTGCCCATTTCATCAAATGCTCCATAATTGGCAGTGATGGAATCCACTCCTCTTACCCAAGTATCTGGCTTGTTTCTCATGTCTCTGGCTGCCAGGCCTTTCCATAGTTTCCACTGCCTGAGTATACCCTTTGGGCCGTCATATCTACAACAATCTCATCATCTCCAGGTACTGAGCTCTGTGGTATGACAAATAGGCTTAATCCTAGCAGCAGTATAATAATTGGGTAGTATTCTCTTCCTCTCACTAATGAAGACTGAGCTGGGTGTGGTGGTGCATGCCTATAATCCTAGCACTGTAAGGCTAAGGCAGGAGGATTGAGTTTGAAAACAGTCTTGGCTATAAAGTAAGACCATGTATAAGGAAAAGACAAGTTAAGAGAAAAGAAGCCACATAAATAAAAACAAATAGATAATGAAGCTCAGAGAGGAAGGCTCTGTAGTCTGCAACTGACAGCAACCTAAATTCCAATACCAAATTGTCCTTTGGGAACGAATCTGTTACATGCACAGGTATAGCTGCATCTTGTATCAACTTGAGCTATATTTTTTAAAGCTGTAAGTATGCTAAGGAGTTTTAGTTTACAAGTACCTCTATATTTGCCAAAATTCATGTGCTCAGTCTAGGCAAGGCAGATCCACCTCTTTCTATGGCAACATGGATCAAGTCTGGATTTCCTGGACTTACAGAGTAAATAGGACAGGCTGATTGATTGCTTTGAATGTCTGAGTCATTGTTTCAACTGGATTAAGCACTGAGTACAGTTACTAGGTACCAGGAGATAGAACATGTATAAATCTAACAATAAGCTTGAATAGAAATGTAAATTGACAGAATGTAATATTGTTTTCCTTTAAATTGGCACTTTAAGGAATATTCATTGTGAGGACTGAGGAGATAACTCAGAGGTTTAGAGCACTCACTGCTATTACAGAGAACCCAGGGTAGCTAACAACCAACCCTAACTCTAGTTCCAGGGGATCTGGTGCCTTTTGTCTGGCCTCCCTAGACATTGCCCTCAGGTGATGAATTACATGCATGCAACAAAACACTCATACACATAAAAAATACAAATAAATTTTTCCAAGTTTTAAGAAATATTCAGTATGAATGGCAATAAAGTAAGACATGTTGCCTCTGCAGAGAGAGTTTGTCACTGTCCTTGAGAGCTCACAAACCTTCATTCTATTTGATCCAGTTCTAGTTTGACTCCAAGTCAAGGAAACAATCAGAAACAACACTAAAATCTTGTGTGCCAATGTTTTTAATCATTTTCTCAAATACTAAAATGTAAAATTCCATTAACTGTTGAAAACTTAAAAATTTGTGAAGTATCCACATAGTAGAATAGTATGTAGAAAAAAATTTATGCAAAAATCTCAAGATATAATATTGAAGACTATAAAATGTTCTTAAGAGTATAAAATATACAAATATGGACACAGGAAAGGAAACCAAGTTAGGTTGGCAAAACGTCATGTCTTGTCATCTTGTTCACTTCTGTATCCATGGCAACTAGAACAGCTCAGCTCAGTGTATGCAAGCAGACATTGCTGAAAAAAAATCACTTTTTCCATTGAAAATAACCAATGTCATCATAGAAATGCCTAGTGATTTTTACTTGTGCTTTCACTGTTCATAAGCAGCAGACAAATGCTTGCTAAGGAGCCCACAATTGGTGGGGACACTTGCTGGGACCTGGCAAGAATAATATTCATGGTCTCTTAAATCCCTCTACCATTATAACTGCATATGGGACTGAAAAGTTCACTTCTTTGGAATTATGGCTGTTCTGATATCTCACTCTTTGCTCAGATGCACAGTGAAAACACCTGAAACACTGGGCTCTGAGATCAGACAAGTGTGAATTCAAAAGATCTTTGTCCCTCTCTAGGCCTTGACTTCTACATCCACAAAAGGAGATGGTTAGATAATTTGTTAATTTCAGAGGCTCATCCCTGCCATAAAATTAAATGAGTCTATGATATAAGTATTGGCATCAGACAGAAAATAGGAAGGTTGCTAGCCACACGTTTCATATTTCATTTGTTTTCATGAGGAAGAAATCACAATCTAATTATTCTAACTTAATACTCAATGTCTTTCTTATCTGAAAAAGTTTCTAAGTGATATGTGTTCAGATCTGTTCTACTAGCACCCTAAGGGAGTACAGAGGCAACATGTCTTACTTTATTGCCATTCATACTGAATATTTCTTTTCCTGCCTGCCTGCCTGCCTGTCTGTCTGTCTGAGTCATGGTTTCATATATCCCAGTTGGCCTCATTCTCACTTGAACTTCTGATTCCCCTGTCTCCATGTCCCAGTTGCTGAGATCACAGGCCCTCCTGGGCCTGCTAGGTTCTACCCGGAGCTGGGGATGTACCCCAGGGCATCAAGCTTGCCAGGCAAGCACTCTCTCGGCAGAGCTACATCACTCTACTTTTCATTTTTTTTTTTTTTCATTCTTCTTCGAGAAGGGTCTCAGATGAAAAATGTAAAATTTCTTTGTTCCTGATGAACTCAATACAACTTACTTTTCACCCCTGAGTAGAAGCCTCTTCTACTTCGATTTATCAGGGGGACTCATGAGCTTCAGGGCTTGAAGGCGGAGGCTGCAGAGCAGGAAGGGAGTCTGCGGTTTCAGAATAAGCCTCAGATGTTGCCTACCTCCAAGACAGCAGTTTTGTTGGAGCTGCACTGCTGATGGCACTGTTTAAGTCAACGAAAGGTAACTTGTCTTCAGAGTCACCTTCATTTCATACCACACTTGAAATGGCTTTTTCACAATTGCTATAGGCTGGCCACGTATTTATAAAAGACTATCATTCTTGTACTACTGGGATTTTGTTTTAGTTTCAGTTTGTTTTGTTGTTGTCCCTAACTAGAAGCTCAAACACTTTTTACTAGAAGCATCTCTTTTCAACATTATCTTTCCATCTATCTGTTATCCACTCTTGATTATAGTGGAATCTAAGAAATCAAGACTTATTTCAGAGTTCTCTCTCCAGACTTTGTGTACAGTCATTTCTGTGTCAACAGAATCCCCGCAGCCCAGGAGACTGATCCTGCGCATGTCAGCTGTCAGCCTGAACCCACTCCTCTCCCTGGCCACTGAACCCACTTCTCTGCTGAACCACACAGGCTTATCTATCAGGCAACTGATAACCTTGTGTCCACAGGCCCAAAGGAGTGAGCAAGTAATCACCAGTGGTTTGCGGTCTATTCTGGCCTCCAGAAAAAAAGCCCGCCTTTCAGCTTGTGAGAGCAGAGGGCCAGAGCTGGACTTGGAGGCCAGGGCCCTTTCCTGTACAGACTCTGGTATAGGCAGCCTCACACCGTTCTTTCTAAGGAGAAGTAGGCTGGAAATCCTGTATACTCATTGTTTTTAGAGAAGGAAGACTTTATACAGTAATACATATTCAAAAGAAAAATTACAAGGCTGGAGAGATGGCTCAGCAATTAAGGGCACTGACTGCTCCTGCAGAGGACCCCAGTTCAATTCCCAGCACCCACATGGCAGCTAGCAACAGTCCATAACTCCAATTCCAGGGGATGGATGGCCTCTTCTGACCTCTAAAGGCATTGCATGACACAGGTGCACTTACATACAAGCAGACAATACACCCATACACATAAAAATAAAAAAATATTTTGAAAAATTAAAATTAAAAAAGGAGTATTAGAAGGCGGATAAGGCAGTCACATTTTTGTGCTTCTTGCCAACTTTGGTCATCTGAGATTTTTTGAAACAAAACAAAACACTTGAGCATACCAGTCTTACAAGTTGCTGACTGTCCTGTTAAGATAGACCCCTGTCATTACCATCTACACCCAGGCTCGAATCATTGTTCCGAGATAAGGAATATTCCCACTCTGAGTAGCTGAAGAAGCTCCACACTTCTAAAGAGTAAGTCCCTCCCATAATTCCAGCTGGAATGAAGGTCTTACGAACCCTGTACTTATAGGTGAGAGTTCTTTGCCTGAAGAATAAAAATCCTTACTTAAGGAAATTAAATTTAGTGGACTCAAAGTATTCAAAAGATATCTTTTTAAATATGTTTTATGTTTTATGCTGGGAATTGAATCCAGGTTCTCTGCAAGAGAAGCAAATGCTCTTAACTGCTTTAACTGCTGAGCCATCTCTATAGCCCCATTTAAAAAAATTCCCAGCACCCACATAACATTTTACAACTGCCTGTAATTCTAGTTCCAGGGGATCCACCCCTCTCTCTATCCTCTTTGGACTCCTGCACACGTGTGGTATACATATACACACACAGGCCCACATACTTTCACATAAAAATCAAATAATAAAATTGATCTTAAAATAATAATAATCACTTCAACTCTGAGAGAAAATTAGAGCCTCTACTGTAGCTAAGATAGGTAAATATACATTTTAGTGATTACTCTATGTAACTAATATTTTCTCTACCAATTATGCATAATTTACATTTTAGGCTGATCACAAGATGATTTCTGTCAAAGCATGTTGAATGTAATTATACAGCCTTCTATTTGAATAACCTTTACTTTTTTTAGTATTTCCTTTTCTCTTAGATGCATATCCTCATTACCTTACCATCTGATAACTTTTATCACCTGGCAAGGAACAAGGAGTTGATACGTGTCGAATGGTCACTATAGAAGGCTGGAGAAGATTGTTCAGTTGTTAAGAGCTCTTAACTGCTCTTCCAGAGGACACAAGCTTGGTTTCTAGCACTCACATTGGACGCCTTATAAACACTTCTAATTGCAAGGCATCCAACACCCTCTTCTGGCTTCCATAGGTACCTGTACTCACATGCACATGCTCCACGCAGACACACACGTGCATTTAACTAAAAATTAAAAATACATCTTAATAGCCAGCTGTGGTGGTGCACAACTTTAATCCTAGCACTTAGGAGGCAGAGGCAGGCAGATCTTTGTGAGTTCAAGGCCAGTCTGGTCTACAGGGTGAGTTCCAGGACAGCTGGGGCTACAGGAGACCCTGTCTCAAAAGAAAAGAAAAGAAAAGAAAAGAAAAGAAAAGAAAAGAAAAGAAAAGAAAAGAAAAGAAAAGAAAAGAAAAGAAAAGAAAAGAAAAGAAAAGAAAAATACATCTTAAAAAAAGGGTTCATTCCCAGAACCCACATGGTGGATAACAACCATCCACAACTCCAGTTCCAGGGGATCCAACACTCTCATATGACCTCCACAAAGCACTGCAGCACATGAGTGCACTTATATACATGTAGGCGATATACTCATACACATAAAATGAAAATAATAAATAAAATACATTTTTAAAAAGAATGTTAAAGGTCAATATAAGGGCCTAAATATGGAGAAGACTGTCCTCTGTCTGCTAGACTAGAAAGAGCAGACACCTTCCACAGTACAGGCATATTCAGATTGTATCCAGTAGACCAGAAATAGCTTTAAGAGGACCACACTAAGAAAGCTCTGGGGAATGCTGTGTGGTGGGGAATAAGCTATGGCATTTGGGCCACACACACGACAGATATGCCACTTCTTAGAGTAGTTAGCAGTACATAAAATATTCATAAATACCATTGCTTTCATTTGCTCCATCACTTAAGAAATATAATTAAATACATATTTCATGCCAAGCACTCTCTAGATACCAATAAAGTGGACCACCAACCGGTGGGTATAGTGCAATAATAGGTTGATTTCTGACCTAAGACGTTAGAAATGAGACTTAATAGGGAAGTGAAGAAGGTATATTGCTAAACAAAATTTTTGAAATGAGAGAAGAAAATGAGAAGTGGAAGCTATTTCAAAGGAACTGAAATCAAGTCAGCATGGCTCAATCCAACAGAGGCCAGACGGGATTGGGGAGGATCATGGGAATGAGCAGGCCACCAAGACAGTACACGACATTCTAAAACTATGGAAATATTTCAATTAACATGGCGGGAAGTTGGGTAGCCATCAAGACAGGCTGGGTGTTTCTACGGGGGCTGTGGGCTTGGTGAGAGTAGATTAGCAGATTTGCATTCTAAAGAGGGTAAAGAAGAGGTCTCCAGCAAGTGTGGAGAACATCTCAGGGCTGCCACCCAGGAAACTAGACCTGAAGGGCATCAGGGGCCAGTAAGACCTGGAGTCACAAGAGAGTCTTTGAGGAGGTGGCCTCAGCATAGGAAACAGGAGATGAGAGGATGGGAGGAGACCAAGAGGCTCTGACTGAGTGCTAGGACGCATCCAACTGAAAACTCCACGAAGACACTGGGCCAACCAGGGTGAAAGAGTCTAGGAAAGGACTCAACTGAAAATCTTGGTGTTCCAGTGAGAAAGAAAGAAAAGATCAGAAACACAAATTCTTTTCCACCTGTTTTCCAGTTAAATTTTATTGTAGTTAGGCTGCTATACATGACTGAATTCAACAGAGATAATATCATAGAAGTTTCTCATCTTTTTTTTTTTTTTTTGCAGCATCTGATTCTTGCATGAAAATCTTCTGTTTCATACTTTTCTGGGTCTCTTCTCCGGCTGCCTGTTTGCTGCCCACAGAAGCGCTGGTCCTCTCCCACAGCACTGTGGGATAGGACACAGAGGAAAGGCTACGGCTTCAGATTTCAGCGGTCTCCTGGAGTTAGTGGCTTTGCCAAGCCATATGTCAGACCCTCTGCCCCTCACATACCAACCACAGAGCCAAGCTCTATGGGCCTACCTCATGAACTCATTCATTTCCTTTTTCTTTTCTTTTCTCTTTTCTTTTCTTTTCTTTCTTTCTTTCTTTTTCTTTCTTTCTTTCTTTCTTTCTCTTTCTTTCTTTCTTTCTTTCTTTCTTGAGACAGCTTCTCCCTTTGTTTCTCATCTTCTAAACTTCATGCAATTTTTAAAAATTTCACAGCAACTTAATTCAGGCAACAATAAAGTTCCCATATGTTTTATTGTTTTGATTTGTTTTTCTGAAACAGAGTCTTGCTATATAGCTCAAAAAGACCCCAAACTTGTGATGCTTCTGCCTCAGTCTAGAAAGTACTAGGATTACAGGCATTTATCACCACATTGGCTACTAAAAATGTATCTTAAAGATTAATAAAGTTTCAGGGCTGCAGAGATGGTTCAGTGGTTAAGAGCACCAGCTACTCTTGCAGAAGACTGGGGTTAAATTTCCAGCACCCACATGGTAGCTAACAACCATTCGTCTCCAGTTCCAGGGGACTAGATACCCTCTTTTGACCTCCATGGGCACTGTGTGACACTGGTGCACTTACATATATACAGGCAATATACTCATACACATAAAATAATAAAATACCTTTTTTAAAAATTTTAAAAAGATTGTTGAAGTTTTCTGCCTTGTAAAATATGACACACCAGTATAATTTCATCTTTCTTGGAGAATTTAACACTTTATGTACCTTTAAATCTTAAGACATCTAGAGCTCTGGCTCCATACTGACCTTGACCCAAGGTCCTCCAAGCAGGTTCCTTGACTGTCTGAACAGTGAATGCCTTACGCAGCTTGCTGTGGCATCTGGCCATACAGGAGTTATATTAAATTTCACTGACATCTGCTATAAAGGTAAGACCAAGGATAGGGCTTCAAAATGGAATCAAGATGTTGGACCCTGGATGAACCAACCACTCTAAGAGATGTTCTGGGAAAGAAAATCACTTGTTTCAAATGCAAACAAGAAAGCTCAGATAGAGACTTTAAAAATCACAGTTAGACTCATCCCACCAAAGTTTTCTGGTAAATACAAATCTCCTAGGTATAAGGAAAAAGGACTTCTGACAGTTATTTCTATTAAAAGGAGAGGTTCTGTTTTCTTCCTGCCTACAAGTTAAATTTCCTCTAAATCTGGAATGAGACAAGGGTGCTTGGTGTTTTAGCTACAGCAAAAAGAGAGAGAAACAGAAGGCTACAAAAAGAAAGGGAAAAAGTCAAATTACCCCTATTAGCATGTGATATGACCCTATGTATAAAAGACCCAAAAGATTCCCCTGATACACACTTTCAGAAAAGTATGGCGATACAAAATCAACATACATACACAAATCCAATCTGTTATTGGTACATACCATTGAGGATGACAAAGCAATTATTTCACTGAAACACATGAAGAATGCCCTGACTTCACCCTTCTTAACCTTAACCCTAGGTCCTGCCACTCTCTAGTTGGTATCCCTGTGGTCAGAGGAGCACCCAGCAAGTTCCTAACAGCACTTCACCAAAATCCCCTTCCAAAATTCCACAGGCAGGTGCTCGCTGGGTCCCTGGTTGGCAAGGCCACGTGGGAGGAGTCCAAATGACCTCCTTTCTCTGTGTTCTGCACTAAAAGTTTTCTTGCTTAAATAATCAGCACCCACAGCAACAAACACAAGGCACAGAGCTGCTGCCATAAAACCCATGGACTGGGATTTTGAAAGGCAAACTGGAACAAGAGCCCTTACTCAGAACACCCAGCACTTGCTTTTCATCCTTTATACTTATTAAGAACTTCACAAAGTGGGTGTTTTCAGCCTCACTTTACAAATTAAAATATTAGCTTGGAATTTCTTAATTTAATCAAATGTCTACACCCCCAAATGGGTCCTGTTATTCAGAAAGGATCTCAGTAGCTATCCTAGTTGACAGAGACTTTCTAGCAGACACACAAACAAGGCCACACCACTTTACTACATTAACTCACCCTCACTTAAAGGACTGATATGAAACAAGGCACTAGAGAGCTATTCTGCTGTTTCTAGTGAACCAAATGCACAATTCAAAACATCTGAGCCTGGCTGAACTCCCATAACTAAATAAGAACTACTCAAGAATCAATCAGTAGCTTGGTCCAAAATAGCTTTAAGAATAAAAGAATTTTTTTTCCAAAGCCAATTTTTATTGAATCTTTGTGCATTTCATATAAAATTTCCAATCAAATTTAGACCCATGCCCCTTTAAAAGAATTACTTTTTAAAAGTTCAGGTCAGATGGGCTGGAGAGATGGTTCAGCAGTTAAGGACACCAGCAGCTCTTGCAAGAGACCTGGGTTCAGTACCCGGAGCCCACATGACACTAATAACCAGCCGTAACTCCTTCCAGGAGATCCAACACATTCTTCTAGCCTCCAAGGACATTGTAAGATGGATGTACTTACATACATACAGTCAAAATACTCATATACATAAAATAAAAATAAATTTTTTTAAAGTTCAGGTCACAGCACTCATTTGATAATTATGCTTCCATTTTATAAAACAGATTAAAGTTTAGTAGTATGCATATCCCAGTTATATGCAAAAAATGTGAAGTTTGATGCCAACAACCGATCTAGAACAGAGATTCCCAGGCTTATCCACTGTGCAAACCAGGGCTCAGCAGGAATCCCCTCTGCTCTTGGAATCTCAGAAGCCAACAGCTCCATGTAATGACACCACAAAGAAGAGAACGTAAAAGATTAATAGAGAGTAACTCTAACTGGAGACACCCTATAAAAATACAGGGGTAGGATGTACCAGCCACCAAGCCTGAGGATCCAAGTTCAACCCCTGAGACCTACATGAAGACCTACAGAAGAAGAAAGCTGACTCCCACAAGCTGTCCTCTGACTTCCACACACACCATGGAACAGCCATGTGCACGCATACACACATCTGCATACACGCAAAATAAAATCAACAGAAAGGAAAGGAAATAATTAAATAAAATGAAAATCCAGACTCCATTTATTTAGATTGTATGACTTTCCAATCAATATTAACAAAAACAGGAAACTAAAATTAATAACTACAACAAGGGAAGAGTAGACAGCCAAGACAAGCTACTTTTCTGTTAAAACTGCTACTAAAGAGATTATTTAGCCACTATTTCCTCTTTTCTGTTTCCTGTGAAAGAACTTAATCCATGCAGAAATCCTTGGTGGGTAAATAATGGCTGCTGCTGTCCTTTTTTTCTTCATCATTTCTCTGAGCACCATTTCTACCTTCCCCAGAGAAGCAACAGCAGACTCCAAGCCTTTTATGTGAGACTGCAAAAGGAAGCATGCGAAGGCACTGCTTTTATCAAACAAGGACCTGGGTCTGCTGCTCAAGGTCAGCACAGCTGGACCCATCCTTAGCTCTTTTTTTTTTTTTTTTGGTCTTTTTGAGACAGGGACAGCCCTGTAGCACCCAGCTAGCCTGGAACTCACGCTGTAGACCAGGCTGGCATTGAACTCACAGAGATCCGCCTGCCTCTGCCTCCAGAGTACTAGGATTAAAGGCAGGCATCTCCACACCAGGTCCCCAACCTAATCTCTTAATGCCTTCCTTCCCACACCTCCCTTCCAGTCAGGCTCCTATCATATCTATGCCCCTCAGGCAGGATAAAAAGAGGAAATGGCAGGTGAGATGGCTCAGCAGTTAGAAGGTGATTGGCAAACCTGATGACCTCAGTTAGATCTTCAGGATTCACATGCTAGAAGAAAACTCCCAGAAGTTGTCCTCTGACCTGTATACATACGCTATGGCATGCAGATGCCTAAACACACACAGACACACACAAAGAAATAAATCTAATAATAATCTCAATAAAAACAAGGAAAAGTAAGAGGATATGGGAAGGGAGAGGAGCTCTGCACTCCAGGGACAGCTGAAGTCTCCAGCTGCCAGAGGAAGAACTCCAGTACAGTTAACGAGACCTGCTGTGAAGGTTGTCCACTACTGTGCAGAAATATTCCTTTTACATGGATAGTTCAGGGAAGAACGTTAAAACTGCAAGGAAACGTGGATTCATTACTTTTCTCATCGCTGTGACAAATGTCCTGACAAAAAGCAACTTAAGGAAGGAAGGGTACAGCTACTCAGCTCCCTTTCCCCTCCTTATTCAGCCCAGCCCCTCCTCTCAGGGAACCGTGGCCCTCCTCTCTTGGAACCGTGGCCCTCCTCTCAGGGAACCATGGCCGTCCTCTTAGGGAACCGTGGCCCTCCTCCCAGGGAACCACAGCCCTCCTCTCAGGGAACCGCGGCCCTCCTCTCAGGGAACCATGGCCCTCCTCTCAGGGAACCGTGGCCCTCCTCTCAGGGAACCGTGGCCCCTCCTCTCAGGGAACCGTGGCCCTCCTCTCAGGGAACCGTGGCCCTCCTCTCAGGGAACCATGGCCCTCCTCTCATGGAACCGTGGCCCTCCTCTCAGGGAACCGTGGCCCTCCTCTCAGGGAACCATGGCCCTCCTCTCATGGAACACTGGCCCTCCTCTCAGGGAACCGTGGCCCTCTTCTCAGGGAACCGTGGCCCTCCTCTCATGGAACCGTAGCCCTCCTCTCAGGGAACCATGGCCCCTCCTCTCTTGGAACACTGGCCCTCCTCTCATGGAACACTGGCCCTCCTCTCATGGAACCCACCCTCCTCTCATGGAACCATGGCCCTCTTCTCAGGGAACCGTGGCCCTCCTCTCATGGAACACTGGTCCTCCTCTCATGGAACACTGGCTCTCCTCTCAGGGAACCGTGGCCCTCCTCTCATGGAACACTGGCCCTCCTCTCATGGAACACTGGCCCTCCTCTCAGGGAACCGTGGCCCTCCTCTCAGGGAACCGTGGCCCTCCTCTCAGGGATCCGTGGCCCTCCTCTCAGGGAACCGTGGCCCTCCTCTCATGGAACACTGGCCCTCCTCTCATGGAACACTGGCCCTCCTCTCAGGGAACCGTGGCCCTCCTCTCAGGGAACCATGGCCCTCCTCTCATGGAACCGTGGCCCTCCTCTCAGGGAACCATGGCCCTCCTCTCATGGAACCGTGGCCCTCCTCTCATGGAACACTGGCCCTCCTCTCATGGAACCCTGGCCCTCCTCTCATGGAACCGTGGCCCTCCTCTCATGGAACCGTGGCCCTCCTCTCAGGGAACCGTGGCCCTCCTCTCAGGGAACCATGGCCCTCCTCTCAGGGATCCGTGGCCCTCCTCTCATGGAACCGTGGCCCTCCTCTCAGGGAACACTGGCCCTCACATTTATGATGGTTTTTCCCACCTTTAATTAACTCAATCTAGAAAATCCCTCACAGACATCCCAGAGGTTTGTTTCCACTATGAATCTGTATCCCATCAGACTGACAATCAAGAGTGTCCATGGAACCATGCTTAAGACCAAAGAATGTGTCCCTATTCCTTCCAGATGTGGACCTGCAATTTTCTGGAAATCTCACAAACAAGACTATCAACTTGGTTTACAGTAAAAACACTTTTAGTGCAACTTTTGTGATCTATGGCTTTACAACATCAGTTGCAATCCAATCAGATACATGTAATTCTATTGTAAAGTCAGTTAAGCACTCTGTCCTGAGAAGACCGCGTCCATGTTTGAATAGTGCAGACACATCCTGTAAATGGTAGAAAATAAGGAAAGAAGCTGGGTGTGGCACATGCCTTTAATCCCAGTACTCAGGAAGCAAAGGTAGACAGGTTTTTTTGAGTTCAAGGCGAGTGCGGTTGGTTTACATATTGAGTTCCAGGACAGCTGGGAGTATATACAAAGCTCCTATATAGAAGAATTCAAAATAATCTATGTAGATCCTTCATCCTAGAAAATTCATCATGTGTAGGCTACATACAGTGATTGCTTCCAAAGTGCATGCATGGAAGGTACCACTGTCTTAGCTTAATCAGGTGATCCAAATTCTGTCAACAAAGAGAAACCATGTTGCTATCTCCCCCTAACAGAATAGGTTGAGGATAGCATTTCTGTGATCTTACAAAAACAATTTCAATCTAATCATCAAGAAAACAATGAATCAATCTTAATTGAAGGGCACTCTACAAAATATCTGATCAGTACTATCAAAACTCAAAACTGTCAAAGTCATCAAAAATAAGGTGGGAAATGGGCACAGTCCAGGAGTCTAAAGAGGTGCCTGAGGCTAGACGTTACAGTTACAGACTGGACGGAAGCCTGGAGCAGAGAAGAAACACTAGATAAAAAGCAGCAAAGCTGAATAAAAATGACTTGAATAATATATCAATATTAGTTTAACTGTGATGGATATATCCTACTAGCATGAGAAAAAAATCAAAGCTTATTTTTAGAAACTCTCTTTGGCTATGCTATGTCCCTCACCCCATATTCTGTGTCCAGAATTTCTCTGCTCCCACCTACCACTCATTCTGCCAATGTGCTAGTCTTTTTCTTCACCAATCCATCTTCTAAACCGTTGTCAAGATAAAATTTCTAACACAAAAATTCAAAGACAGCACCTCCATGATAAAAACCCTTTCACAGCTACTATTACCCAGATTAGGGTTGACAAACCTTTAATGTAAAGACCCAGGGGGCAAATATCTAGACCTCTGCAAGCCTACCCAACTCTGCAACTACAACAATAAGCAAACAACTGGAGATAACTCTGTGCCGAAATAATTCTATTCATAAAAGCAGGCAGAGACCTGGATTTGGACCAAAGGCCACGCCGAGCCAAACCCTGGCATACGGAATCAATCCCAAACTCCTCAGAGTGACACTCAGGTCGTGATTCACATCACAGCTGAACCTTCTCTGGAGATAAGCCTTCTTTCTTTTGGCTGCTTGCTCCAGCAACAGATGTCCTCCATTTAGAGGAGGTCCCTTCTCTGTGACACTTCTCTAGATTGTTCCATGTCAGAACAATTCCACCCCTAATATAACTCTTAGCTTATAATCTCATCTGACACAATGTCAAAAGTAATATACTACAGGACATGGACTTCAAACTTATGATCCAGTACCTCAGGCTGAGGCCTGAGGCTTGCCAATTGATTGAAACCAGCTTGGGCTACATGTTAAGTTCCAGGCAAGTAAATAAATATCATTTATCTTTGTTTGTAAGTCATAATACAACACAGAATCAGTTAACATAGATATTCCATGCCCTCAAAATACTCATGGCAAATCTTCAACTGGTCCTTCCTAAAGCATACTCCAAATACTTTATGAACAATGAATAGGTCTAGCCTTTAAAAAGAAGTGCATTGTAATCTAGGTCTGAGGAATTTGGGACTCAACAAAGTTAAGCAGCTTTCTTTGCAACAGGAATTCTCAAAGCCTTCACTGTGTTTGTGAATGTCCTTAAAGGCAGACATACTCTCCAATAATTCTCAGATTTGTTTGATCATGTAATTTTTCCACATTTTTTTACCCCTCCATGACCTGCAAAGCAGTTAGGAAATTTTTAAAATTAGATGTACATTCATACAGGGCAGACAGAAAGTTTTAATTCTACCTTCCATTGTAATATACTGATTAAACAAATTACACAAAGTCCACACCCTTATCCCCCAACTCCATGAATGTTTATTCACATTGAGTTTTACCAATGGGATTAGGCTGAAGATCTGCGGGTGGAGACGCCATCCTGTGAGGCCCTACACACAATCAAAGTGCTTAAAAGGCAGAAACTCAAGAAGGCAGCCTGGGGAAAGAGATTCTGGCAGCCCCCACAAACTACAGGAGCCAAGAAAAGAGTGCCCCAGAACCTGCAGAAAGGACAGTGCTACCAACATCTTCACTCAGAACAGCTAAACCAACCCTGGACTCCAGGCCTACAGAGTTGTCAGCAAACCAATTTATGATGCTTAAGTTGCCCAGTTAGTGATAATTTTTTTTTCCAAAGCCAATTTTTTATTGAAGTTTTGTGCATTTCATACTGTTTTTTTTACTTTTTTGTCTTTTTACTAAGATCTCAAGTTTTATCCCTGAAGTACAATTTCTCAGGCCTTACTGATTATTAATTTCTGGTTATACTTTCCTTCTGAATGCTGAAGGCCACACAGTTAGCCCAGATTAACCAAGGTTTTCGTTTTCTCAGGGTCAGTTGAGGATCTGGTCCTCAGGGGTCACTGGGGTTTTTTTGAGGGGGAGCCCCTGGCTCCTTTTGACTTTTCATTTACCAGTTCCATCCACTCGAGGACAAAGTCAGGTCTTGCTAGACCAGGCTTCCCTTTTTGAAGCATGAGCAGACTTTCCTCTTTATTGACTGGACACTGTCTGAAGTCCCTGAAGTCTTGGATCTCCAAGACCTCCCTGCACAGGAAGACTGGTAACATTTCAAGAGATGCCCCCATGCATAATCCCCCAGGATTTAGTTGACCTCTGAGGGCAAGGAACAAAGTTATCCCTTAAGTCCTTTGGCCAAATTGGTATGGGTGTTAAGTATGATCATTAAGCATCCAGAAAGGCTAAGTTATAGCAGTCTGATAACTTTTTTTTTCTGGTTATACCTTCCTTTTGGATGTTTAAGGTCACACAGTAAGCCGAGATTAACCAAGGTGCTCCCTCTGCTTCCTGCCAGCCAGTTCCTCTAGGTTGGTTTTGGGGCTTACTATACTGTAGTCCTACCTGGTCATTTGCTCTACAGTTCCAGTTGGGGCGGGGGTACCCTCTGCTTTAGCTGGTCTGGCCGAAGCAACCAATCTCTATGTACAACAGGCCTATAATTCAGTACTCCAACAATCTTCCTGGCTGACGCACCAGGTCCACACCCTGTGCTTTAGCTGATCCAACAGAAGCAACCTATCTGTATACACCCGAGTCCCCTAGAGGCAACAGGCCCAGCAGTGCTCTGGCTGGCTGGGTGTGGACACCATTGTTGGCTTGTGCAGTGGTGGGGATGAAGATCCCCACCACTGCACAAGCCAACAATCCAATCAGTGATATTTTTTTACAACAGCCACATTAAATAAATATTGCCATAGTTACAATCAGAGTCATAGCACTGTGATATATGCTGACTGACATTACTTAATTGAAGTTCTAAGGCATGTTATTATAAAAAGCTAGTACTCATATACATAAACTAGTATGAACTTAAAGTTCATTAGATATCTACTTATGCTTCACATTGACCTTCTAGTTTCATGGACTTTGAATGAACTTTCATGGACTTTGATCCTCTGAATGATTTAGAGAATAATTCACCGATAAGCATCTCTTCCTCCTTTGTTAATACTGCTCTCCATTTTGCATTGGGGTCCAAACTCAACTCTGTAATAGTTGATCCTGAAAGCAAATAATGAAAAGCTTCCTATATTTGAGGGTCCTTGTGCTTTGTGGCTTATAAAACATGACAGCCTGCAGGTCCAGCCGCAGCAACAGTCAGCCCCAGTGCTAACCTCGTCCTGGCCAGGTCTGGGGCCAGGCTGCCCTGCCTCCGCTTATTTGCCATTCATCTCGCCCAAAGGCCTTAGCCACCAACTACAGGCTTTTGCCAAAAAGTGACACTGCCACAAGCCAGGAAGCAGAGGAGTCCTCATTAAAAATTCCTAAATTAAGTAAAATTAGTCTCATCCACAATAAAGTCACAATTAACCTTGGTTAGTGATGTTTCATCACCCACTTAAAGGAATAATTGTAAGTGATGACTAAATACCCTGGACCTGGACTGAACTAGTGGGATTTAAAATCTAGCTTTAACATTTGCTGGATAATTATATGGCCTTGGTCAAAGTATTTGTCCCTTGTGTGACTCAGGAATCTCGGCTGCAATACAGAATACTGTTTACATAGTTGCTTCGTACAGTAAATGTGATTGTGTACAAAATTCACTTACTTTAGTTCCTGACATATAGTAAATGAAAATTCAATACATGAAAATAATTATTTGAATAGTACTGCTGTTTAGGAAGGTATTTCACCCCAAACTAAATGCATGGTCTTTTTAAAATAAATGTCTTCATTTTTATCTTATGTGTATGAGTATTTTGTCTGCATGTGTGTGAGTGCACTGTGTCATGCAATGCCAGTAAAGATCAGACTAGGTCATCAGATCCCCCGACACTGGAGTTAGAGACTTGTAAGTAGCCATGTGGGTGCTGGGAACTGAACCTGGTTCCTCTGCAGGAGCAGCCAGTGCTCTTAACTGCTGAGCCACCACTCCAGCTCCTAAATCTCATATTCTTTTATGTTCTGTTTCACAAAATACAAATATTTACTCAGTTTCTAGTTTGGGGCATTGCAAATGATCTCAGCAAAGTAAGGCAGGAGGGAAAAAATGATGGCTCTCTCTGAACCACTGCATTGGGGATCTTACTCAATAAATTAAAATCAGGGGCTGGAGTGATAGCCTAGCGGTTAAGAGCGCTGACTGCTCTTACAGAGGACCCGGGTTCGATCCCCAGCACCCACATGGCGGCTGAGAACCGTCTGAACGCTAATTCCAGGAGAACTCCAGCTCCAGGGGAATCCGACACCCTCTTCTGACTTCCGCGGCATTGCACAACACGGGTGTACAAACCTACATGCAGACAGTACACTCATACTCATACAGAAATAAAAAAATAATTTAAATCAAACCAACAGTTACTCTTCTATAAGCATCATTTTATCAATGATCATCTATATTAATTAAACAAAATGCCATCGAAGTCCTATCTTCTTAGTTATGAATTACTCATGCTCCATGTGATAGTCTTTATTTTATTCCTCAGTTACACTCAACAAATTAAATCATTCTAATAAGCCCATAAACACTTGGAAAAAAAAAAACAAGAAAGACAAAGGGTCTTGGTATGATGGGCAAGTTGCCCACACCCACCACCAGGAGCCACCACTCCTAAGCGCCACCTACTGCCGTGACACCTGACAACATCACCAGCTTATACTGGTGATAAAAGAGGAACCACAGAGCACACTAACGGAAAACATCAGGTCACCATATGCCACACATCTGGAAATGATGCTTGAGACTCAGCTTTTATTCCTAAAGCCTTTGAGAGCTCTAAAGGGGGTAGCTCCTGTTGAGTATGTTTGTAAGTGCCTGTAATCCCAAGACCTGAGAAATGAAAGATGGAGAAAGAATTCAAGACCAGCCTGGACTCTAGCAATGCTATCAAAAAAACAAACATAAAACAAAGGGCTGCATTGATGTAGCTCAGTGTTAGAATATGTGCCCAGTATATCACAGCTTTAAGTTGGCTCCACGGCAGTAAGT
The DNA here is from genome assembly GCA_009823505.1 of Rhizomys pruinosus. Taxonomy (NCBI): domain Eukaryota; kingdom Metazoa; phylum Chordata; class Mammalia; order Rodentia; family Spalacidae; genus Rhizomys; species Rhizomys pruinosus. The sequence continues at coordinate 2,496,917 of VZQC01008122.1, forward strand.
GAGCGAGTGAGAGAGAGAGAGAGAGAGAGAGAGAGAGAGAGAGAGAAAGAGGCACAGAATGAGTCCTGGTTATCTTCTCCCAGGCATCGGAGAGGCTCCAGGAACCATGACATACTACCAAGTTACAACAGAAATAAGCCCAGTGAAGAAACTATGCAAGAAAACAAAATAAGTCCCAATATCAGCCATACCAAAAACATAAAAAACAGAAAGGTAACAACACTCTCCCTTGTCAGTGACAAACAGCTAGACATTCAAATAGCACAGGAGTCAGTAAATAGGCACAGAAAACACTCTTGATCTATTAAATACCATCTTGAGATGAACCAAAATTTCATTATAAAGACTCCCCATTCAGAAAAAGGCCAAGATAATGAAAAGTTTCACGGTAATGGTTTTCAAGAATCACCTCCTTTTGAACTGCAATGTTGAAGCAGAGGCTGTGTATCCAAATGCCAGTAGAGCCAATCACGGAGGGCCGATGGCTGAAGCTGGCAGAATGCAGACCAGAGATGTACAAACGATGGAGTAGGTAAGCTCCTTTCAGGCCAGCCAGCAGCTGCCACGGCAGCATGGACAGAGACAGGCTGCCACTACCCATAAAGATAGCAGGGAGGTGTCCAGCACCCACCCACCCCTATCTAGAGAATCATACAATCGTTATCTAGCTTCCCTTTTAAAATTGTCATGTAAGTGAATAAAATGTTGTTCCAAAGGGATAGCAACTAAGAGGTGGACTGTGTCTTCTACCCTTTCATTTCTAACGTAGTATATTAACTTGTATTCTCTTTCTAGACTCACAAAAAGTTCTGCAAGCTGAAAAAGCACATCCTTCCACATCAGTGTGCTCAGATCCGCTGCCTTCTTTTCACTAAATGCAGAGTTAGAACACAGAATTCTAATGTTGATGGCTGTAAGCGTCTAGGCCAACCCCTTCCACTCAATGGACAGGGTCCCCATAGATCTTGAACATCTCTAGATACATAGAAAAAAAGCCAGTCTCCCAAACTGGGGCCACACCTGGACCTGTTGCCAACATCATACAATCAATCACTTTTGCTTTCTAAAGAAGCCTGAGCTTCCCACATCACAGGTAAGAAACAAGAGGGGAAATCTGCCTCAAAGGAAAGGAAAGAACTAAAATTGGCCAGGAACCTCACAGGCATCAACTTTGTCTTTTTTATTAGAATGATTCTAGATATTTGTTAAAATTATGCAAGTTACTAAATTAGAACTCAATGAGTCATATTCTACCTATTTCTAAAACACATCTGAAACAGAGTCAGCTCAGAATCTAATGAAGTCTACCATCTTCCTACCTTCAAGGCCTTAAAAAAACAGGGCAGAACCTGGCTTTCAAGTAAATGCTTATCCATGTCAGGGCTAAGTCTACAGCTGGAGGAGAAGCACAGGACAAAGCTAAGCTCTGCCTCCAAACACATTATTCTTTAAGGAAGTATTAAGGGGAAGAACCATAGATTTCAAATTTGAAACATTCATTCTTTTAGTGACAAAAGATCCTGAAAAACTAAGCATCCAGATCTTTAGTAATTCCACTTTGGCTATCCAATATAGGAAAAAAAAAAAAAAAAAAAAACTCTCCTTCTAAAAAGACAAACTCCCTAGGTGCCAAAGCTTGCCTGCAAGGCGAGCTTTCAAAACATTTAAGAACACAGACCCCAAAATAAAATCAGCATTCAGTGAGGGTTAGAGCCACTCAGAAACCACACTGCACATCAACAGACATTTCAGAAATAAGCTACTCTCTTTTCCTATTAATGCACACAATTTGCTTTCTAAAATAAACACTGAATCCTTTCCCAGAATTCTTTAAGCTGAATGGGAAAAAATCTATCTCACTGCCAAGCTAGAAAGGAAGAATATTCCAGGCTACTCCCTTTCCCTCTCTCCTTCATTCCCAAACAAAATTCATCACCATATCAAGCCACCCCTGATTCTCTATTCTCCAACTCCTTGGTTTCAGTTTCCACAAAATGTCAGGGGGTTCATAACAATAGCCTCCTAATTATTCCTCAGTCACCAGTGTGAACCCTCTCCCATCTAAAAAGCTGCTGGAGTGCCCTCATTCACTCATTCATTCAGTTCAGCCAACAAATATTTACAGAACTCCAGCTGCAGGCACTACTCCAGGCAAGAGAAGAGAAGAGAGCTCACAATCAAACAGCTGAGAGCCACCCCAGTGGTTCAGGCAAGTGACCAGTGCCACGGAGAGATAGATCAGAGCTGTACTTTATCTACAACAGTCAACAAAACCCTCTTCCACAAGGGACAGAGAGCATATCCAGAAGAAAAGGATGGTGACAAACATGCCAGGGGAAGTATGTTCCAGGAAGAGAGGCCACAGGTGCCCCACAGGAGCACAGGGGCCAGGGGCCAGGGGCCAGGGGCCAGGGACCAGACATCAGCAGTATAATCAGAGAAACCACAGAGGGTCACAGAGACACAGCCACACCTGGGAAGTTCACTTGGAGTGAAACCAGGCAGTGCTTCTATTCGGTAACTCCTTCCAGAAATTTCCTGAGCAACTTACAGGCTTTTCAGAATATAGAGGAAAATAAGTCAAGTAATACAGAGACAAGTATTAGAATTCATTTTTCTGTTTGCTTAGCAGTCAACACAGAATCCACTGACATCAAATTCAAATAAACAGGAAATGCTGGGAGGCTGAGGTTAAGGCAAACATTCCTGAGAACTGGAACAAGAGAAGCCCCAATTCCAGCCAATCACTCAGTCCTCACGCTCTGTGTGTATGTGGTCTGTTTCCTGGCAACTGTGAGTCAAGCATTCCAAGCAAAGTTATTATTAATACGTGATGTATAGTATGCTTATGCAGAGCTGGTAATCTTACTGGACCATCCAAAGATAAACATTATTCAAACACTACTGCATAACACTGAGAGGCATTTTCAAGTGTCTGAATATTCCCTGGAGGGAGCTATTCTTTGTAAACAGTTTTTTTTTTATTTATCTTTTCATTATTAAATACTTTTTTAGATCTATACAAGGAGCATAAAGAATATGAAAAACATTGAAAGTATTTTTAAAAAAATAAAACTAGCTTGAAATAGCAAAATTAAAAGACATCATTGCTAGTCATCTGGAAAAAAACAATTCTTCTTTAGCATCATTTTTATCTAAAAAATAGTTACTTAAAAACAAGAACAAAGACCTGGCATTGTTTAATATTCAAGGAGTGGTGGTTATTTATATGAGGTGGGAAAGAATGATCATTTTACTGTGGCAAACAAAACCAGTTTCATTACTAAAAATTTTAGTGAAAAATTCTTAAACAGGAAAATGTACTTTATCTACAGAAATATATGAAAACATGTAAATTTTGTTATAGATATCTAAAATCTGGAAAAAAAATCTAGCAAAAATAAATTTCAGTAGCAAAGCTAAACACAGCAGCCAGGACATCTCTTTTTGGGAGGAGAGGGGAGGAATCTTTCTGAGACAGGGTCTCTCTATATCCCTGGCTGTCCTGGAACTCACTATATAGACCAGGCTGGCCTTGCTCTCACAGAGATCCTCCTGCCTCTGACTCCTGAATGCTGAAATTTAAAGGTGTGCACCACCACGCTCAGCCAGGACATCTATTTTTATTATGGAAAATGAAGTAAATTCATGTGAGCCTGAGGAACCCAAATCTTTTCTAACAGGCAGGAAGTATACCTGCCCTAAGGCTAGGCCTTCTACCTCCATCTCCCAAGAGACACACAGGGAATTGCTCCAAGTACAGGTGAGTTGACAACAGGAAAAGGAAGCACTCTGCTGACTTTACAGTTACGTTAATAATTCACATAGACACTAAGCACCTGATGCGATTCCAACCTACATTTCCCTAACAGTCACCCTAACAGGTACTACTGATACATTCTCTCATCTTAAAAGTGAAGAAACTGAGGCACAGAAACATGAAGACACATGTCACACAGCTTCTCCATGGAGTCAGTGGTAAATCTAACTTGTGGCTAGTAACACAATACTGTCCTGTCTTTATTGCTTCTGGACTCTAGGATTTCAGAATTGTGATTATCAACTAATTATGTGTTAATGATTCAATGAACTCTTCCTACACAATTACTGATTTTTAATCTGTTTAAATTATAAAGATATTTCATTTAAAGGCATCACATAAACTTTCACCCCATTTGCTGCATCTAATTCCAACACTGCCAGAAAAAAGAGAATGAGCTACTCCTGGCTGCTTAAATGTCATGCCTAAAATACCCCAGATAAGCACCTTGTAATAAGTCAAACACTGATACAAAATGGCATCTAAAATCTTTTCCTGATTAATGAGCAGCTGGGTTCTGTCAGTGTCCATGGTGTGAAATTTCAAAGGCCTTGGACCTAACAGTCACTACATTTCACATTAAATACACATTGCTCTGGAAAGTGTTCAAGACTACCCCTGGAGATCCACTCTGAAGACACCTGGAAAAAAGACCCTGGTTTTAAGGAAACAGAAATATGCCTCAGGCTACACATCGCATGTCAAAGACCAGATGCTAACACTGTAAGGCCTGGCCAAGGAAGCCCCCTAAAATGTGGTTTTACTTGTCAATATCTTTTATGTCAACTTACTTCTGGTTTTCAAAAGCAGTATCGGTATCTAAATCACCAAGAATATCACCACTAAGCCCAACAACTTCTGAGCTGTCATTCCAAACCCTTTGCCATCCATCACCTTCTCTGTGTGCCAGCAAACAGTACAAAGGCAGTCCCAGACAACAGATACTCAGGCAGCTTAGGAAGGGAAGAAGAGGAAGGATTAACTATAGCTATCTTGGCCTGAGCTCTGAACCAAGGAGATCCATCAGATACATACTAGAATTAGGCCCATTTTAGTGGCAGACAAACTGAACTCTAAGAAGTGCCTCACTAAAGGTCACACAGATTTGTCTGAGTGCAAACTGCTTACTTCTACTCACTGTCTGCCGACCATCAACTGGGTCTTAAATTTTTTCAGTAGTCAGCCAAGCCATTACCCAGAACATGGGAAATACTCTCTCTGCCCAACAGACAGACATTAGCAGTTTCACACAGTTAGCTCCAGGTAGATGCCCACAGCACGGCATAGCCATTTACTGGCATGTAAGGCAAAAACATACAGTTTATGTCCCTTTTTAAATTAAAAAAAAAATTCCATTCTTCCCTATCTAAAATTATAAGGAATTTCAGTTCAATTATATAAACAGCAGCAAACATTTGATGCCTATTAAAAACAGGAAAGTAGCCGGGTGTGGTGGCACACACCTTTAATCCCAGCACTCGGGAGGCAGAGGCAGCCAGATCTCTGTGAGTTCAAGGCCAGCCTGGTCTACATATCAAGTTCCAGGACAGCAGGGACTAAAGGGAGACCCTGTCTCAAAAAGATAAATAAATAAACAAACAAACAAATAGGAAGTTTATTATATGTCAGAAGAAGGAAACAAAGCAGGTATATTTAATGATTCAGCAGTGTTGTGGTCTTAGGAACTTTCACTAGATTTCTTCAGTTTGCTCTATATACACATTCTTATTCACAAATATATACACGTGTGCCTGTGTATTATATGTTTTTTTCTTGACAATTCTAACAAAATAACAGGCAGGTGTTAATATCAGGCAAAAGGAAGGACTATTACTAATGGCAAGTGCAAGTCAAACTGATGGAGTGACAGTGGCCTTCTCCATATGTAGGTTACCCCTCCTGTAGGCAACCTGATGACAAAGACCAGAAAAGCATCACAATTATGTCGTGGTAACCCACTTTGTAAGCCCTCTGTGCTCACTTCAGTAAGTTGTCTTCCATTCTTTATATTGTGGTTCAACCAGTTGTGATCAAGTTCTTCACAGGTTTCAGTATCCTACTGATTTTCCCAACAATCATATTTTTTGTGTATGTGGAGGGGAGTGTTTTCTTCAGAAGTCACTGGACTGTTAACTACCCTCCAATAAGTGAGCCTCCCCATGCTCATGAAAGAAGTCCCAATTAAACTCAGTGGATCCTAAAGTTAAAAAGAAAAAATTTTAAATACTTTAATTTTTATATGCCATATATTCATTTTTATTTTAATTTATGTGTATGAGTATACTGCATGCATGGAAGTGCACCTGTGTCATACATTCCCTGCGGAGATCAGAAGAGGGTGTCAGATCCTGTAGAACTGTAGTTACAGAGGGCTGTTAGCTGCCATGTAGGTGCTGGGAACCAAACTTGGGTCCTGTGTAAGAGCAGGAAGTGCTTTGAACTGCTGAGCCACCTCTCCAGCTCCCATAAGTGTTAGAGAGTGTACATATTTATAGACAGAATCCAATCAAACAAATATACAATCCTGTATTTGATAGAATTTCTAATAGGTTAAATTATGCTTTAATTTTATTTATTCAGTTTTAATATTTAAATTGATGTACGCTGCATGGGAAAATATAAATTATTTCATGACCAATGAGAAGGCATCTAACTGATATTTCTACCTCTCAGTGAACATTTTTCCATTTTAATTTACTTCTAGATTTATGGTTACATCTCTTAGTTTTAATATTCTTTCTTTTGTTATTTTTAACATATATTTATTTAATTTGTCCACATGTATAGACATGTCTGTGTTAACACAGCATGTCACTGCACACAACTGGAGAACTGAGGTTAACTTTTGAAAGCTAGTTCTCTCCTTCTACTATGTGTATTCTGGGGATTGAACTCAGGTTATGAAGCTTGATGGCAAGTTCCCTTATACACTGAGTCATCTCAGCAGCCCAACTTTTCTTTTTTAATTAATTTTAATTAATCAGCTTATAATGGGTTTTCTTATTCATTTTAATTCATGCTTAGTTTGGCTGATTCCCCTCCTTGCCCTGTCCCCTCCCGCTGTCTCACCTCTGTCTAGCTGTAAACTTCTGCCCTTATAATGGGTTTTCTTATTCATTTTAATTCATGCTTAGTTTGGCTGACTCCCCTCTTTGCCCCGTACCCTCCTGCTGTCTCCCCTCTGTCTAGCGGTAAACTTCTGCCCACAGCATTCCCCTTTCCACTCTCATATAACATGTTATCTGTGTTACTGCTCACAACCATTTCCCTTTAAGCTTCCTTCTTCCTGTCTCTAGCTTGTTTCTTGGCCTCCACCCACACTTACCCCCAGTTAGATAGACACAATTAACAGAAGCTGGGATCTGCATATGAGAGAGAACATGAAGCATTTGTCTTTCCTAATGGTCATTTCTCAAGGCTTACGGAGCCTTTTGGAGCCTTTATGAGGCTGGGGGCTGCGGCCTCTAGAGTGAAGAGTCCTGTTGCTTCTGTTCATCTTTTTCTTTTTTTTCTTTTTTCATTTTATTCACATGTATTAATTTTATAAAATAATGGGATTCATTGTCAGATGTTCAAACATGTATATAGCATACTTTGATCATATTCCCTACCTGTATTTTATACTTTTAATATTTTTTTAGTTTTTTTAATTTATTTATTTATACATTTTTTTATCAAATCTAGACCTGTGTCCCCCCCATCCCCCCTCCCCTCCAGAGCTCATGCATTCTGCCAAACATGCTATTCATCTCTTTCTCAGTCTTTCTCAGTATTCTCCATGGGGAAGTTGACTGTTTTGAGCAGAAGTTCACTGTTTCAGTCAGTTCTTTGATGCAGTCCTTTCTGTTGCTGTTGTTGTTGTTGTTGTTGTTGTTGTTGTTGTTGTTTCCAATATGCATCACTCCCAGCTGCTTTGGACAAAAGCTCAAGGGGGCCATGCACAGGAAATACTTAGAAGATGTGGTATATCTACACAATGGAGTTCTATGCAGCAGTAAAGAAAGACGACATCATGAGCTTTGCAGGAAAATGGCTGGAGGACATCATGCTGAGTGAAGTAACACAGTCCCAGAAAAGCAAACGATGAATGGTATCCCTCATCTGTGGATGCTAGTGCCAATTACCCACTTGTAAGTATTTTCTGTTCATCTTTTTCTATTAGAGTCATGCCTTGTTACTCAGAAATGGTCTCTGAGCACTAATGGGGCTGGAGAGATAGCCTAGCAGTTAAGAGCACCGACTGCTCTTGCAGAGGACCCGGGTTCGATCCTCAGCACCCACATGGCGGCTAAGAACCGTCTGTAACTCCAATTCCAGGAGAACTCCAGTTCCAGAGGAATCCGACACCCTCTTCTGACCTCCGAGGCATTCCACGACACGAGTGCACAAACCTACATGCAGACAGGACACTCATATACATACAAAAATAAATAAAATTTTTAAAAAATGGTCTCTGAGCACTAAGACTAAGCAAGCTTCAAAAATGCTAATCCTTACACTGAGCAAACAGTTCTACACCTATAGTTTAAGAGTCAGCTAACTGGGAAAGTTCATAGAAACAAAGCAAGAGGAGGAGTTAAAGGCCTATTTCCAAACAGTGAACTGGCTGCATGGCCCCACTGTCGCTAGGTCTAGTTCTTCACCATTGTATGACACTTACTGTGGGCCACTAACACACCTGCTCCGGGTAAATAAACTCAGTAGATCCTATGCCAACTATGAAGTAGGGATCACCACACAAACCTGACAACTGGGCGGACAGAAGTACAGTGATGCTGCTGGTATCAACTGTCAGAGCACTGAAGAAAACAAGCCTCTGGCCAATCACATAATCACTGGTGCTGCTCAATTAGAGGATTTCTAGGATTTCTTACAACTCAGATTTTCTATAAAAGTTAAGAATGAGCTATGCTTAGAAGTCACATTTATGCCAATTTCTTCAAACTTATCAGTGTCCATCACGGCAACAAATCCTTGGTCTTTAAATTCTAAAATATTTCAAGCAGGTTAGAAGGATGCTTGCTACAGATGCTCATGTTAGTGAGATGGCAGTCTAAAGCTAGAAATTCGCATCCTCAAGGATAACCTTTTTATCAACCTTCATGTGCAGTAATTAGGAAGAAAAGCAGAAGAATCATTTGCAATAACTCAGCCTAGAACTCAGTCACAACCCATCTTCAAGGTTCATCTAGTTCAGGCGTCCCTCTCCCTAACAAGAATTCTTTTTTTTTTTTCTTTTTGAGATAGGGTTTCTCTTTAGTCCCAGCTGCCCTGGAGCTCACTATGTAGACCAGGCTGGCCTTGAACTCACAGAAATCTGCCTGCCTCTGCCTCCTGAGTGCCAGGATTAAAGGTGTGTGCCACCACGCCCAGCTAAGAATTCTATCTTTTTTGATAAGAGGGACTCTATCTTGTATCCATCACCTCCCTCCTCACAAGGAGAGGGTGGCTGCAGTGGTATCTAGAAGCCACCAGAGAGCACATCGTCATTGGAGTTCACAACATTTACAAAAAAGTGTGTTAAAATTTGAGATGTACAAAGACAGTGTGAAAAATTCACCCAAGTTGATGTACACTTCTCTTTTCTAAATCAGGAAGGAAGTTTGAGGTGCATCCTTTCTAATCTCTCTGTGTTCAAAATCCCAGAATCTCCCCAGCACAAGTGAATCCTCACACAAATCAGTGACTAAGACTGCTCCTTTCCAGATTGGAGATTCTTGCACTCGGTCTTACATAAAAATCAAGTGTCTGACTAGCATGCAGATTCCAGCCATTTTATTGCTAGGGTATGGTACAGTGGGTCTAGTATGAGGCACAGAAATCTATATTACTGGCAAACATCTTCTGTGTGCATTTGTGCATCACACACACACACACACACACACACACACACACACACACGCACGCAAAGCCAACAACAATCACCTTCCCTCCCATCACCTCTGCCTGACACAGAGAGTTGGGAACCCATTTTGAAAAATACTGTTTCAGGGCTGGAAAGATGGCTCAGTAATTAAGAGCTCTGGCTGCTCTTGCAGAGGACCCAGGTTCGATTCCCAGCACCCACATGATGGCTAACAACTGTCTATAACTCCAGTTCCAGGGGATCCTATGCCCTCTTCTGACCACCATGGGCATTGCATAGGTGCACTTATATACATGCAAGCGAAACACTCATATACATCAAATAAAATAAAATTTTTTAAAGATAAAAGAAAAATACTATGGCACTGATGAAGACCATTAGAAAGTTCCACAACTGGTTAAACACAGAGACTGTGGAGTCTCCAAGCCTAACTGACACAATTACAATGCAGCCTCCACAGCTAAGGATCACAGAAGAGGGGACAGAAAGAACGTAAGAGCCAGAAGGACAAGACACCTGCTGCCAGTTGATGCATCCTAGACATGAAACCTACACAGTGTGGTAGTCTAATGAGAGCTGCGTCATGACAAAACTAGTCGACATGCCAAGGTGGGTGGAGGGAATGTCACGGGTCCTACCACAAGACATGGAGCTACAGGCAATCAGTGGACACAGAAAGGTAGAATCTGTTTTCTCCAAGGACAAGCTCCCTGAGAGGTTATCTGATCCCAAATGGGGATCCCTACACACATGTACACATGAGCACTACTAAATGGATTCAGTGCATTATATATGTATATTTATAAATGTATGTGTGTGTAACAATAATAATCAAAGATGAGGACAAGAAACTGAAAGGAAGTAGAGAGAGAAATGGGAGGAGTAGGAAGGAGACTGGGAGGGATAGAAATAATGCAAATAAATAGTCATGTATAAAATTATCAAAAGTAAAGAGGCTACAGAGAATGCTCAGCAGGAAGAGCACTGGCTGCTCTTGCAAAGGACCCAGGTATGGTTCCCAGTACCCACATGGCAGCTAACAACTGACTGTAACTCTAGTTCTAGGGGATCTGATGCCTTCTTCTGACCTCCACTTATATACACTTATATAAATACACTTATATACATATAACCGCAGTACACTCATATAAATAACACAAAAAGCACAAATTAGAATTTTTAAAGAATAAAATAAAGATTAAAAAGAACTACCAAAAATAAATAACAAAGTAAAACTAACAATGCTTTAAAAATACTGTTGCAGTGGTTGCAAGGGTAAAATTACATGTTTTTTTTTTCAATCATAGCTTAAATGTTCTAGCCTACCTTTTGCCTTAGGAATGAGTGAGCTTCCCCTGGGTCTTATTTCTTGCTCACAATTTCAGCAGTACCAGCTTCAAAACAGATGTCCTGCTCCGACCTGTTCACTGCTTTGAACCTTCCCAGGCAAGTTCCTCCTATAAATGCAAAACCTCAGTGACAAAGTTCATGGCAACTTTAGTGATTCATTACCAGCACCAGTCATCTGCCTTGACAGCCTCAGAGCAGTAATTCCCTCAAGAACTAATAAGCACTCTGATTATATAACAATAGTACTGGCATTCTGTCAGGAGCTTGTGGACACGTAGAACATGCAGAAGTATTAACATCTTGTATACCACTTGGCTTCATGGTCGGCCACTGATCATCATTGCTTTTGAATTCATCATTCTCTAGCCAAATGGAAGTGTAGAATTGCCACACTCCAGACCACACCTACAAGAAAGGCCTTTTGCATACACAGGGCAAGCAATCGAAGTACACCATGCTGATGGGTTAGTACTGCTATTACAGGATGATATTACACCAGAGTCAAAGGGAAGCTTCCTACAACACTATGACACTGAAAACCATGGTAAATCCTGTTACATAAGGAACTCTTCTTATGAGACTCATTTCCTATACACTAAGTCCCATAGTGACTGGGATTTAAATTACTGGAATCCAGGGGCCCAGGGTTTCTTATTACATTGGTGTATGCTTTGGAATGAAGTTACTGACAATCAACCTTCAGTACCACAAGAGGGCTGGACACCTGCTCCCAGCCCTCCAGACCAACCCTCATACACATCTTTCCTGGGAAAAGTACAAGAGGCTTGAAGGGCTCAGCCTAGAAGAAAAACTGTTACCATCCAGGACTGAAGTCACCAGGTACTGGACCAAACTCAATAATCTCTCCTACAGCATGATGCTAAAGTACAGAACACGATACCCTGGTGCCTGAACACATTCCTTTTCCAGCCATAACAGCACCAATTTTTACCCCATGGTGACCACACCGTGACATCTATTGTATCAGAATTCTGACTTCTGAGCTCACCACACAAGACACAGATGCCCACCCAGGTAGAAAGGACCCAGAAAGTGTGAGGCAAAGAAGAGTGACTGCAAGGAAAGGGCCAGCATAAGTCAGAACTGTGTATGTCTTTGCAGGGGAGGGAAAGAGCCATGATTGGACGGGAAAGGGTGGATGGTTTCTGGATTAGCAAGCCCTGCTAGAGGGGATCTAAATAAGCAAAACTTTCCTTTTCATTTTCTGCTTCTAATAAAAATACAACATTTTCAAAGGCACCTGCAATGCAACTTTACTCAAAGACCAGTACTTTAGCCTTCACATGGGAGTCTCTGTGTCCCTGACAGCCACAGGACCAATCAGAACAAAAACACATGTGATGTTCGAAACTAAGTAGTTTTCTTACTGGTGGTCATGTCTCCCAAATCTGCAACTCAGATGTAGTGCTAGTCACTGGGCCTGTGAGCAAGAGAGAGCACAGGGGAACAGCACTGGCCCCAGGAAAAACCTGCAATGAATTAACTTTATATTCATTGGAGGGGGAAACCATAGAACCACAGAGACCATCTGGAAGGAGGAGGAAGGGAGGGGAGGAAGAGGGGAGGGGAGGAAGAGGGGGAGGGGAGGTGGTCATCAGTGGCCCCGCTTTGGGTGCCTACTTTTCTCTCCTTGGTGGGCTATAGTTGTTTTTTTTTAAGCCAATTTTTTATTGAAGCTCTGTGCATTTCATACAAAATTTCAAATCTAGATCCGTGCTCCCCCTGCCCCTCCTCCCCACCAGAGCTCATGCATTCTACCAAACATGTTTTTCATCTTTTTCTCAGTCTTTCTCAGAATTCTCGATGCAGAAATTTACTGTTTTGAGCAGAAGTTCACCATTTCAGTCAGTTCTTTGACCCAGTCTTTCTGTTGTTGTTGTTGTTGTTATTCCTTCCAAAATGCATCACTCCAAAATATGCATATATGCATGCCACATATATCATGTTTCAGCATCTTCAGCTTATGATTTTTTTTCTTTATTAGGTTAAAAGATGTCATGTTTGAAGGCTCCTCCTTGGCAAGCCCAAACCACCATCAGTTCTGCCCTTGTGCTCCACACTGCGGTTTTCCCTTCCCATGGTCACCAAATGAGGGGTGGGCTATAGTTTTGATCCCTTTCCTGATACCTACTTTTCCTACCCCTTGCAACTTGAAGAAAAAGTTTGCATAAGTTTCTTCTTCTCAATTGATTTAAAAAGAATTTTTTATCTCTCCCAAACTTTCCATTGGCCCATTTTTTACCAAATAAGTAAGTTGTAAATATATTGTTATCTATTCTTTTTTTTCCCCTAAAGTGAATAATGAAGAGGTAGAAACTGACTTGCTGAGCTTTGGCGGGCACATGCTGGGTGTCAGAACCCAAAACTTCATGTCCAAGAACCATGCTGTAGGAAAATGCTTACAGGAGGCATTGCACGATACAGGTGCACCAACCTACATGCAGACAGTACACTCATACACATAAAAAATAATAAATAAATAAATTTTTTTAAAAAGAAGATGCTTATAGGAAAGAAAAAATTTAGAGAGGGGAGGGGAGGGAGGAGAGGAGGGGAGGGAGGGGAAGGAAAGCGAGGGGAAGGGAGGGAAAGGGAGGGGAAGGGAGGGGAGGAAGGCAGTCAGTCCTGGTGACATACAGCTATAACCCTGACACTTGGGAGGCCGAAGCAAGATGAGCTCCAGCTCAAAGCCAACTCAAACTGCATAGAGAGCTCCTATCTCAAAAAAAAACAAAAATAAAGGATACCTATTTAAAACAGTGTATGTCAACAAACCTCTAAAGCCAGCAGGGCCTGGTTAATATAGGTTTATAATCCCAGCTACTAAGGAAGATAATGCAGGAGGATCATTTGCTCAATGCCAGCCAGGGTTACAGAGTGAGTTCAAGGCCATCCGGGAAACTTCATGAGACCCTGTATCAAATGAAAGGGAAAGAGGGGACAGACAATATAGCCCAGTGGCACAGCATTTCCCTAGCATGCACAAGGACCTAGGTTCAATCCCCAAGACTGCAAACAAATAAACAAAAAGGAAACAGACAGCCCCATACTATCACTAAGGCATTTCCTGCTGCCGCTAAGCAGATGGCAGTATAATGTGTATCGCGACAGCACCAAATTCTACTACATCTGTTTAGAATAGAAAAGCAAGTAGCATCCTTGAGGGCAGAGTCTGATAAAGGATTTGTGAAGCTACCATTAATGTCACATGGACACATACGCATAAGTGGTTGACGGCCTGGGTCTGGAAGCTAACTAGAGACACATGGCAATTCTAACTCTATCACTGAAGGTCCTGGGCAAGCAAGTCACCCTCTGAGCCCTTCATTTCTACCATGAGCTACCAGGTCCTAGGAATGACACCAACCCTTTGGTTCTATTTGGCTTCCAGGGATTCTCCTGTCTCTGCCTCTCATCTCCCTATGGGAGCACTGGAATTACAGATGTGATGCACAGTAACATGCCTGGCTTTACAGAAGCTCTGGGTATTCAAACTCAGGTTGTTCCACTTGTGTAACAAGTGCTTTACCCACTAACCCATCTCCCCAGCCCTTGTCCTTTTTAACTTTAACTTTTCTATGAGTCCCTTGTTTGTGAAAGTAAGTGCTTTCCTATTTGCTTGACAGAGTGGAGATGTCACAATCAGAGAACATACATGATGTTCTATGTTTTATACTGTTGACAGCTTCTATGTTCAGAGATCTAGCTGATTCTTGTACATTCAAAGCCTATGGATTATTAACTTCCCCAGCATTCAATTCCATTTATTAAATCTTCATTAATGATCCACTGTAAGTCTGTGTACATACTTATAACAGTTATTCTCATAGCAAGCAGACATGCTGCAATTCAAATTTAACTGGAAGTTTTATAATATGTGCTTGGAAGTTATTTGAAATAGAAAATAGTAATCACTTTCTGAGCACTCAGTACAATACACACTTCATTCAAATGGCAAAAGGTTCCAAATGGTAACCCACCAACCAAAAACAAAACAGGGACAGAGTTGGTTTGACCCATACAACATTGGTGCTAAAGTATTTAATAAGTTACTTAAAAATCTGGCTATCCATGAAAATTGGACAATCTCCCCAGGCACTCCCCCACCTGGGCTGCCTTCTGGCAACGAGGAGCAGGCTCTAACCAGCAGCTGCCCCATGCTGCAGGGGCACCAGGATCCCTGTGTGTCACAGTTATCTAACTTCCACCACATTTCACCAGTTCATGTTACCCTCCCTGAGAGATTCCAGCCACACACTTCAAACGCTTCAAAATTTCCTTTTTAGTCGAAAGGGGAGAACGACCTTCCCCTCTCCAATGAAATATTACCTGGATCTTGAACTTTTCCAGAAATAGGGCAGTTAAATCCTGTAAAAAATTAGGGTTTTTAAACCACTGTGTCTCTTTATTCAACTATTTATTAATTTATTGCTTAAATGTTTCCAGGACTTGGCAAGATGTTATGCTTCTCTGTTTTGTTCCTACAGCTGCCTCTTAACGTGTGTTGAGTTGTTCAAGGACATTTGGCTGGCTCACTAGAAAAGGAAGCAGCTGGGGTAAAAACCTCAAGATTTTTCTACTGCTTTTGCCTTTTGCCTTTCTCAAATATACAAACATCCTAATTTTATAAGCAAAAAGTATCTAGAGGTAAAAAGCAGGATTTTTAAACAAAATATTCATGTCTTCATGGCTCCTGATCATTTTTTCCCTCCAATTCAGAGAAAGTGAATGAAAACCCTTACACCATTAGTTCTTCCATAGCTCTCAACAAGGCTAGAGAGATGACTCAGCGGTTAAGAGCACCGACTGCTCTTGCAGAGGACCCAGGTTCAATTCCCAGCACTTACATGCTGGCTAAGAACAGTCTTTAACTCCAGTTCCAGCGCAATCCCACACCCTCTTCTGACCTCCGCAGCATTGCACGACACAGGTGCACAAACCTACATGCAGACAGTACATTCATACACATAAAAAAAAATAATAATAAAAAGAAAACAGTGGCTCATCAATAACACTCGGCAAACACAAACACATGATGCTTAAAGATGGTAAGGAGGAGGGAAGAAGAGAACAGACAAATAAAATGACAGAATCGACACTCTCCCAGCCATCAGGATTCCTTGCTCTTCTCTCCAGTTCCTCCACCTGGGTGAATTTCCTTCCTTCACCATCAACCCACACCACTGCAAATCCCACCACTCCCATCCAAGTCATCATTCCTAAGGCTTGTCCTCCTAAAACTCTCCTGAAAGGAAAGGTCACTATGCTCAAACTTCTATTTTCATTCCTGGGATCACAGGAGAGCAGCCACCAACACAAAGTATTTCTTTGTCCAAAAGAGGTGAGGGCTTTTAATGCTGCTTGACACACCCACATACACAGTAAATGATTTGGACTGAAGTTTCTCTTTTGGAAGAGATAAACATTATGGGTGAGAGGGAATGAAGGAATGTAATGTGACAGAAGGCACACAGATTTCAGAGTCAGTTGGTTTGTTCCTACCAGGAGGCCAACAGCACATGATGATGAAAAACGTGGACTATAGAGACGAATGGACTTGGAACCAGTGCTGACTCCAGCCATTATTACGTGCATTATTAGGACAGTGGTTTCTTCTCCCACAATCTTGCTGTTCTGTCCCAAGAAGTGGGTGAGCCCCATTTTAGGAAGCTGTGACAAGTCCCAAGATAGGGTCTGGCATCCAGTGTTTCACAGTGGCGACACGGGGTTAATCTCCTGCCCGGGTCTTTGTCAAGGCTCTCTGGCTATCTGCTTAGCACCTAAGAATCTATGGATTTATTTCTTGAAACAGCTATAGCATGCCAAACACTGTGAAGTATGGAATCTCCAGAGGACCATGGAGAGCACTTCCAAACCTCATCACTTATTCCAGAGGGCAGCTCTGGAAACCAAAAGAAAAATCCATACAATCTTTACCACATGTTCTAGTTTGTCTTCCATTGCTGTGACAAAACACTCAGACCGACACCAACTTGGGGAGAAAAGGGTTTATTCAGCTTACATCTCCTGGGTCACAGTTCATCACTTAGGGAGCCCAAGGCAGGAACTCAGGGCAGGAACCTGGAGGCAGGAGCTGAAGCACAGGCCATGAAGGAATGCTGTTTACTGGCTTGCTCCCCTGGCTCAGGCCCAGACTACCTTCTTATACGGTATACAACAACCTGCCCAGGGTGGCACCACTCATTGTGGGCTGGGCCCTCCCACACTGCCCAACAATCAAGACAATACTCCAAAGATGTGGCCACAGGCCAATCCAATGGAGCCAATTCCCCAAATGAGGCTCCCTCAACCCAGGTGTGTCAAGTTGACACTAAAGCTATCCAGCACACCACATAAGTGGAAAACTTCACTAACAAACATCTCATTGCCTAGGTCCCTTCCCCAAAGATAGTAAAGGAACAGATCTCAATGACACAAAATCACAGAGCAGAGCAGAAGTTCCCTTCCAGGAAATCCATTATGGATCCTCAGGTCTATTCTGACAATGTCAATAATTCAAAGAAAATGAACATTCTTTGGAGATTCCAACAATTCTTTTTTTATTTTTTTTAATTTTATTTATTTCTGTATGTGTATGAATGTACTGTCTGCATGCAAGTGTGTGCACCCGTGTCATGCAATGCCGCGGAGGTCAAAAGAGGGTGTCGGATTCCCCTGGAACTGGAGTTCTCCTGGAATTGGAGTTTCAGACAGTTCTCGGCCACCATGTGGATGCTGGGGATCGAACCCAGGTCCTCTGCAAGAGCGGTCGGCACTTTTAACTGCTAGGCCATCTCTCCAGCCCCGAGATTCCAACAATTCTAGACACATTTTTTTAACAATCCTGAAAAAAAAAATTCAACATAATCTGAGCCTTGAACAATATAGCTAGAGAGACTGATGAGCTATGATGTTCATAAATAAATGAGGAACACTGGTGCCTGCTACAATCTCCATGGGAGCCGAAGGATCAGAGTCCAAGGCCAGCCTGGGTAGAGTACAGGTTTGCAGCAAGCATAAGCATCCTGAAACCCTCTCCACAAGGGTGGTGGTAGGATGCTTCTTCTGCCCTTTGTCTGAAATGGGAAAGTATCCAAAAACCCTCAGAACTATGTTATTAACACAAATTGGTAACCGTGTACAAGATAACCACTAAGAGTCCACAGTTCTTCCTCTGCCCAAAGGCAAGCACTGAGGTTCTAGAGGTTCTAATGAGACTACTAAACAAAAGGTAGAAAATTTTATGGATGCTTCAAAAAAATCAGTGTGCTTCATAAATTATTTCCATTTTTAAAATTTAAAGGATAGGGCTGGAGAGATGGCCTAGCGGTTAAGAGCACCGACGCTCTTGCAGAGGACCCGAGTTCGATCCCCAGCATCCACATGGCGGCTGAGAACCGTCTGTAACTCCAATTCCAGGAGAACTCCAGTTCCAGGGGAATCTGAGACCCTCTTCTGACCTCCGCAGCATTGCATGACACGGGTGCACAGACCTACATGCAAACAATACATTCATACACATACAAAAATAAATAAAAAAAAATTTTAAAGGATAAAAGGTGAAGAAATGTTGTATATCCTGATGAGGCTACTTTGCTAATGCCCTGGAAAATCCCATCATGAACCAAACAATGCCAACTTTAATAGGTAAAATTTTAAGAAAACATAATAGACACTAAGAAATACAGCTCAAAAACCAAAAGACTAGCAACTAAGAAAAGTAAGTTAAAATCTTGATGCCATTCAAACAGAGCCTGGCACCCTTTCCATTTCCCTATAGTGAACACTGTTGCTTCTGGAAGGGTGGATGGCACACAGAGTGGCACCACACAGGGCCAGCCAGAACAGAACAGTGCTTGAATACAAGTAGAGCATACTCATGCACAATACTACAACATCTGTTGGGTATTAGTGCTACCATGTGTCCAGCACTGCTAAGCACTACACATATATACTGTGCATATATATGTACTTATGTACATACACAGCATAGACCTTAAAATCTATAAGCCAATGTAGACACAAACCCCATATTTATGTGTCGAATTCTTATAAATATATAAACATGACTTACACACATGTAATCTCTATAAAACCTTGTGACAACCCAGAGGCAAATGACACACTCGCTTGACAAATGGAAAAAAAAACTGTGACTTTAGAAAGTTATATGGCCTTTTCATGACTGAAATCAGGAAGCTAGGATTTATCTGTGCTTTTACCCACATTACCAAAGACAGGTCTTGCAAAAACTGAATAGTGATACAGAAGTGTGACATACACTCTCCCACCGTGCATCTTGCAAATGCTGTGACCACAAGGCCAGGCACCTATCTCTCTAACTGCAAAGAGAATCATGTCCAGCACCCTTGATAAGCTGACCACACTGCACTGTATAAATGTAGGTGCCCAGGTGAAGACCAACTCCTCCAAGATTCACAACCCTTCTTCTGCACAAAATGAGGCAACTCCTGAGACTAGCACATGACTTAAACATGTAACCGAGGATAGTGGATTACCGCGGTATATAAAGTCACTGCCCTAGCAGGGGTTTCCCAAAACATGTGCCAGATCATCTTGCAAGGAGAGAGAGAAAGAAAAAAAAGAGGGAGGGGAAGTTCTGCCTGTTTCAAGTCTGTTCTTCAGAGTTTTCTAAGCCTCTGCAGGCTGTGGCCACAGAAACAATGATTTCAACTGCAGCTCCATCATCACCTGATTTACAAGCTATGCTTTTGCTTAACAGTGTATCTGAGGAGTTTCTTTTGCTAGAAATATGACTCCATGACCTTGAAAACATTAAGAGCAAACAGTCCATCAAAGTACTTAATTATCTATTAATTTTTCAGTATTTTATCTTGACAAAAAAAAAAACAAACAAACAAGAAGGAACTACTTGTTGATTTTTCACAGTAAATGTGGTTAAATAAGACACATGTACTCTTCCTGTGGCTGTGACCAATACTCTAACAAAAGCAACTTTACGAAAAAAGGCCCATGGTTTGGGGTACAGTCATCTCGGCAGAGGTCCTGGCAGCAGGAGCTGGAGACAGCTGTTCACCTGCATCTACAGTTAGGAAGCAGAGAGCAATGAATGAATGCTTTGTGCTGGGTTCGTCTTCTCTTTTCATATGGTCCAGAATCCCATCCCCAAGAATGAGACCACTCATAGTTAGGGGCTTCCCACCTCAATCAGCTTAATCTAGAAAATCCCCCACAGGGAGGCCTAGAGACTCTCACCCACCCCCGTGACTCTAGATCTTATCAAGCTGTCACTGAGGTCACATCACAGCCTGCTAATTGGAAAAGAATGCTCTCTGGTCCTGTACTTTCTCTGTAGTCCCTTGTCCTCTGCTTTCCTCTTTTTCCTGTTTCTACTTTCTATTATTATATAGAACAGTGAAGTAAACAGAAGGATCCCTCTCCCTTATTTAAACAGAACACAAGGGGCTGGAGAGATGGCTCAGCGGTGAAGAGCACCGACTGTTCTTGCAGAGGACCTGGGTTCGATTCCCAGCACCTGCATGGCGGCTAAGAACCATCTTTAACTCCAGTTCCAGGGGAATCCAACGCCCTCTTCTGACCTCCACGGCACTGCAGGACATGGGTGCACCAACCTACATGCAGATAGTACACTCGTATACATAAAAAATAATAAATTTTGGGGCTGGAGAGATGGCCTAGCGGTTAAGAGCGCCGACCGCTCTTACAGAGGACCCGGGTTCGATCCCCAGCACCCACATGGCGGCCGAGAGCCGTCTGAAACTCCAATTCCAGGAGAACTCCAGCTCCAGGGGAATCCGAGACCCTCTTCTGACCTCTGCGGCATTGCACGACACGGGTGCACAGACCTGCACGCAGACAGTACATTGATACATATACAGAAATAAATAAAAAAAAATTAAAAAAAATAAATAAAAAAAAATACATTTTTAAAAATAAAACAGAACACTCTTCTGGAGGAAAAGCCCTCCAGAAGAACCAGCACCAGGCTGTTTCCTCTGAACGCTCCAGCTGAGCTTTCGCTGTTGCTGGCAGCACCATGCTTAGGGGCACAGAGCACATACTATACCTTGAAACTGCAGGTCCAAACCACAGGATTATATCAATAGATGCATAAAGAACATCTGATTAAAAAATGCAATACCTTTGCCAGATAAATAGTATACAGGAAAAACAGGTAAAGACGAAATGAACCTCAACACAACGCTGATCACCAATGAAAGCCCCACAGCTAACACCTTGCTCCATGGAAAAACCTGAAACCTTCTCCCATAGATTCAAACAAAGAGAATGTACCACACTCAGCACTTCTATTCAGTGTAGTACGGGAAGACCTAGCCAGTGCAACTAAGCATGAAAAAGAAACAAAATGCATGCAAGTTGCAAAGGAAGAATTAAAACCAGGTAGCAGGGTCTAGTATGTATAACACCATAAAGGCTCCACCAAAAACATAGAAGTAATGAATAAATTAAAAGCAGCAGAATATAAAATAGACAAGTTGAATAATGAATGCTCCAAATATAATGAGACAAAATTGAATTTACCATAGTACCAAAAGAAAAGCATTTAAATATTTGTTTTTATTTTCATTTATGTGTTTGTGTGTGTGTGTGTGTGTGTGTGTGTGTGTGTGTGTGTGTGCGCGCGCGTATACACCACATGTATGTGGATGCCTGCAGAAGCCAGAAGGGGGTGTCAGATCCCCTGGAACTAGAGTTACATGTGGTTGTAATGTGTCTGATGTGGGTGCTGGGAACTAAGCTCAGGCTCTCTGAAGAGCAGCACATGCTCTTAACTGCTAAGCCATCTCTCCAGCTCAAAAATTTTTTTTTAATAAGTCTAGACAAACAACTGACAACACTTATACACAGAAAACTTATAAAACACTGATGAAGGAAAGATACTATGTTCGTGGAATAAAATAATCTGGTTAAACGCCCACAGGAACCCATAGATGCCATGCAAATTCTCATCAAAATCTTAAACACCTTTTTTCAGAAAGAGAAAAGGAAGTCCTAAAATTAATATGAAATTACAAAAGAATGCCTAAAGCAGTTTTTAGGAAGGAAAAAAAAGGAATAAAGCTGGCGGTATCATACTTCCTGACTTCAAAACATATTGTGCAAAACTACCACAGCCAAAACAGCATTGTATTGGCATAAAGACTGACAGGTAGGGTAAATGAACACAACAGAGAGGTCAGAGAATAAAGCCATACATACACTCAGGTCATTTTCAGCAAGAGTGCCAACAATACCCAATGGAGAAAGGACAGTTTCTTCAATCAGTGCTTCTGGAAAAACTGGGCATCCATATTGAAAAGAATCAAAGTGGATCCTGTCTTATGTCATACACAAAAATTTATTCACAATAGATTCAAACTCAGGATGAGATTCAGTCACAGGACACTTGCCTAGCATGTAAAAGGTTTGATCTCCAGTACCAAGAACAAGTAAAACATAAAAAAAACACCTCTTAAGAGCATACTGTTGTCTTTTCTTGAGCCTGCCCCTCTCTGCCTCCCCCTCTTTCTCTGCCCACACTTAAAACTATATTAAAACATCTTCTTCATAAATTCTAACCTTGCTTCAAAAATTGTATTCATGAGTTGAACATGAGATTTCAAACAAAAAAAAAACTCCTCAAAGAAATTGGGTATGACATCAAATGCTCGGGCAAGAAAAGAAAGGCAGACAAATGGGATTAAAAAGCTTTACACAGCACAGAAGACAATCACAGAGGGGGGAGGAGCTTACAGAACGGGAGGGAGACTTACAAACTGTGTACATGGTAAAGGGTTGAGAGCCAGAGTACATCAAGAAATCCTAAAACCCAAAAGCAAAAATAACTCCATTTAAAATTCAATGAAGAAATTAAATAGGCATATTCCAAAGGCATTCAAAAGGCCAAGTATATGCAAAAATGCTTAACATTACTATTTATCAGGGGCATGCAAATTAAAACCACAAGATTTCACCTCACACTTGCTAGAATCTCTATTGTTAAAAAAGACAAAATTGCTGGGAAATAACTCAGGGATACAGCTTTTACCTAGTACAAATAAACTTTGGATTCAATCCCAGAACCACAAAAAATAAGAAAATCTGGGAAGACAAATTCAGGAGTACTGACTACTTGTTTCTCTTCCCAATATGTTGATATTTTCTTTTTCTCTGTTTTTCACCATCATTCCTGTGTGTGTGTGTGTGTGTGTGTGTGTGTGTGGCATGCGTGGGGAGGGTTGTATGTATATATCCATGTGCCTTTGCATATGTGAAAGCATGTACACTCACATGTGTATTTGTGAATGTAGATGTTAAGGGACAATAGTAGGTGTCTTACTCTATTGCTCTCAACCTCAGTTTTTTGAGACGGGGTCTCTCACTGAACCTGGATGCAGCTCACTGATCTGGCAAGACGAGCTAGGCAGCAAGCTCCACGGACTCTGGTCTCTGCAAGACGAGCTAGGCAGCAAGCTCCATGGACTCTGGTCTCTGCAAGGCAAGCTAGGCAGCAAGCTCCATGGACTCTGGTCTCTGCGAGGCAAGCTAGGCAGCAAGCTCCACGGACTCTGGTCTCTGCAAGGTGAGCTAGGCAGCAAGCTCCATGGACTCTGGTCTCTGCAAGGGTGAGCTAAGCAGCCAGCTCCATGGACTCTACTCTCTGCCTCCCCTCTAGGATTACAGGCTCGCACCACCCACTGTTCTCAGCATTTTACACGGTTGCTGAGCATCCACACTTAGGTCATCATGCTCACACAGCAAGTGCTGTACCAACTGAGCCACCTCTCTAGCCCTTACTTATCTCTTTTTTTTTATTTTTTTTAATTAATTTTATTTATTTCTGTATGTGCATGAATGTACTGTCTGCATGCAAGTCTGTGCACCCGTGTCGTGCAACGCCGCGGAGGTCAGAAGAGGGTGTCAGATTCCCCTGGAACTGGAGTTCTCCTGGAATTGGGAGTTTCAGACGGTTCTCGGCCGCCATGTGGGTGCTGGGGATCGAACCCGGGTCCTCTGCAAGAGCGGTCGGCGCTCCCAACCGCTAGGCCATCTCTCCAGCCCCCCTTACTTATCTCTTAAATTAGCATATTGGAGGGCTGGAGAGATGGCCTAGAGATTAAGAGCACCAACTGCTCTTACAGAGGACCCAGGTTCCATCCCAGCACCCACATGGCGGCTGAGAACCGTCTTTAACTCCAGTTCCAGGGGAATCTGACACCCTCTTCTGACCTCCGCAGAAATGCACGACAGGGGTGCACAAACCTACAAGCAGACAGTACATTCATACACATACAAAAATAAAGAAATAAAGAAAAAAATATTTTAAAAATTAGCATATTGGGATGGATGGCCTAGTTCACGGAGGTGGTCAGAGCGGTTTTTAACTTCTGCCCTAAAACTCTGGTTACAACACTGACAAGCTAAACCAGGGTCAAAGATGCCTTTTTGGCATCTTTCACTCACAGCAAGTCAACCCTGAACCCAGAGGAAAGAATGAATGGTACCACAAAGCTGCTGGAATCACTTTTATTCCCAGAACTTTTTGTTGTCTTCCAACATGTGCCAGCATCAGCCACTTTCTACCGCCACTTAGTGACACAGAGAAATTAGCGTTGGAACTTCACCGGCTCAAAATTCTGACCCTTGATGGGTTTTCTTTGAATCAGTGCACCCTGGGCCTTGCCCTTCCTTTTCCTTTCTGTTTTGAAGGTCTGTTTACATTACTTGGGCATTGTTTGGGGGTACTCTTTTGAGTAAATCAGGATTGACTTGCAGTATATAGACATCTTCTAGTGCGGGAAGGATGTAAAGTCCACAGAGAAGCAACAGTGTCTGGGAGATCTCGATTGTAACTTGTGTAATCATGTGAAATACTAAGTCTATATGATCTTTCTGTCCCTTGGGGAGAATTCTAGCTACCTAGATTTTTGTAACCTACAAACTTCAAAGCAATTAGTGTAATTGCTTTTAGGTGTCATTTTTCTTCCCTGTTAGTCTGTGTCTATGATGATTCCCATGATGAAGAATGGTAATTTGACGGCCGCAGCAATGGTCCCATTAGAGGTTCATCTAAGAATATACCTCATTCCTGTATGAAAGGAGCTCCAATAGGCCCACTGGGAATAGCACATAAAGGCTGGTCAGCAGGCATCATAAGCTACCTCACAACACTTGATGTTAGGGCCTTCTAAGAACCAACTTTAATGCCTTTAAAAATGATGAATAGCAAATCTGCAGTCACTGTAGTTTTGCATTTTTAAAAACCTACTATGTCCTAAAATTACCATCTAAATGCGGGTGGCAGGTGAACGTGAATGTGCTTGGAATGATCTTGGAACATGAAGTGGCAGCACTGATATATATGGGACTATTGCCTATCTACCTATTTGTTCTTGCTCTCTTTTGTCCTCACCTGCTGACTTTTAAAACAGGAGTCATGGCCCACAGCTCAGAGACCATGTGGAAGGAGGGAAGGGAAGACTAAAGAGCCAGGGTTAGTGCATGAACGTAAGGAAACAGAGGCTTTCAGGCCACTGGGACCTTGCTCATATGAAACTGCAATGGTGACAGCATGCACAAGAACCATGATAACTCAATCAGACAAAAACCCAGCACAGAATGAGGGGAAGGGGCAGCAGGACCCAACCCTAGCTGAGGAACTACTGGCACTGATTTCTCCTTCACTGGGTGAACAAGAGTAGATCTTTAAGGGAGAGATTTGGGATAGGCTGAATAAACTCCAGTGGATGAACTTGAACTGAAGGATATCTGGGTACAAAATTTGACTGGAAAGGACTTAAAATATATGATAGAATGCATGAAATCCAGTGGGAGGGGGTCAGATGGAAGGAGGAGGTCTAGATTTGACTAATACCTATTATACGAAATGCATAAAACTCAATAAAAATATTGAAAACAAAACAGGGGTTATTCAAGGTCCTTATGTCAGGCAGGCCTAGCTGAGATTCAATTATTTTAGAGTTAACTGCATACTTGAGAATAAAAAATAAATAAGTAGTAAAAAACAAAAGAAAACAAAAACCCAGTAATTTTAAAAACAAGTTGTTTCCTGCATTGAAGCTTGCACCAGTCACCTTAAAGTTCAGCCATGTCAGGAGAGGAAGCTCAGCTGGTGAAGCGCTTGCCTGAGGAAGGCAGAAGCAGGAGGACCACAGTTTGATCTTGAGAACCTTCGGGTTTTGTTTGTCTGGTTTTTTTAAGCCAGGCATGGTAGCATGCACTTGTGATCCCAGCACAGAAGAGGGAGAGACAGGTGATCACCTAGGTTCACTGCCAAAGCACACAGCGCACTTGGTGAGATCCAGTACAATGAGAGACCCTGTCTCAAAAAGCAAAGTGGATGGCTCTTGAAAAATGGCGCGCAAGGCTTTCCTGTGGCCTCCACACATATGTGCATATGTGTACATGTGCACAAGTACCCACACAAGAAAAGTTTAGCTATGTAGACAGGTGATCTTAATCTGTTCCAGTCCCTTATAAATATATTTGGATTTGGTACACACTTACATAAATTCCTAATGGATAAGGAATTCAGTATTTCCTTCTTCCTGGAACTTTTTTTTATTAAGAGTTAAAATTTTAACTGGCAGAATATGAAGGTTTGTTTTGATGAGGAAAACTACAAAAAGGGCATATTTTATTTAAAAAAAAAATGCTTCCAGGTAAGATAGCAATCTAGAAGCTGCCTCTACGTGAGCCAGAAAAGAGAGTCAGTATAAGGAAAACAGAGTCTCTAGTCTAAAGAGAGAAAGGAAGAAATCCATACAGGAAATTAAAGGATACATGAAAAGTACAAAGGAAAAGATGGCAGTTTCATAAACAAACACTACTGAGCATAAAAGTTGTAAAATGTCCCAGAACCATACTCTCATCTTTAGAGAGGTCATCCAACCTAACAATCAACAAAGAAACTCCAGGTTAAACTACCCCCACAGATCCGCAGGCTCGGCAGTTATATAGAGAATATTGTAAACTACAGATAGAGAGAATACACATTCTTCTCAGCAGCTCATGGAACTAAAGACCACATTCTAGGCCATAAACCAAGTCTTACCAAATATAAAAGAAACTAAGTAATTCTTTTTGTCTTATCAGATCATTGCAATAAAACTAGCAATTTTTACAAGTAAAACTACAGAAACTATGTAATCGCATGGTCAACATATGAATGACCAGTGAAGTGAGAATGAGAACACAACCTACCAGAAGCTTTGAGAGACAGAGAAGGCAAAAGAACGCTTATAAACATGAAAGCTTACACTAAAAAATTATGTGTTTCAAATAAATAACCAAATGATGTACCCTAACATCTTATAAAAGCAAGACTAGTTGAAACCCCAAAGCAGCAGACAACAAGAAAGAAGAGAGCAGAAATTAATGAGACCACCCCCCAGACTCAAAGGGTTAGTTCTTTGAAAAAATAAACACTGCCAAACCCTAGCTAAACTAGCCAAAAGACAGAAAAGACCCAAATTAATAAAAATGAAGATTAAAGAGAGATTTCTAAGGCTACAATGAAATTCAGAGAATCATTAAGTTGTATTTAAAAACTTAATTTCATTAAAACTGGAAAATCTAAAAGAAATGGATCAATTCTCAGACACACATAACCTACCAAAATTAAGTCATTAAGGACATATGCAACTTAAACAGATCCATAACGATGAATAAGATTCAAACCTGGGGTCTAGAGAGATGGCCCATTTATTAAAAGCACTTTTTGCTCTTGTAGAGGACCCAGGTTCAGTTCCCAGCATCCACATGCTGCTTTGCAACTGCTGTAACTCTAGTTCCAGGAAATGTGATGCCTTCTTCCAGCCTCCACAGGCACCAGGCATTCACATGGTACCAATACATATATGCAGGTACTCACGCCCAGAAAATAAAAATAAATAAATCTTGGCAGGGGAGGGGAGGAACCTCCCAAATAAGAAAAGCCCAAGACCAGACAGATTTACCAGTGAATTCTACCAAAACTTTTCAAGAACTAACACAATGCTCTTCAAATTGTTCCATACAAATAGAAAGGGAAAGATACTACTAAATTCATTCCACAAAGCCAACATTACTCTAATACCAGAACAGGATAAGGACACACCAATAATTAAAATTTAAAGAACAAATAGAAGAGGAGGAGGAAGAGAAGGAGAGAAAGAGAGAGAGAGATACTATAGACCAACTATTTTCTTGATGAATATTGATGTAAAAATTCTCAATAAAATTATTGCAAACTAAATTCACAAACACATTAAAAAGGGAATATACTATTACCAGGGTGGTTTTATTCCAGGGATGCAAGTTTTGTTCAATATGCACAAATAGACATGTATAATATACATATAAATAGATAAGATCAGAAATCATATGATCATCTCCATAAATGCAGAAGTGACCTTTGACAAATTTCAACATACCTTCAAGATAAAAGGGCTAAGGAAACTAGGAACCACAGAAACTTACTTCAACATAATAAAGGCTATATATGACAAGCCTATAGCCAGCAATATACCAAGTGGGGGAAAACCAAAAGCATTTCCTCTGAAATCTAAAAAGATACAAGTGTGCCCACTCTTTCCATTCTTATTGGATATATTGCTCAAAGTATTAGCTACATTAATAACACAGAGAAATGAAAGGAATACAAACAAGAAGTAAAGCCATCAAATTTTTCTGTATTTGTGGATGATTTAATCCTAGACTTAGAAGACTGCACCAGAAAAATCTTAGAATTGATAAACAATTTCAGCAAAGAAGGATATAAAAATCAACATCAAAAAGACAGCAGCTTTTCTATATACCATGAACAAACTTAATGAGAAAGAAATCTGAAAAAAGTCATTCATAATAGCTTCAAAAAAAAAAAAAAACCCAGACTATGTAAAAATAAACCTAACCAAGGAAGTAAAAGACCTCTACGATGAAAACTTCATGACACAGAAGGAATTGAAGAAGATACCTGAAGGTAGAGAGACTTTCCATGCTCATGAATTGGCAGGATATTTTTTACATGGCTATATTACCAAAAATAAATTACCAATGATTCCAGTGGTATTTTTCACATATTTGAAATAAGCAATCCTAACATTTCTATGGAATTGCAAAAGATCCCAAAGCAAAGATGGAGGTATTATGACACAGTGTCTCAAGTTATATTACAGAGCCATTGTAGCAAAACAGCATAGGCCTGGCATAAAACACACATGTGGACTCACATAATAAACCCACAGCCATGGCCTCCTAGTTTTTTACAAAGGTATCAAAAACACTGGAACAAGAGACAGCCTTTTTTTTAAGTAATTCTGGCGAAACTGGATTCCCACATTATACAAGAATGAAATTAAATCTGTATATCGCCTCCTGCATTAAAAAAATCAATTCAAAATGTACCAAAGACCTTAATATAAAACCTGAAACTGAACCCACTAGAGGAAACTGCAGGGAAAACACCTCAAGGTGTGGTATGGGCAAGGACTTGTGAAAAGGATTCCAATAGCACAAGAAACAATCTCAGGAACTGACAAACAGGAGCAGGCAAGATGACTCAGGAGACAGAGGTACTTACGGTCCAACCTGACAAAGGAACACATGGTGGAAGGAGGGACCCAACTCCCAAAAGTTGTCCTCTGACAAGTGTGCTAAGGCACACACACACACACACACACACACACACACACACACCGTACACTAACATTTTCTGGTTCCTGGTGTCACATCAGTATTAACACTCACATATAATGGACTGGTGCTACCATCCACAAAACGAGGGACAACATACGTTGTTTTTCTCCATTTGTGTTACTTCACTTAGCATAATGCTCTCTAGTTCCATCCATTTACCTGCAAATTTCATAATTTCATCTTTTCTTCCTGCTGAGTACAACTTCAGTGTATAAATGTACCACAATTTCATTATCCATTCATCAGTTATGTGACATTTACACTGTTTCCACTTCTTGGCTATTGTAAAGAGGGTAGCAATACCATAGATGTACAGGTATCTCTAGAATATGATGAGTCCTTTGGGTATATGCCAAGGAATGGAATATGGAATAGCTGGATCACATGATAGATTCATTTTTAGTTTTTTGAGAGATCTCCACACTGCTTTCCCTAGTGGTTGCACAAGTTTACATTCTCACCCTTTCTCCACATCATCACTGGACAGAAGCTTTGTAGAATAATGAGGTCCCACTTAACTGATTTCTGACCTTAATGCCTGAGCAACATTGATGTCTGATTTAGAAAGTCCTTTCCTATGCCTTTATCTTTGACAGTCTATGTTTTCTTCTAGGAGTTTTGGGCTGTCAGGTTTTATATTGAGGTCTCTGATCCATTTGGAGCTGACTTTTGTGCACAGTGAACGATAGGAGTCCAATTTCATTCTTCTACAGGTAGAGATCCAGTTTTGCCAGCACCCTTTGTTTAAGATGCTATCTTTCCTCCACTGTGTGTTCTTACTGCCTTTGTCAAATATAAGGTGGCTGAAACTGCACGTACTCATGTTTGAGTCTCCTCCTGTATTCCATTGATCTACCTGTCTATTTTTATTCCAGTACCATATGCTTTTTATGACTACAGCTAACTCTGTAATATAATCTGAGATCTGGCACTGTGATCCCCCCAGCATTGTTCTTTTTGCCCAAGATTGCTTTGACTATCTGAGGTCTTTTGTGATTCCACATAAATTTTAGGATGATTTTTTTTTCTATCTCTGTGAAGAATGCCATAGATATTTTGCTGGCATTGCACTGAATCTATAGATTGCTTTTGGTAAGATAGTCATTTTCACAATATTGATTCTACCAATCCATAAACATGGTAAGTGTTTCCATTTCCTAGTGTCTTCCTCTATCTCTTTCTTTAAAGATTTGAAATTTTCATTGTAGACATCTTTAATGTCTTTGGTTAGGTTTATTCCTAAATATTTTAATTTTTGGAGGTAATTTTGAATGGGAGTGTTTCCTTGAATGGCAGACCCAGAAATACAAGTATTGCATGTTTCTCTCATATGTAGTAGAATCTAGGGGGGTTGTCTTTTTCAGACAGGGTCTCTCTGTAACCCCAGCTGGCCTGGAGCTCACTCTGTAGACCAAGCTGGCCTTGAACTGACAGAGATCCGCCTGCCTCTGCCTCCCAAGTGTTGGGATTAAAGGCATACGCCACCATGCCCGGCAGAATCTAAATTTTAAATTATGGTGTGTGTGTGTGTGTGTGTGTGTGTGTGTGTGTGTTTAACTAGAATGGGGATTATAAGAAGGGACCAAGAGTGGGTAAAAGAAGGCAGTGGAATACATCAGACACAAAAGAAAAGGGGAGACTAGCTGGGGAATGACAGAGGGTGGCAGATGAGCATGGTAGAGGGCAGTGAGGGAGGAGGGAAAACTAAAACAAAATATAATGAGTAATGATATATATGTGTGAAATGCCATAAAATACAATATGTATATATGAAAATGCCAAAAATGATCCATTATTTTATATGGTAATTTTTTGGAGATAAGTTCTCCTTATGCAAATGTGGCTATCTGGAACTTTCTAAGTATACCCAGCTGCCCTTGAACTTCCAGTGATTCTGCTGCCTCTGCCTCCCAAGTTGCATTTTAATTTTAAAAATATATTTTAAATAAGGGAAAAATAATAAACAGAGTAAAACCAAAATAAGTTTGTCTAAATTCAAAATTCTATAAAAGACGTTTCAAAATGTAAATGTATCTAAAGGACTTTCTAAAGTCAAAATTCAGTGTACTGATATAATAAATGCTCTGTGTTGAAAGCAACAAGGCTTTCTTAAAAATTATTCTGCTCTTCAGTACAGCTGGGAGGGAACCATAGCAGCATGAGGACTGGGTCAAGGAACGGACTGCTCTGGTTGAATTCTGCCTAGGACAATAAACCTTGGCAGAGAAAAACTTTGGAGAGACTGAGAGGATGCAGGACATGTATGGCAGAGTGCACGAACTGGGGTGGGGTGGGATGAAGGGAAAGGGGAATATGTCTAAATTGAACTGAAAAATATGTCTGAAATACACTAAACATCAATAAAAGTATTATAAAATTTTTTCTGCTCTTAGTTGTAACATTTGGGGAGAAGCTTAAAGTGAAATATTTTATGTTTATCTAGATAACTGATTACACTTTCTCCTGATTTTGTCAGACTTTTGACTACCTTAAAGTCAAGGTTCATTTAAGTATGTGTTTATGATTAGGTCTTTTAAATGTCAACTTTGTAAATAACTTATTTATGGTAATTTTAACTTTTAAAAATTACCTATGTGATTAGAAACATGTGGAGCTGTGTCTGAATTTAAATAAGTTTGCAGAGTTAACAGCATGTGATCTTAAAATATACAAAATGACCAGTATTCTTGCAGTGTGCACTGCATCTGATCTTTCAACACATGACAGGGTCAATAAAATCCCTTTTACATTTCTGCTACCTGTAATCAACACCATTCTGATGAAAAATGCCATTTTGATTAGTCTTCCTACTTGAAACCTGGTCTACATCTATTTACCTTAATTAAGTAAGCATTTTGTTGCTATATCTATACAACACACTCAGTGCTATAGATCTATTATCTCTATTTATTTATGCTTATGAGTTTTTGCCTACATGGACTTACATGCACATGTATGCAATGCTTTCAGAGGCCAGAAGAGGGTGCTGATTCCCTGGAACTGGAGTTATCGAGGATTATTAGCTGCCATGTGGGTGCTGGTAACCGAACCCAAGTCCTCTCCAAGAGTAGCCAATGCCCTTAACCCCACCCCCATATATATATATATATATATATATATATATATATATATATCCTGTCATTAACAAATTATGTCATTCTTTAA
This sequence comes from Rhizomys pruinosus, assembly GCA_009823505.1. Lineage (NCBI taxonomy): Eukaryota > Metazoa > Chordata > Mammalia > Rodentia > Spalacidae > Rhizomys > Rhizomys pruinosus. The sequence continues at coordinate 2,529,841 of VZQC01008122.1, forward strand.
ACCAAAAAAAAAAAAAGACCTTAAGTACATTTATAAAAACAAAATTACAGTAACTTTTATAGTCTTGGTGTACTATCAACCACAATTTTTATCCCAAGATACTCTATGCATCAAACTCGATAAACAGTTGTGTCAGCTGATAAGCTTTCTCCACAATTCAAATGGGGACTGGTTTAACTTTTGTCATCCTCAGCTTCCACCCCTCACAAAAGCATTTACAATTTACTTCTACAAAATGGCTCTAACTTGTCAAACTATTTATTTTTTAAATATTTGCTTTTGTGTTCTGTATTTCCCTGGTAGAGTTTTAATTTGTTGTATGTTGACATTCTACAGAAATAAAACTTGTAACAAAATAATCTGAGCTGAATTATTGAGATACTAGGACATCACTACAGAACAGACAGAAATAAAAGTGCAAATAAATTCCAGGCGAATTTTTAGCTGCTTGAATTTAGCCAAAAAGATTTGTGGCATGGTCTCCTTATCATCTGTCCCTTCCCCACCTCCCATGACAGGTGCCAACATACACACACAAGGACACAGATTTCATCCCAGTGTCAAGATCAACAAACCCAACCAAATAGGATGGCTTATCAGTAGCATCATAAGTACTTTTCCAAGGTAAGCTTGGAAAAAAAACAAAAAGAAAGTACTTAAGAGACAAGGAGGGCAGATTGTCATAACCAAAATGTAATCACACTGGGCACAGTGGCACATACCTATAGTTTTAACACTTGGGAAGGAAAAGCAGGACTATCCAGATTCAAGGATGCTATGTACTACATCAGGGGACCTTGTCTCAAAGTCAACAACAATGTACTCACTTAGTCAGTCCTTCCAAAAGGAACCAAAACCATGATGTTACCAAAGTGGTTCTCATGCATGGTTACCAAACACGAAACCCTTTCCTCTAGAACGCACTCTTAGCAGCCCCCAGCCTGGACGCCAGCATTCCATCGCACGTCTTCCGTCTCTGCCTCCTCCCTGAATTCTGCTCTCCAGTGCTGCTTCCGCCTTCACTTTAAACATCGGCTTTTTCACTAATATGTTTCAGCATTATAACTTGTCCCCTTCTGTTACACTTAAGTGTTCTTTGTCAACCTGACAGGATCTAGAATCAGCTACACATCAAGCCTCTAAGCATACCTGTGAAAGATTGTTTAGGTTAGGTTAGCCTCTTGGGAAAGCCTGTGAGGGACTAGCTTATTAATTAGGACAAGGGAGGTTAGGAGACCAACCCTAAAGAAGGTCAAGAAGCACTTGCTTTGTAAGCCTGAGGACCCAAGGTCAAGTCCTAAGACTCACTACAGGAGAGAAGAGACTCCTGAAAAGTTGTCCTTGGACCTTACCTTTGACCCCAGGAGCTGCAAATCCTGCAGTACAGACTCTCAAGATGAGAATAACCACCTGCGCTGGAGAGCCTGACCCTGGAGCAGATCCTCTGCTAGGAACCAGCATGCTCTCCCAGCTGAGAGCAATGAATAGATTAACAATTTATCCCACTCCTTACAGGACTGGGCTAAGACAGTAACAGGAAGAACTTGAAGGCCTGCTCAGCGACATATACCTCCTTCCTCCTGCCCAGTTCTCTTTCAGCCTAAAGCTCAGATCAGCACCAAAACAGACTTGGGTGTCAGAGGATCCCTTTAGTTGTTCCTCTTTCCATACACTGAGTAAATTTCCTTTCGCTGCTTTAAAAAAAAAAAAAAAAAAGCAAAAGACAACAATTCCTCTGATGGAAGGCATTCAAAATTGTCAAGCCTATTTGTAAACAACAGAATTATGGCAATTTAGGAGAAGGAAGTACAGAAAGCTATCAGATAAAATAAATTTCAGACGTGTGGTATAACATAGTTAATAAGGTATTGTGACCTAAAAATTAATTGAGATCACTCTTCCTCCTTTTTTCCCCCTGAGACAGGTCTTGTTATGCAGCCCTGGTATTTGCTTTGTAGACCAGGCTGACCTTGAACTTGTGTCAATCCTCCACTCTCTGCTTCCCAATCGCTGAAATTATAGACACCACCACACCCAGTAAGAGGATGGATCTCATGTTGTATGTCCATATTCACCACCCTGACAGAAAAATAAGGGGAGAAGCACACAAGAACATTTGGAAGTAACTTAAGTGTTCATTATGTGGATTGTGATGAGGCTAATCCAAGTGTATCTTTAGGTCAAACTCATCAAACGGCATACATTTATTTTGTGTAGTCTTCTGTATACAAGCTATACCCAATAAGGCCCTAGAGGAGAAAGAAGCTAAGTCCAAACATAAACAATAACACATGTATTACCTTCTGGCAGGCTCTTTGAAACATCTACAGAAAAAAAGTCAAAAGAAAAATAATCCAAATAACTGTCCACATTGAAACATACACTTCTGATCTTGGAGCTATTTGGTTTCAAGGGCCCAACCACATCCCACATCCTGCCAGAACTACCTCCATTAGAGCACCCTCGCAAGCATCTAGACCCATCTCTGCCACTGCTTTGTGAATTACACTTCCATGTTAGACAAGGAATATACTTTTCCAAAAAGCCAAGAAGATGGAGACCCCATCAACTACCTAACACTCACTCAGGGCCAGCTTCTCATGAGAGATACCCTAGGGAGATGGGCATGCTGAAGCATCTCATGCTGCAGGTAAAATCCAATTTCTTTAAACATAATGGCCAATTCCTCCTCATTATGAACACAGTAAATATCCCAATGTTCTGACTGTGGCCTCCACATACAGCATCACACACAGGAATCTCATGAAATGTCAGTAATCTCTGAAACCCCTCCCAAGGGCACTGATCTCAGATCTACAGAACCATGGCTGCCCCAGCCCTCCTCCCAGCAACCACCACAGCTGCAGCTGGAGAACACACCCCATTTGGCAGAACACCCAGATTCCATAAATGCTAATCTTTCTTCTTATCCCCTCCACAAGCTGGAGGAGTCCCACAATGGACAGACTATTTCATTCACACTGGGCTCAAGAACAATTTTTCCCATAGAGAAACTGGGCAGTGAAATTCTCAACCAGATGAGGGGCCAATTCATGACAATCTCAAGAGACAAATGACAAAGCTGTTCACTGTCTCATAATACTTCACAGATTTTTTTGAATCACAAAATCATCTATGTCCCAAACTTAACCCTTTTATTTCCTAATAGCACTTTGGATGTTACCCATTAGACAATAATGTGTGTGTATGTGTGTCTTCAGCCAATAGAAGTTTGTTAAATAATACAAATTGCAATTACCATATACTGAGTGCCAACCTTATGTTGGCAACAGAATGGAATTTTAATAATTGTTGTCCTTCAAACATATAATCTAAACCTTGGAAGCTGTATTTGGTTCTTCTTTGGATCTTTTATCTAGGAATCTATAAATACTGCACAGAGCTGGGACTTTAAGTGCTGGGAGTGAACTAGTTCTAGCAAGATCAGAACATGGTAGTCTCTGAAAAGAACAGTTACAGTTCTTTTAATTGAAAGAGGGGAGAGAGAAGAAAGGGAGAAATTTTTCCATTCCTGGCCCTCAGAATTCAGAAGTTTTTGAAAGACATACTCAAGCTGCTTCAGCTGAGCTGAGGAAAGCTAAGCATATATTGTACCCATAATTGGGACAAAGCTTTCAAAATGGATTTGTGACAGGTAGCAATGGTGATGGTCAATGGGGATGTCGAAATGCAGGAAGCCAAGCTGAGCATGGATGGATCAGCTAACCTGTCATCATCTACAGGGCTCCCTCTTCACTGTCCAAACCCAGGTCTGTGTATCCTAAGAGGCACAGTTCACATAGCTCACTTCATCACCATACAGAGAAACAGGAGATAGGTTTGAAGGGCATGGAGGAGACAAAACTTCAAAGAAAGTGAGGAGCTGCTTATTAAACAAGAAAGGTTCCTTTTCTAACAAGCAAGAATTTATAATATATGCTTAATTTAGCTAAAAATATTACTAAACTGTTGGTTGGTTTCCAGAGACAAGAGTGACTTTCTAAGGTCGGATGTGGTGGTGCTCGCCTTTAGTCCCAACTCTTGGGAGGCAGAGGCAGGCGGATCACTGAGTTCAAGGCCAGCCTGGTCTACAAAGTAAGTTCCAGGACAGTTGGGGCTACAGGGAGACCCTGTGTCAAAAGAAAAAAAAAAACAAAAACCTGTGTCTGATTTCCACCAAGACTCATAAGACAGAACCAAACCAGTGCTTCAAGTGAACACAGTGTCTGGTTTGCACACAGCCCTGTATAACCAAGGGGGAGTATCTGGGGCAGCTGCCATAGCAATCAGCATGGAAACAGGCTTTCCTCTTTCTCACTGTCAAAGCTACAGCCATTGAAGAGCTGCTATTGCCTGTTACCACCAGGCTTCTGAAAAGGATGTCTGTTATCTAAACACCAAACTTGGCTCACAAGGACCAAAGCATTCCTTCAACCTGCTGTGCATGGATGCTGAGGGAGGGGACATCCCATATTCAGAGGAACAGGGAAAGAACTGAACTGACCACCACTGAGGGTGAATTATTAAATAATCTAAGGTCAATTAACCTATAGCAGAAGAGCCGGTCTTCTCTCCTAAAACTGCTTAGTTTGCAGTAATTTTTTTTCTCAGAATTCAAACTAAAAACTTCTTTTCCTACTCACTCCAGTCTGAGCTTGAGTGCTGTGTTGAAGCATTTACTAAGGATAAAATTCACAAATTTAGCCCAGCTCTCTACACTGGATTTATGTCTAATCTCTTTGGTCCAGGAATGTCCTTTGTGGGTAGTCAAGGGCAAATAGAATTAAAGTCTATTATTCTGATTTTTATGTGAAAAGACTTAATGTGTGAGCTTCATTTTAATCTAAGGATTATATGCTTAGCTCCTGGAAAATTCCTTTTAGAAACATCAATGAGGATTTTTAGAGCATTTTCCTCAGAAAGCCTAATTATTGTTTATAAATTTATGGGCATGTTAGCACCTGAAATAAAAGCCCTTAGCTGAAGAGATGACCACTGCAAAGTTAACAAGAAAGCCAAGGTCTCTGCTGAGACCGTCTAAATCTACTCCATGTCTTAGAAACAGAGTCCAAGTGAAGGCTCAGCACTGCAGGTGCATCTGACCCAGTGCTGAGTCAACAAATCCTGCCCTCTGCTGTTACAGGGTTATATTCCTTAACACTTTTATATGGACTTCAAGTCAAATGTGCATACATACTTATCTCCTCCCTCTCTCAGAACCCAATACAAAACAATCATGTGTTAGAGAACTTTCGTTGTCAACTTGACACACTTGGGTAGAAAGAACTTCAACTGAGACATTGTCTCCAATTGTACTGACCTGTGGGCATGGCTGTGTGGCATTTTCTTGATGTGGGAGGGCCCAGCCCACTGTGGGTAGTGCTATCCCTAGACAGGTGATCCTGTATAGTATAAGAAAGGCCAGTATTCCTCCATGGTCTGTGCTCTAGGTTCCTGCCTGGGCTTCCCTTGAAGATGAACCATGAGCTGTAAGCCAAATAAACCCTTTCCTCCCCAAGTTTTTATCACAGCAATTGAAAGCAGACTAAGACAGAAATTGGTACCAGGATCATGGGCTATTGCTATGACAGACCTGATCATATATGTCTGGGAGGACTGAGGAAGTTTAGGGAGCTCTGAATATTGCCAGGCAATAAATATGAAATGAATGCCACATTCTCAGCTACAGAGCAACACAAAAGTTTTCCCTCCCATGTACAAACTGTTAGGAAGCTTGCAAAATAAGGATGTAAACCAAGACAAATGTGAATACAGGATGAGGGAAAGGGGAATACCAATATGGGAGCAGGGTAAGAGCCCCCAAGGAACCGAGGTGCGCAGCACAAGCCCCTGGAGCAAGCAAGGACCAGCCAGCATAAGGCTTCAGTGCCTCCAGATGGAACTAACGCGGGTTAAGGTACTGCCCGAGCTTCGTGTGGAAAGCTGTGGTTGGTAACACATGCACTTGAAGAAAACAACAACAAAAAAGATTAAAGTAGTCAAACTGCTATATAACATGCTCAGGAATCCTATTTATATGGTGTAAGAAGTAGAGGGGGAGGGAGTAGCAGAAGCATACATATTTCTTGCCAACTTCCAGAATACTCTCCTATGTGTCTAATCATTTAAAATGCAGCACAACTCTGCCAGTTAGAAAAAAAACTTTTAACAAGAATAAAGAAATCAAGCAAGTTGATGTACCTGACATACAACACGGCTGCAGACACAGGACTACAGAAAGCACAGTATGCACAAGCCAGCTCCAGGCTTAGAAACACTACTAATGGTGTCCAGGGAGTCTAGAAGAAGTGAGCCTAATCAGGTTTGAAGTGTGGCGGCTCTCTACTTGGAGCACGCACCCAAATTACTTACTTCTATTATATGATATGTGAAGTACTCAAATTCATGAAAACAGAAAGGAAAATAGTTGACACCAGAGGTCAAGGGATGGGAAAAACCAGTTGTTGAACGGGATTAGTGTCTCAGATTTACATGACAAAGTTCTGAAGACCTACAGCACAATGTGAATACACTTAACGCTACTGATGCTAAATTGAAAGGTGTCAGGAGCTCAAAACAACTGACTGCTAGACCCCACGCCCAGTTGCAACAGATCTCACCAGACTTCATCTCTTTCACATGTCCTGCGTGGTTCTACGTGCCTTTGATTCCAGCACTGGGGAGGCAGAAGCAGGTGGATCTCTGTGAGTAACTCACAGAGCCACTACATGTCATTCAAAGGTTCTGGACCCTGAACCCAAAGCAATTTCACCTGCGACCCTAGATCAGCTACGGAAGGGATTAGAAAGGGACATATAAATGGACACAGAGGGATGATATACCCCAGGCTGTCTAATGGACAGCTTGCTGAATGCCCATAACCTGAACACTGCATCCTAGCTGAGGCTGTGAGGCCTGGGGATGCCCAGCCATATTCTGCCTATGCCCCCATGTCTTCCACCACAAAACAATGATCACAGAGGTTTAAAAAATACTAAATAAGATAATCAACAAAAGAATCTATAATGGTGTCCATCCCATAATGAATAATGTTATTATTTTTGTTGCTGACATTGCAGAAAACAAGGCTGACCCTGCTTTTTCAGCTATAAAATGGGGTCAGGTTAAAGGGAATTAAGAAATTATTAATATTCTATCCCAGACTAAGCAGCAATGCAAAAAGCTCCGGAGGAGTTACATACAAAGTACGGAGGATTAAATTTAAGAACCTATTATGATTCCCTCAAGCATTTGGCAAATTTAGGGTCTTTCTACAGAATTAATAATTAATCCTTTTACCCTCTGAGTAATTGTTATTTGGAATGTAATTATTATCATAAAACCAGATGTTAGAATCAATATTCAAAAAAAAGGAAAAAAAGGAAGAAAAAATAATCAATACTCAAACATCACCACCTCCACGTACAAAAGAGACAACGAAAACAATGGAGTTCTGTCTACACAGCCAGTTCTACACCAGCCAGATCTACACAGCAGAACCCTGTCTCAAAACAAAAACAAAAGCTGAGAATGGTAGCACAGGCCTTTAATCCCAGCACTCTGGAGGCAGAGGCAGACAGACGTCTCTGTCAGCTTGAGGCCAGTCTGGTCTACATAGCGAGTTTCAGGCAAGTACTAAGACCCTGTTTAAAAAAACAACAACAACAATAAAATGCATTTGGACAAAGGGTTAGTGTAAGACTCAATCTGAAAATTTTAAAGGCATCCTCGCTGTAAACGATTTCTTGTCAAAAGAATGTGAAAAGGAAGGCAAAGGCACGGTTTTGATACGTTTGTCCGTTCTGACATATCTGAGCACCTCCCACACGCCAGGCACAGTTGCAGCACTGCAGGGCAGTCTGTCGTGCAGGGAAGCAGGTGGGTGTGGCCATGAAGTAAGCTTTGTGAATAGTGAACGACAGCGTTTTTCCTTAAAAGCATGCCAGAGAAAGCCAAAACTGCATTTTCTACTAATGTTTTCCTTGCTTTGATAGCTCCATATTTGAGAGATGTATCCTAAATTGCCCACAGTAATACTTCAAGCTTCCAGTGTCTTGATTCTGCAGTAAATACAAAGAAATTATTGTCAACTGTCCTCAAAAAGTAGTAGGGCTCTCCCTAGACATCTGGTTGGCATCACCATCTGAGTCTCAAGAGCAAGTCTCCTTCATTTGAGAATGACAAGACATTCTCAGAAATGTTGGGAAATAATCTTTTTTAAGTTATTTATTTTAATTTTATGTTTATGTTATGTTTTGCCTGTAAGACTCTGTACAATGCCCAGGGAGGCCACAAGAGGGCATTGGAACTAGAGTTACAGGCCATTGTTAGCCCTTAACTGCTGAGCTATCTCTCCCTGTAGCCCCAGCTGTCCTGGAAGTCACTCTGTAGACCAGGCTGGCCTTGAACTCACAAAGATCCACCTGTCTCTGCCTCCCAAGTGCTAGGATTAAAGGCGTGCGCCGCCACACCCGGTGAGGAAAATATTCTTAATGGGGAAATGTTGACTCCTTCTAGAAAGAATTGGTTAAAGGCCTTGGAAGCAAAAAAGATGGTCCAAAGCCGAGTCAATAATCACATCTCATACCTTACTGACATATTTAAGTCACCTCCCACCACAAAAAAATCTGTATATCATCTACTCCTCAGAATAGATGATCTGATTAGACAGCCAACAAACCTTTCTGAATGAATGCCAACCCTGGATATGCCTGGACATCCTACCCAAGCACGTTCTCACCAGTGTGGAACAATGTCCGTGTGGATTTCCTTGTAAAAACGTTCTCCTACATATACATAAGAAAAGCCAAAGATCAACTCAGTACAATAAACAGTGACTCTGGCCTTCTGTCTGTGTGGGTACTTCTATAAGCAGGTCTGCTTTGTACCAGTTCTTCATCTCTGCTTCCTTGGCTTATTGTTAACTCAAATGCCCCAGAGTCACAACACAGAGGTGAATGTGGTGACAATGAAAAAGTCAGGACCTGGCAGTACTGACCCTTAAGAGCCATATGACAGGATACTCAGTCCTCTGCTAGTAGAGCTGTTCTAAATGTCAACCACAGTTACACAGCATAAGGAGCTTAGTGATCATGGGGTGCTATTGCAAATGTCCTGCAAATATCCATTCATTTGATCCTTCCTAGAACTCTGAGGGGTAAATACGTTTGTCCTCATTGAACAGATAAAGAAACTGGGGCACAGGGAGGCTGAGTGATCTGTCAGAAGCTCATGCAGCTGGCCCCAGGATCTACCCATCTTCACCACATCTTCATTCTGCCTCCCTAGTACTGTTCTCCATTCAAATGAAAGAACACAACTCAAAAGGCTTTGCAAACCATAAAAAGATATGTTAGTTGTCATCATAACAATGTAGGATGCCTTCCAGTGCCCACTAGCCCTTTGAAGGCAACCACTACCCACTGTCCATCCATCTACACATCTACATTAGCAAAAGGATTATTGTCCATGGGCTCTGGAGATGAAGCACATGATTGGTAGACAATCCAATCAGAACAGGCCAATGATCCTTGCCACAGGGATGGGTCCAGCACCAGGCACAGGGCCAGTTATGGACAGGAATATTGTCTATGTGGTATCTTGGATGCTTGCTTCATGAGGTGACTCTGAAGCTACTGCAGGTCTCCACTGGCAGCCCATGAACACACAGTCAAGACAGATCTGCAAGGCATCCCTTGGATACCCAGCTAAGCCCCTCTTCCATCCCTAGACTCAGTTACCTGTACTTGAGGCACTGGAGAGATAGCCTAGCAGTTGAGAGTACTGGCTGCTCTTGCAGAAGACCTGGGATTGAATCTCTGCATGGTAGCAACAAGTGTTTGCAAGTCCAGTTCCAGGGGATCTGACACCCCTTCTGGCCTCCATAGGCATTGCAAAACACAGGTGCACTTAACATACATGTAGGCAATAAATTCACACATATTAAATAAAGTTTTTCTTTAAAAAAAAAAAAAGCTGCACTAGACAACCATTATGTCTACCTTGGGAAATACCAGACAACATAAACTATTTGAACTTAGTAGAGAATCATATGTACTAATTTCCTAAAGACAAAAGGCTTATTTTTACTTTATTTTAATATGATAAAAATACATAGTACTTATGGTTGTTTGGGCTTGCCAAGGAGGAGTCTTCAAACATGACATCTTTCAGCCTAATAAAGAAAAAAATCATAAGCTGAAAGATGCTAAACCTATGATCTATGTGGCATGCATATGTGCATATTTTGGAGTGATGCAAATTGGAAGGAATAACAACAACAACAACAACAACAACAACAAAAAAAAGACTGGGTCAAAGAATTGACTGAAATGTTGAGCTTCTGCTCAAAATGGTAAACTTCTGCATAGAAAATTTTAAAAGAGACTGAGAAAAAGATGAAAAACATGTTTGGCAGAATGCATGAGCTCTGGTGGGGTGGGGGGTGGCAAGAAAGGGGGCACAGGTCTAGATTTGATTGGAAATTTTGTATGAAATGCACAAAAGTTCAATAAAAATTGGCTTTGAAAAAAAAACATAGTCCATAATATATTGCAAGCTTCTACTGATATAAAAATATGCATACGTACAATTTATGAATGTAATTCAGAATACATTTGGTTGCTTAACAATGTCAAAGTGTATCTTGTTTTCAACTTCCAACTTTATTTTGAGAGGCCCTTATGATAACCACAAATATTTAGATATGGTTGTACTCAAAAGCTTGATTAAACGTCATTAGTTTTAAATAATATAGAACAGTGATACAAAGAGAAAAAAAAAGAAGCTGCTTCAGTCAAGGTAGTTTGAATTGGGTTTTCTGTCACAACCACTAAGAGAATTACCCTGATATTTTCTAAAACACCTTTTAGTCTATTAAACTATATTTAACTGAACTTCAGTACTTTCTTTTTAAAAATAAAACCTGAAAGACAAAGTAAAATTTAACCAAATTGACCTGACAAATCTCCTAAACCTGGAGTTCTTGGCAAGATAACTCTAGATTACCTAGAACAGAAGTTTGCTTTTGTATTGCCACAGAACATGTGACTTCATCTATGAGCAAATTTGTTTTAGAAAATGTCACTTTTAAGCTGTGCCAGGTTATATAGGCCTGAGGATGTTGAGACAGGAGTATCAGAAGTTCAGAGCCAGCCTGGGCTATAGTAGAGGAGGGAAGGGAGCAAGAGACGGACAGATCCTAACCACAGGGTTATCTAGCACAGTCTGGAGGTTTAAGAGCATGGCACCAAGACTGCTCAGCTATGGCCAGAACCCTGTGTAGAGTGGTGACAACAATGGTCAGAGCATGCGCAGAGTGATAAGCAACAGAAAGGGAAGCAGCAAGCTCCCTACAATACTTCTGCTCAAGGAACTAACCAAGGTCCTTCAAAAACCCACACTAATTCCTGCCGAGTGCAGCACCCAACAGGCCCAAGCACTATCCACGAGGATCCATCCACCTCTTCTACCTTCACAACATGTCTATAACACATGAACATCTGGAACAAACCACAGCCAGCCAAAGCTCCTAAAGATAACCAACTACACCTAAACATTACTTAGCAAGTTTGGCAACAAAACAAACCAGTATCGTAATCAAATCACACTCACTAAACCATTCAGGGCACTAGCTAACAATTATAACAGTCCCTCTCTGGGGCTCAGTCAGAGGCCTAAGATCTCAGAGGAAAGCCGTGGTGCTCAGCCAGGCCCCTCCTTCAAGACAGGGCAAATACATTCACGTGACGTGTGGTGGGTGGCTGCAGATGAAGTTCGGGATCAGTGAGCTTCATGCTTTTCACACCTTTGAATTATGACACACGGCTAATAAATTATAGCTACAATACACAAATAAACATCTAGTCTCACTTCCTAAAAGATCTCTTGGGCTGAAAGGCAGTGCAATTTTGTGGCTTATGGTGACATATGATCTGAGCTGGTCTGAAGAAGTCTTCTGGTAGTAAGTGGGCAGACACTGAAAGCCCAAATGTCCATCCTAAGTAGATGAATACTTAGGGAAAATGCTAACTAGGTCAAAATGATGTTTAAAATACATTCCTCAGAGAAATATAAAAAGCCTTACTTGTGTTCACTGCAGTGACTTCTACAAACTCCTGTTAAGCACATAATTTATGACCTTGAGCAAGCAAACAAATAACCGTACCAGCATAGATTGATTTGTTCTACTACATTCCAAGCTTTATTATCTTGCTTTGCTGTTCTTTTTTGAGGTTTGTTATGATTAAACTACCACAAGATTAGAGTCCTACTTGGCTTGCTGTGATAAGCACTTCAAAAGCTCTTCTGGAGCTGGAGAGATGGCTCAGCGGTTAAGAGCACCGACTGCTCTTGCAGAGGACCCAGGTTCAATTCCCAGCACCCACATAGTGGCTAAGAACCATCTCTAACTTCAGTTCCAGGGGAATCCAATGCCCTCTTCTGGCCTCCGTGGCATTGCAGGACATGGGTACACCAACCTACATGCACACAGTACACTCATACACATAAAAAATAATAAATAAAAGAAAAAAAAGGAAAAAAAAAAAAGCCCTTCTGCCCCTCTCCAGACAAGGCTGCCCTCACACAGGCTGCAGTTACCACCTGTGTGGTGCCAGGACCTCCGAGGCTGTAGGATTGTTTATATCGTACTATATTCTCTCTTAATTGAGGCAATCACTAGATTAAGTACAGTCAGTATATGTCAAATTTATAAAACTAATGAAGGTAGTTGTCATGTTAGTTTTAAATTGAGGAACTATTATTTCTGAACTATACTTCCGTTATGACTCAGAAAACACAAACCTAGAATGGAATTTGAAATTCATAAAAGCCTCTTAAAAACCTCCTAAGAGCATGAAACTTATCCAGTTATCACTTCATGCATAAAATACAGTAGGTACTCTAAGTGCTGTTGGATGAATGAACAAATGAACAAATTCGATGAGTTCAGACTGCTATATGATGACAGAGGTTCTCCTTACTATAGCCTTGCTTTTATAAGGTAAAAGAGGAACAGAAAAATTTTTTGAAAAGGTCCAGATAATAAATAGTTTAGTCTCTGAGCCATACAATCATTGATATAACTATTTACCCTGCTTTCTTTTGCAACTTTATTGTTATATAGCACAATATGTAAACAAATCAAATGATTGTATTTCAATAAAACTTTCTTTACAAAAACAGAATTTGCGCCCCCAAAACACATAAATCCCATGGAGACTACTTTGTTTGTTTTAGATAGGGACTCCCTGTAGCCCTAACTGGCCTGTAACTCACTATGTAGATCAGACTGGACTCAATCTCACAGAGATCTATCTGCCTGCCTCTGCCTCCCAAGTGTTGTGATCAAGTGTATGTGCCACTACACCTGGCAGAATACTTTCTTATAATGAACCCTCTAGTCCTTAAACAATATATCTCTGACAGACCTGCTAAATTAAGCTAGACACACTTTATTGGAACAAAATTTGACCAGGAGGTGCATGCTGAGATCATAGTGCCCATTACTGCCTATTAATTTTAATCCTGTTATCAGCCTAGTCTATACGAGCCTCTTGTTTTATTTCCCTAAATTCTACATTACAACTGGTTTCTAGGAATGTGACCCATGTCCCTAACAATGACTCCACAACCACAACACGGGCTCTTCAAGTGCAAGGCCACAACTATCAGTTTTTTTGTGTCTTATTTAACACCTAATATGAGCACCTACTGAGCTTTAACTAGTCATTGATTGCTTGTTTGAAAGATTTTGTAGTCTCCCTGGAGATGCTGCAGAGGGTATCAGTGGTAGAGAAGGACAGAGACCAGAGCAGCAGAAAAGCAAGTGAGAAGGGCAGAGAGAGTCACAGGAAGAACAGCAGGAGCCACTGCAGGCCTGACAAGACCACACACAGACCCCCCCCCCCATGTGCCTGCATCTTCCATCACATGTCTGGACTTCTCTGCATACAGCAGAAGCTGGGCAGGTGCTGGGCAATCAAGGACTACATCATTGGAGCCAGTAAGGATAAAACCTAGCTCAAGCCCCATGTCTAATGGAGGGTGGTCTGGATGAGTAAACCCCTTAAAATTATCCATATCTACTAGAATAAATTATGGTATGCTCACACAAGGGAATGTTCAATAGCAATGAAAATGAACATGTTCTAAATATATCCAACAATAAGGGAATCTAATAGATTACAGACACACAAAAATACCATCTGGATTATATGTTACACACACACATACACACACACACACACACACCCCAGAAAAAACTAACTTATGCTGCTAAAAGTCAAGGCAGTTTCCCATGGAGGTAGCAGGGTACATCTACTAGAAGGGATGAGGTTGTGTTGGTGATGTTTCTTAAGGTCGTGCACAGCACACAGGTATGTTCAGTTTGTGACATTAACTTGAGCTATGCATTTGTAATATACATACTTAGAATAAATCTAGAATTCAGAGAAAAGTTAGCAGCTACACTATACCTGCAGACAACAGTCCACATAATTAGCCATCATGTGTCATGCTCTATAACTATAATAATTGTCCAACACATCTTTTAGATTTTATGTAAAATTTTAATTTAAGTAGTCAAGTTTCAGTCAGGGACCGTTTTTAGTCTTTCTAATGTTGGCTTTAATATATTAAACCTCAATTTTACATTATCATTCATAATCTTCCCACAAGCTTTTGTAAAAATGTTTTCTTTGTTTTTATTTTATTTTATGTGTATGTGTACTGCCTGCATGTTATGTGGGGGCGCTCGTGTTGTACAATGCCCACGGAGATCAGAAAAGTGCATCAGATCCCCTGGAACTGGAGTTATAGATGGTTGTTAGCCACAATGTGAGAGCTGGGAACCTAACCCAGGTCCTCTGCGACAGCAGCCAGTGCTCTGAACCATCTCTTCAGTCCCATCTCTACATATTCTACAAATTTAGTTTTTTTAATCAGTTAAGACCTTTGATCAGAGAGATTGGTTTACTTAGGAAATCTGATCAGGAGGAAGATAAGGATCATCATCTGATCCACTCATCCAACAACCAAACATCAGCAGACAGAGAGCAGCATAGCACCCTCCTCTCAGAGCCAAGTCCATGCCTTTACATTCAGATGGTCCTCCTTATCAATTTAATTCATACTCATCTGTCCATTAATTGAATTTCTGTTTAAAAATCTTTTAATCTGACTTTTATTTCTATAACTCTTAAGGAAGATTATCTCAAAGTTACATGCTTTCACCAATAGTTTATTTAAATGATTTGATATCACAGACTTTATGAATGTTCTGAAATGCCCCTAGGCATTCTCCTTAGGAGAAAAGCAAATGATGTTTGCAACCTATTTCCATGTGTTTCATAAAAACAAAATTAAAGAACAAACCTACTCAAAGAGAAAAAAACATAGCAAAATGTTAACAGCTTTCAAATCTATGTACTAGACACATGGGAATTTGTCATATGTGCTTTTAGGATTTCAGTATGCTTCAATTTTTTTTGTAAATTTTGTACTGAATTTTTGTGTATTTCATACAAAACAACTTAATACCCCCTTCCCCATTGGTACCCACCCACAGCCCCCTCACTAGAATTCATACATTCTGTCTTTTGTGTTAAGGCCTATCATATCAAGTTAGTGTCTCCAGGCATACCTCGGTTCAAGTTATGTACTGGTATCTAGTCAGCCTATCTAGAATCAGTCCCTTTAAGAACAGCTCTTCCTCACCCAGCAGTAATCAGCTGCCAATAATTCTTTGACTAAGAATGACCAAATGGGACCTGCTGCCATTTCCACAGTTCTGTGCTGGGTTTTTGTGACAACATTGCTGTAGGTTCACATGAGCAGGGTCCCAGAAGCCTGGAGGGCTCTATTTCCATATGGTCACACACCTCCTCTCTATTACAATCTTTCTCCCCCACCCTCTTCCACAATGACCCTGAGCCCTGGGTGGGTGGAGTTTAATACTGGAGTCCTGTCCATGGACCCACAGACTCTTATTCACTGTGGTTTGGCCATTTGTGACCTTTTGTGATCCTGCCTGCCCCTCTGCCATATGAGGGAGCTTCATTGATGAGAATTGAGAAATGCATTAGTGTTCTCTTTACCCCTTGTTCTACCTTCTGTGAGCCTTAGGCATAGAAGTTGTATTGTATATTCTGAGGGATTTTCTTTATCTGAGGAATTAATCTCCCCACCCTCAGTAGAGAATCCATACCCTGCAGATCCCTCCTCCCCAACCTTGCCTGAGGAAACTAATCTCCCCCTCCCAGTGGGAGCTAATGTCCCTCAGGGCCCAACAATTGTTGCCTCTAGACCTATAACCAGATTGAAGGCTAAGCAAGCCCCTCAAGGTGAGATAGAAAGTGTGGTCCACGAGGAGGTGCTCTACACCACTAAAGAAATTAATGAGTTTGCCAATTCATTCTGGCAGAAACCTAAGGAATATGTGTGGGAATGGATTTTAAGGGTGTGGGATAATGGTGGAAGGAATATAAAATTGGATCAGACTGAGTTTATCAATATGAGCCCACTGAGTAGAGATTCTAGGTTTAACATGGAAGCTCGAGCAGTTAAAAAAGGTGTTAAAAATTTATTTGAGGGGCTGGAGAGATGGCCTAGCGGTTAGAGCGCCAACCGCTCTGCATGAGGACCGGGTTCGATCCCCAGCACCCACATGGGCAGCCGAGAGCCGTCTGAAACTAACTCCAATTCCAGGAGAACTCCGAGTTCCAGGGGGAATCTGAGACCCTCTTCTGACCTCCACGGCATTGCACAAACAATGTACTGTCTGCATGCAGGTCTGTGCACTTGCATGCAAGACAGTACATTGATAACATACAGAAATAAAAATAAAAAAAAAATTTTAAAAAAAGAAAATGTAATCCTTTAAAGAAAAAGTTTATTTTGAATGGTTGTCTGAACATATTTATTAAAAACATGCCTCTAACAGCGAGTTAGAGATGCCTGAATTCCTTGCTTATATTGATGAAGAGGATTTAGAGGTCAGGCAAATGGCATAGCTCAGTGGATTCGAAATGTAAAACAATTTCTCCACAATATAGGACGCGCGCAGAGGATGCCTTTACTGAGTTTATAAGATGGAAAGTACTGAAGAGAGACACCAGACATTTGAAGAGCTTTTGTTTTGCTCCTATTTCTTATGCCAGATCTCTTACAGTTAGAGAAGTTGTTGCCGCTTGCATAAATTAAATGTACATAATAAGTTAACAGGACCTAGGGTAGGTGTCAGGTGGCAGCATTGAATCGCCAGAAGGCCAGATGAGCATAGTTACCGTAATTGATCATAATGGGTGGCAAAGGCAAACAATGCCTATAATGGCATGACCCGAAATGACTCTTTGGAACTGCTAATTAATCATGGTGTTCCCAGGAAACCAAATACATAAGAAGACTACTAAGTTTTTATTTGATCTGTATAAGCAGAAAAGCTCTAGAACAAATGACAGGAAGTCAACATTGGATTTCAGCAGTAGCGAATCCCGTCAAGTTAACCAGTTTCCAGAACTGAGACAGTTCACAGACCCAGAACCCCTTGCAATGAAGGGTGGCTGTGTTCCATGAGGAAGGACCTGTCAACAATACCGAAGAGTTGTGCTGTTTGCCTTCCTCCTGTCCTTCCCCAGAGGGACCTGAGGCCTTTTACTGGGTAACTGTACACTGGGGAAAAGGAAAAAAATCAGACTTTTCGAGGCCTATTGGATCTGGTTCTGAGTGGACACTGATCCCAGGAGACCCTAAAAAGCATTTGTGGCCCTCTGGTTAAAGTAAGGGCCTATGGAGGTCAGGTGATAAATGGAGTTTTGGCCGAAGTCCGACTCACGGTGGGCCAGTGGGCCCCAGAATCATCCTGGTGGATTTCCCCCAGTCCCAGAATGTATAATTGGGATAGATAATATAATTAGAAATTGGCAGAATCCCACATTGGTTCCCTGACCTGTGGAGTGAGGGCATCATGGTTGGAAAAAGAGCCAAGACTGCTAGAGGTGCCTTGCTGATGGTGGAGGAACTACAGAATGGGTCATAGAAGAAGGTAGTCATAATATCAGCCTGAGGCCACGGACCAGTTGCAGAAACATGGCTTATAATAGATATTAACTTTTGTCCTATTTGGTTAAGAATGTGCTTGTACATATATATATGTGTGTGTGTGTGTGTGTGTGTGTGTGTGAATGTATATGTATATTAAGTGGATACTTGTGTTGTTCCCTTTTGAATGTGCAACTGAGATAAGTGTTATGTGTTGTCATATTTAGGTTATTAGACTACTGAACGGACTAAGTGCTTCCTCAAGGACATTACCACCTACTCTAAGATATAATGCTTTGCTACTGCCATGGAGATACTTATAACATGTTAGGTGGAATTATGACCTTGCCATTGTTTGCAATTGACATCTAAGCATAACATAAGGAGAGACTATTTTTTTAATGTAGTTTTTTTGATGCTTTGTGCATTTCATACATTTTTTCCAATTCAGTTTCAAGCTTATATTCCTTTCCCTCCCCCCCCACCCCCACCCCATCCCAGATCAGGAGGAGACCTATTTATTGTGTGTCAAGTTGACAAGGGGTGGACTTGTGATGGTTAATCCTGGGTGTCAACTTGACTGGACTAAGGAACAAATAAGAGAAAAGGGATCTTCGGATTGGACCACCTCAACCCTGGATGGCCCACCCCAAATGTGGGCATTACCTTCTGCCAGCAGGCAGTATTTAAGGCCATGGCAGGGGGAGCTGGTCCCTTTTTTCTCCTGCAGCTTGCCTCTCTCATCTGGTGAGTTTGTCTTGCTGCTGTGATCAACCCTTCAGATCCCAGCGTGTACTGAGACCGGCAGATCTCCTGGAATCCATCGGGCCTTCAGTACCAGATTGGGACTACTGAGACATCCAGCCCTGCGGACTGAGCAGTTCCCTGGATTCTCAGTCTCTCCAGTGTGGTGCAGGTACTATTGGACTCCTTGAACTCTGTCACGTGAGCAAATCAATAAATTGTATATAGCTATATATTCGTCCTGTTGCTTCTGTTTCTTTAGAGAACCCTTACTAATACAGTGTCGCTTCGGCTTAGGCAATACACAGACAATCTCTGTGCATGACCAATTGTGCTACAGTAGCACCTTCTTTACCTTAGGCATAAACAACAGCTACCTAAGTGGACTTTAACCCACTCAATGGGAAGAAACTCATTAGCGGTGTTGTAAACACAGTCAAATAGGCATAGTGAGAAAAGTTGTAGATCTTAGAGAAAACTCCAAGCCTGTCACATCCCTAGACAAATGTGCAAATATGGATACCTATGTTTACAGGCACGTATCTCAGTCACCACTCATCAAAGAAGCTTCTTTTGCAACAGGCTTCAATTTTTTACAGTAAAAAAATCTGCATACAAATCTTCACTCACCTTCCAAGTGGGTGGCTCTCTTCCAATCAAAACCAAATGGCTCTATCTGCCCAAAGGCACTTTCAGGGGTCACTCATGCTGCCTTCACCCTGAAAGAGGCAGCAAAGCTATGCGTTAACAGGGAATTTTATTAAGTTAATGTTATTTCAGTCAGTAAGTATGCTTAACATAAGGCAAGCATCTAGACTAAAATACTGCTATAACTTTTTTTTTTTTTTGGTATTTTTGAGGCAGGGTCTCCCTTTTAGTACCAGCTATCCTGGAGCTCACTCTGTAGACCAGGCTGGCCTTGAACTCAGAGATCCACCTACCTCTACCTCCCAAGTGCTGGGATTAAAGGCACACACCACCATGCCCGGCTGCTATAACTTATTTTAAAGGAGGAGGGAAATGACCACATGTTGACTATGGGAAATGACCACATGTTGACTATGGGAAATGTCACCAGTCTCATCTACTCAAAGGACTCTAGAAACACAGGGACTTCTCAGTAAGTTTCTTTGTTTTTCTTCTCCCCAGTTTCATTAAGACCCCTCAAGTCTTTCACATATTAGGTACCTTAATGAGTTTTTCTTCATTTGCTAAAAATTTCAATACAGTGGTACAATCCAAAAGTCCCAAACTTACCGCAAACTCAGCAAAAACTGAAGCTGTAAAGACCTGAAGCTCCCTCTGATCTTGAATTGAGACCTTACTCATAAGACATTCACATACAATCAAAAATCCATACTGAAATTGCAAAACTTCTTCAAATCCTTTTAGCAAAGATATATTCAGATCCAATTTATGCTAAGCTCAACTACACATTATACAGCAAGACCACATTGTGGCCTAACAGCCACCCATACAGCTACCACAGGACCTGCTGCTTTGGCCTTCTCTACTCATCTGATCCTCCCCACAGCCCTGAGGCTGAGCGCTAAGTGTCAAAGATGGTCCCTAATAAGGATATTCAACTAGAAAACTAGAGAAACGAAATTCCTACTTAAATCATCTGACCTAGGATCACTACATAGGATGTTCTCTGCCCCCAACTGATGTTCTCCAGAAAATCACCCCAGACTCAAAGGACTACAGCAAGTTCCCTAAGAGAAGACATTCATAATTACTCTTAACAGTACCATTCATCTATAATCACTACAGTTGCTATAATCACTACTAATAATCACACTTCCCTTGTAGACACAACAACCCTTCCTATATTCTGCCATTTTATACCTATACTTCATTTTTCTCTCTTTCTCAGAAGAGTGCAGTTGGCCAAGTGAAATAATAAAAAAAAAAAAAAAAAAAAAAAAAAAAACACAGCAAAAAAAAAAAAAGCATCACATTGGACTGCTGCTGATTTTTATCTGTGCCAAAACCAAAAGATGTTATCGGTTACCAGTGAGGACTTCCCTTTTCACAAAACGGAACCTATAATACAACTATAATATAACAGACACAGCTTCATAAATGAAGACAAAAGCAACAGCAAATCTAGAGAGGAGATGCAGGCTGGCTACGGAACAGCCAGAAGGGCCTCTCTCTGCTAAGCACTGACACTGTTTGGAGGCATGGGTGCTTAAAGAGCGCCAGTGCTTGTAAACAAAAAGCTGATGAGAGCCAGGCGGGCTCGGTCATGTCTTCCCCACTTGTCAGGAAAAGGTGAGAGACCCTCTCCCTGCTGCTTCCTCTCCTAAAGGTTAGAACACCCTTCCAATGGAATCTACAAGGGAGACACATGACTCTCTGCCTCACAAACTGGGGTAGGTGGATCTCCCGGGGGAATACTCACCAAGCAGCTACAAAAAACTAAGGGAAAATACATAATCTATTTTCTAGAAACATCAATCTTACTCAAACATGTTGGTGAGGGAAGGTTAAGCAAATGAATTAATTATTTTAAAGTTGTTAGTAATAAAGCATGGACTACCACACAATCACTACATGAGTGTTTAAGCAAAAAAATGCCTGTTCTGACTTGGTCTTTTCCAGCATCACTCTCAGCTGAGATAGGAAGGGAAGATTGGAATAATCCTCCATTTTCATTAGAGATGTTCTTGAGAGAAGGTGCAGCACATGCAGGGGGTTTTATTATCACAATGGCTCTTGTTCTAGAGAATTCTCTTCAAAATCCAAGGTCCCAGATTTTTTGCCCCATCTACAGGCAGACAGAATGAAATCTAGGTATGTATAATCCCATCTGCGCATTGCATAGTCTGGCAGGCAACAATGCAGTTCAACCCTTACCCTTCCAGTCACTGCCCAGTGGACGTGCACAAGCCTGGCAGGTTCATGCCACTCAGGTTCCTGGTTTCATATCACTGACATTTTCTTACCCTGTACTCATTAGTAATGCATTATTTGTAGTAATTTCTATTTTAAATGGATGCTAACTTTTTAGAGACAAAATAAAGTTTCATTATTCTAAAAAGTTAGTATTCTGGAGCATATTTAAAAGAGCATAACTGTGGTAGCCAGCCTCCACCTGCACTTGCATAGTTAGTCCCCTTCCACACTGACTAAGGCTGCTGTAGTGTAACACTATAACACTGTCAAATGCCAAAGGGATTCAAAGGCCAGGGGAAGAGACTGGAGCTTATATGTCATTCTATCTTTGGCAGGGAAACTGGCTGCCATGTCATGAACACACTCAAATAGCTCTGCAGGGGCTGGGGAGACACCTCAGTGGGTAAAGTGCTTGTCATGCAAGCATGAGGACCTGAGTTCAAATCCCCAGAGGCCAGTTGCTGTAGCACATGTCTACAATGTGAGTGCTCCTATGGCACAACATGGGAGGTGGGGAAAGAGCCACTCTGGAAGCTCACAGGCCAATAGCCAGCCAGCCTGGCATATGCAGCGTGAACAAAAAGACCCTGACTCAAACAAGGTGGAAGGTAAGACCAACAGCAAATATTGTCCTGACTTCCATGTGTATACTTTGTCCTAGGTGTCCCTTCCTTACCCCATTCCCCCACATAAAAAGAAGCTCTAGAGAGTTACACATGGTAAAGGTCACTTCCCAATAACATGGGAAACTAAGGCCTAAAATAGCCATGCAAATCAGTATCCTAGAAGCACATCCTTCAGCACCAGTCAATCCTGACTGCCATTTCATGATCCCAAGTCAAAACCTAGCCTGTTCCCAAATCCCTGACCCACACAAAGAAACTGTGTCAGCCTATGCTTATTATTTAATTTGAATGTTTTGAGGTCATTACTCATGCAATACTAACTACTATAATAATACATGTCCACTTGAAGAAGAAAGCAATAGCAGTTATCTAATACCTAACTGGCATATAGCTTGGGTTTTTGTTTTAGAGGCCCTGTGTGAGCGCTTCCTGACTGCTTTTCCTCTGCTCATCCCTCACTACATCCCCAACCACTGAGATGTACCACTAGCTTGAGTTCTGAACCAACAACTCACTTGTTCCTCTTTATGGTCTTACCACATATGTATTCTCAGTGTTATTGTGTTTTGCCTAATTTAAGCCTAATATAAAGGAAACCATATTCTTCTGGGACTTCTTTCCTTGAGCTTTCATTCTGAGATTCATCCTTGTTGACTCATAGGGCAACAGTTCATTTTTCTAACGATTACAGTTTTCACTGTATGACAAAGCACAATTCCCAGGCCTACCCTACTACTGAGCAACTTGAGATTTTTCAAATATTTGCTATCATGAATAATACTACCATTTATATTCTAGCACTTGACCCTGGTGCACACAGGCAAGTTTCTACAAGGTATATACTTAGGGCAAGATAGTTTGAGATATCCTCTAAGTAATGCCAAAGTGTTTTCCAAGAGTTGTGTACAACTGACTCTTTAGCTGCCTTTTGAGTCTCTCTCTAAATAAGAGGCATGCTTGTTCTGCTAATTACAAGGAAAGCTTTCAACCAACAAAAGGGAAAGCTTTCTCTCTTTGCAGCATCACTACTGCAAATAACTAGTACTCCAAAGCAGTGGCCCAGACAGATGGAACATATTAGTCACAGGACATTGGTACAGACTTCAGAACAATGATGCAGACACAGTGAGCACCTCACACTGCCCATGGGCCTAGTCAGATTTGACTTCGAGTCCTTTGGTGGATTCACAGACCATTTTCTTCCTGATGGGCTCACTCCTGTCACCTTAACAGGAAAAATGAACTTTCATATAACCCAACAAATTCAAAATTGAAGCACAGGCCCAGTCCCCTCCAGGAAATCATCTCTCCTAACAGAAAACAGGATATGCTTCTCATGTTTCACCTGTAAGATGACAGTGCTAGCTACTGCACCTAATTTCTGGTTTTACTATTTCTAAAGACAAAACTCAAGTATTTTCTTCATATAAAAAGAAAATGTCCTTTACAGATTTAGTTCATCCAATTTCTTAAATTGAAATAGTAATTTTGTGATAACCTCTATTTCTAGTGAAAATACAATGGTGATGTCCCTATCAGCATAAATAGAGGTAACAGGAAATTCTTTTAACATGGACAGGAAGGAAAGAACTTTCACAAATTTCAAGAAGGCACATATCAATGTCATAGACAGACAGAACTAAAATGTCACCTAAGGGGATCACTTCAACTTGACCTCTTAATTTGTATTTGTCTCTTTAACATCATTTCTCTTTAGGAAGTACTAGCTACTGAACCCATTTTCAAAATGGAGAACGCTGAAGCAGAGAAAGCAATGAAATTGTGCTCAATAACACTGCTAAGTTTCAACATCAGGACTGAACCCAAGAAGTTGATTTCACACTTGGCATTTTGTTCCCTAGTTTGCTTATTTTAAGATAGGATATCTTACTATATCTCAGGCTGCCCTCAAACTCATAATTCTCCTGCCTTAACCTCCTGGGATTGCAGTATGCACCATTAAACTCAGTCCAGAATAGCACTTTTTTTTTTTTTTTTGTCTTTTCGAGATAGGGTCTCTCTGTAGCCCCAGCTGTCCTGGAACTCACTCTGTAGACCAGGCTGGCCTTGAACTCACAAAGATCCACCTTCCCCTGCCTCCCAAGTGCTAGGATTAAAGGCGTGTGCCACCATGCCCGGCGGAGAAAACGTACTCTTAACCATTACTCTGGGAAGCTTCTCAGTCCCACAAGCCCAAATCAGAAGACCCTGAGAGGTGTTGGCAGTAGCAGCTGCCCATGACTAAGTACCAACCATGTGCTAAGCACTTTCAAGTGTCTGCCACATTATTTCTAATTCTACCCACAATGTACCAAAAATATTCCCATTTTGCACTTAAAGAAATTTTAAGCTCTGAGATCATGAGAAATTTGGCCAAAATAGCCTGGGCTATCAAATGAAGTGATGCAGACACCACTTGATTCCCCTCCCCAACCTCAAGGTTCATATTCTCTCCATACTTGGCCTCTAGCAATGAAACTTTACCTAGTTTCAGAGCTTGGCAGGCAAGTGTTGACTTTAGGTTCTGAAAAGAGGCCCAACAAAGGCAAAAGATACAAAACTGTGCGGAGATGTGCGAGCCTTCCTGGTAAGCAGCAAGCAGCAGGACAACAGCACCATGCCTCCCTCACAAGCAGACAAGACAGGTGTGCTTGAGGAGCACATGGGAGCTGGTCAGAAGAACACAGCTCGACTACATCTCCGGATGGGCTTGCCCAGAGCATGTGGACACCTGCTGGCACACAAGACTTCCATCTGTAAAATGGGGATATCTTATCTCAAAGGACTGCTGTAAGGACTAGAGGTCAACACAGAAAACATACCTGGCACATAGCAGACATCAGATATCTAGTTAACAGTGGGAAAGTGAAAAAATTCCAGTCACTTAG
Organism: Rhizomys pruinosus; assembly: GCA_009823505.1. Lineage (NCBI taxonomy): Eukaryota > Metazoa > Chordata > Mammalia > Rodentia > Spalacidae > Rhizomys > Rhizomys pruinosus. Next base: position 2,555,039 of record VZQC01008122.1, read on the forward strand.
CAAGAAAAAACAGGGAGTTCATTTCAAGCATAGTGTTTTTTTCCACAAAGCCTCACATTCTTCGCTGTGAAGGACTGGATACATTTTTAAAGGACATACAGGTATAATTTTTTTCCTAATATTAAGACATAGCACTGGGGCTGGAGAAATGGTTCAGCAGTTAAGAGCTTGCTGCTCTTGCAAAGGAGCATAGTTCAGAGTTCCCAGCACCACACGAACAGCTCACAGTCACCTTTAACTCCAGCTCCAAGAGACTTAATGCCCTCTTCTGCCTCCACAAGCACCTGCACTGCATTAGTTACTTTTCTATTGCTGTAATAAAATATCAGGACAAAGGCAACTTATAGAAGAAAGAGTTTATTTGGACCTGTGGTTACATAGGGTAAGAGACCATCATGGCAGGGAGGCATGCCAGCCACAGCCAAAAGCTGAGAACTCACACCTACAACCACAAACACAGAGGAGAGAAGGCAAAGGAGAAGTGGAGCAAGGCTTAAAACTCTCAAAGCCTGCTCCCAGTGACATACCGACATTTCTCATTCAAACCAACACACACACACACACACACACACATACACACACACACACACACACACACACACGCAGAAATAAAAATAAATATTCAAAAGAAAAATGACTTCCCAGTTGTTTACTACCCTAAACAGAATAACCTTGCCAACTAAACCAACCCTTTAGTATATTAGTAAGAGTTACACATCTTTACATAAACATTGGAGCTGAAATAGACTCAAAATAAAACATTTGGCTCAGTTTAACTTGTCTAGATCAGAAAAAATATAATCACTCAGTTAAGATAGCAGGATCTTTTCAAAGTATTTTCAGGTTCCTGGAAATCACCCTACATTAGCTGGCCAAAGAAGAAAGAAACTTGATTTAAAACTATCATAGTAAATGACAAAACAACTCCTAGAGCCACTGTATTAACCACTGCTGTAAGACTCAAAGCTCTTCAACAGCACCCTGTGCGACACCTCAGAGCAGGCATTTCATATATGAAAAATGAATTTAAGAGGGAACGCTGGGGCTGGAGAGATACCTCAGTGGTTAAGAACACTGACTGATCTTGCAGAGGCCCCAGGTTCAATTCCTAGCAGCCAAATGGTGGCTAAGAAACGTCTTAGGCCGGGCGTGGTAGCATACACCTTTAACCCCAGCACTCAGGAGGCAGTGGCAGGCAGATCTCTGTGGGTTCAAGGCCAGTCTGGTCTACATAGCAAGCTCCAAGCCAGCTGGGATTAAAGGGAGACCCTGTCTCAAGAAAAAAAAAAAAAAAAGAAGGAATACCCATGTTAAGTCTTGGACTCTCCATGTTAACTAATCCTGTTTGCATGTGAAGGAGAATGACAGAGCATCATTGGTCAGCTTTGCAAAACTGGTCCAATCCCATCATTCTTGACGCTGCCATGAGAAAGTCTAAACCACGTGTCTGTTCTGAGATTTGGTCCAGAGGGGAAGAAAAGGCCCAGTGAGGGACAGTTTTCCTGGGAAGATCATTATAAGGGGCAGAAACCACCTCATAAGAGTAGGAACCGCGTGATGAAAACAGAAGTGGTCACTGCTAACGCCCCTCCATGTCCTGTGGGCAAGGCATCCTGCTCAGCAGCTTCCTTAAAACCTCCCATTCAGCCTTCTGAGAGGATATGTGACACAGATCCCTACTTCATGAGTAAGGAAGTTGATTCTCAGATGTTAAATGACTTGCACAAAGTCACAAAACAAGTATTTGAGTAATATAACTGGCTCATAGCATGCTGTAGATGGTCAGGTATCTTTTAACCTCTACTATAAGAATGGAGGCTGCTACAAATCCCCCAGCATTTTGTAAGCATGAAATGAGATTATAGACACACACACAGAAGAATATATACACACACAAAGAGAGAGGGGGAAAGGGGAGGGGGAGGGGGAGGGAGAGGGAGGAGAAAGAGAGGGACTGGGAGAGGGAGAGGGAGAGGAAGGGAGGAGGGAAGAGGGAGGAGGGAGGAGAGAGGAGGGAGGAAGGAGGGGGAGGAGGGAGGAGGGAGAAGGGAGGAGGAAGGAAGAGGAGAGAGGGGGAGAGAGAGAGGGGAGGGGGCAGGGGAAGGGGAGGGGAGATACATCAATACACAGATACATAGATAGATACATGGGTCCTAGCTCCACTCCTTGATCTTTGGAACCTGAGGTGGTAGGTGGGTAACCATGGCATGATAACCACCTGGAACAGGGTTATAGTAACGATGATGAGTATAGAAAAGAGGAATTAAGGGCTGGAGAGATAGCCTATCGGTTAAGAGCACCGACTGCTCTTGCAGAGGACCCGGGTTCGATCCCCAGCACCCACATGGTGGCTGAGAACCGTCTGTAACTCCAATTCCAGAACTCCAGTTCCCGGGGAATCCGAGACCCTCTGACCTCCGCAGCATTGCATGACACGGGTGCACAAACCTACATGCAGACAGTACATTCATACACATACAAAAATAAATAAAATTTTTTTAAAAGGAGGAATTAAAAGATCTATGGACAGTGAATGAGCACATAAAAATGTATAATACTGCTACTTCCTAAGGAAATGCAAATTGAAACTGCAATGATCTATCAACACATACCTATCAGAATGGCTACACAGTTACTTTTCTTGGCCCTCTGACCAAATACTGGATAAGCAGCAACACAAGGGAGGAAGGGCTTATTTTATTTTGTGGTTTAAGGATATACATAGTCTATCATAACAGGGAGACATGGGGACAACAGAGGCTCAAGGCTGTGGCAGAGGAGAATGAGGCAGCTTGCTCACAGCTCCGTGGGCTCGGCCTTCCAACGTTCTACAGCCTTCCCGACCAGCACACCTATCACCTAGGAACCAAGTGCTCAAACGCATAAGCCTGTGGGGGAGGTTTACACCTATGCATCACATTTGGCTCATGAACTTCTTAGGTTCATAGCCAAATCATAATGCAAAATGCACTAAATCCAACTCCAAAAATCTTCAAAGTCTTTTTTTTTTTTTTTCTTTTTGGTCTTTTTGAGACAGGGTCTCCCTGTAGCCCCAGCTGTCTTGGAACTCACTCTGTAGACCAGGCTGGTCTTGAACTCACAAAGATCCACCTGTGTCTGCCTCCCAAATGCTAGGATTAAAGGCACGCACCACCACACCTAGCAAGTCTTCATAGTCTTAACTTTAAACATTGTTCAAAAGTCCAAATTGTTGGGGCTGAAGAGATGGTCTAGCAGTTAAGAGCGCCAATTGCTCTTACAAAGGACTCAGGTTTGATCCCCAGCACCCACATGGCGGCTGAGAACCGTCTTTAACTCCAGTTCCAGGGGAATCCGACACCCTCTTCTGACCTCCGCAGCACTGCACGACATGGCTGCACCAACCAACACGCAGACAGTACATTCATACACATACAAAATAAATAAAATTTAAAAAAATTTTTTAAAGTCCAAATTGCAAACTCTCTTCTAAGACTTAAGGTAATCCCTTAATTGTGAAGCCCTATAAAATAAAAAACAAATTACGTACTTCCAACATACAATGACACAAATAAAATATTCCCACACAAAAAGAAAGGACTAGACGACGGACATATAGCAGAGACAGAGCAGACCAAAGCAACACCAAACCCAAGAGGTTAAATGCCAAACCCTAAAGTCCCATATCTGATGGATGGGGCTCTTAATGCCATCATCTGGACTCCAAGGGCTGGAGTAGCCTATCCAGTTTTACTATGAAACAATCAAAATCAATCTCTCTCTCTCCCGCCCCCTCCCTCCTTCCCTCCCTTTCTCCCTCTCCCCATCCCCCTCTCCCTCCCTCCCTCCTCCCTCTCTCCCTCTCTCCCTCTCTCCCCTTCTCTCCTCCCTCTCTCCCTCCCCTCCCTCTCTCCCTCTCTCCTTTCCACCCCCCCAGCTCTACTTAGTAGCTGCATCTCTCCTCAGCAAGTGTCCCATGTTTCTGGCATCTCTCATATCCTGGGGTCTCTACTACAACTTAGGCTTCACCCTCACAGCTTCACACACAGCCCACTCAGGTGCTCCATATATGGAATCTACACATTTTCCAGTCTCAATGGCCATTTAGAACTTTGGAGCAAGCCTCCAGGACCTCTGACCCTCACTCATGTACCTTGTACACCTGCAGAAACAGCACCAGATGAATGAGGCCAAGTTTTGTGGCCAACTCAAGATACAGCTTGATCCCTGCAGCAATCTCCTGTGTGTATTTAGAGCCGAGCCTAAAACACTTCTTTAAGCAGGCATTTTCCAGCAGGGTACTCTGAAAGCTCCATTTTCTAAGGCGCTAACCTTTCAGTGAATTTTCCTTGTTACGTCCTGGAATTCTCAAAAATTAGGTGTTCTCCTCAAAGAGCCTTTCCTATAGTCAAAACAAAGTCCCAGGTTTCTCCTTATTGGCACTAATACCTTTAAAAATTATAACCACTTGGCACCCCATCCCATCCACAACTTTAGCTAGGTTCACACTCCCTCCCCAAACTGCATGTTTTTCCTATGTTTCCCATCCATTTTCTGTTCTTGCACATTGTAAATCTCTGTAAATGCAGTATACAGTAACTATACCACAGCTGTCTTGAAATTTCCTCTGGTAAACAAATTAATACATTATTTTTAATTCAACTTCAAGTTTTCAGGTCACATGCAAAATGTGGCTAAATTATTTTTCCAAATATAACATAAATGGCCCCTAGCATCCACTTCCCTCTAAAACTTCATGAGCACAATGGCCCCATTAAGCTCTGCTTACAGAATTTGGAGGCTTCCCTAGCCCAGTTCCCTAGGCCTGACCACATTGTCAATTACACAGCTATAGCTCTACTTCCTGGCGTCAAGTTTCTGTATTAGTTACTTTTCTGGTGGAGAAACATAGTCCCTCACACCAAGGAAAGCGACAGGAGCACATGGCTGGGTCTCTTGCTATCTCAGTGGATTACCAAGTAGACAAGGGAAATGCCAATACTCATATGACTTTCTCCCCCTCCCCCTTCAGTCTGCACCCCAAACTATGGGATAGTGTTGCCCAAAATGCCCTCCGAGAGGATTCTAAATCCAATCAGGTCAACAACGGAGATTAACCATCTCAATGGTAGCACCTCACAAATGGGCAATACCAAGAGCTGGCAGAACTGGAGACCAATGGGCACTCTTCATGCTTCGCTGATAAGAATGCAATGGATGAACAAGTAAGTAGGCAAACTGTGATACATCTATACAATGGAATATCACTATATCGCTTAGTAGTCAAGACCCAGTCATTGGTACAAAGAACCACATGGTTGAAAGTCCCCAACATTGCACTTACAGGACACCTTGTAAAAAACAAAACTATAAAGACAGAACAGATCAATGCTTCAAGGAGGTTAGAGAAGATCTTTCTAGGAAGGGACAGGACAGAGAAGCAGAATGGTGACAGAACTGTTCCATGTATTGTTTTGGTGATAGTTACATGAACTAATATATACTAAAATTCATAGAAAAATGCTATAGACAAAGTTTGTCTCTCTGAAATTATGATGAATGAGTTCAGGTGAGTCATTTCTTTGTCCTATGGAAGTTGATGCAATGGCTCTAGAATTCTAGAGTAGAAGAAACCATCTCATCTTTAAATGAATTAACAGAATAGTAAGTATATTTGAGAAGTACTAAGAATTCTTCTGGTCACTATTACCTTGTGAAGCAGGTAAACAAGCTGACATTAGTAAAATCTCCAAACCAGCCAAATGAAATGTGACAAACCCTTCATTTTGGTCCAGCACAGGCCCTGGAGCACTGTTTAAGGGGCTTCAGCTGACACAGCCAAGAGAACTCAGTAAGAAACAGCATTTAGCATTCGAGGAAGGAGGACTGGAAAACCTAACAGCTGAAAAGAATAGCCACAAGCAAAACGGACACAGAAAACTCTCCCAACACCACTTGCTTCTGTCAGTTTTCCTCTCAGGTGATGAAATGTGAAAATGTTGAGTTGCTATAACCTGATTCTGCTGGTTATAACAAAGGAGAAAGAGGGAGACTCGAAGCCTGGTTCCTCCCACCTTTAACATTTCACTGACTTGGGGAAAATTACTCCTTTTTTTATTTCTCTGTCTACATCTATAAAATGGGAACAATCTTGTCTTCCAGCTTGCACTCAGGCTAGACAGTAACGGGAATCCATTGAGATCCTGTCCATGAAAGTAATTAGGCAAATAGAAATGAAAGATGCCACTACTGCTATTCTGTGTGAGGAGGTGGAGGAGAAATTTCAAACACATGCAGTCACATCCTAACTCTAGCTTTCAAGTCAACCATATGCAGCTGGGCTGTTGAGCAGGTGCCAGAACTGATGGAGCTGGCAGTGTAGAATGTGCTCAGGGGATTCTGCTGCCTGGCTTCTGTGCCCTTGGCCTACAGGAAGATAAAGTTGTTGCACACCCATCCCATTTATATTCTACTCATTTTGTGAGATCTCCCTATGTGTAAAAAAAACATGTAAGGCAAAAAGGGGGGTTTGGTGTTTGTTGTTTGTTTAATAAAACAGGCTGTGTGCAGCTAACCAGCGAAGTAGAAACAGCAAAGCATCAAATCAAGAGTGAAAAAGAACTACATGAATAAAGGCATCCTAAGTGGACAGAAGGTGGGCAGTAAGAAACCACAGAGGAAGGAAAGGTGAATGGGAGCGCTTGGAAAGGGACAGTGCACAGAATCCCCTATGTCCAACTAGGATGGTCAGGCTTTCTCTGTGTGCCATGGGAACCACAGACAACTTTAAATGGGGAAAACCGCATCACCTTCACACCAGAGAATAACAGCAATGGAAGAAGGGACCAATGAAAGGATAAGTGGATGGCAGTAGAGAGAAGGCAAACGGATGGCTATGAAGACAGGACATCAGGTGGCTATGGGACGATCCACACAGGAATTAAGGAAGGCTCGAGAACATGCAAGAGCACGTGAGATAATAAAGCAGTAAAATTAACTTGCTTTAGTGACTAGAGGATGCAGAAGTCGGAGAACTGTGGATGCCTCCCTGGTTCCGTTTCCATGACTGTATGGTGGTAGGCCTTTTCACAATACCCAGGAGGAAGCGGGGTTGGTAGAGGAGTGGGCTTTAGACATGCCCTCATGTACACGAACCGTGTACACCTGTGACTAGCCACATGGTTTACATTCTCATGATGTAGATGCCGATTTCAATGTTCCACTGGCAAAAGGACCTCTTGTGATGACTGGAAAACCTAGGCAAGAAGTCACAGCCATACTTAACCTCTCCACTGCCAGAGTGAGACCACACAAGAACAGAAGCACAGAGAGGCTGAAATGGTTACCCAATGCCACACACCCAGAAAAAAGACCTATGCTTTAATCCAGATGGTTTGTATAGAGATAGGACTCACATACCACTCAATTTAAGTCTTCTGACACCATATGTGTGTGACAAGGCAATTCTCCAGTAAGGCACTGGCTACTGATGACAATGCCAGCTCCAATTAAGGGTTCAGTCCCATAAGAATGCCCCCCCCACTTCACATGTCAGTCACAAGCCCCAAGTTTGTTTTACCTGTGCTTCTAACTAACTGCTCTAAATCAGGGGCTGCTAAGGCCCCTCCTCAGGTGTTGTTGGGATGGTGCACAGAATATAGAGAAACATGTTTACTGATTTATCATAAAGGACATCACACAGGATATGGATGCACCTCTTGATGGAAGTTATCATATGGAAGTTATGAGAGCAGGGCAGCGGCCTCCATGTCCTCTAAGGGAGCATTACCTTCCAGCACGTCTCATGATCAGACATCTGCAAGCTCTCCACTCTCCAGCCCTGTCCTTCTTGGAGTTTGTGGAGGCTTCAGTATACAGGCATGGCTGGCTACAGCATTCACCTATGCTGACCAACCCAACTTTCAGCCCTTCTTCCCTGTCTGCACATTGGAGGTAGTGCTAAAACGCCCCAATGTTCTAATTTTACCTTGGTCTTTCTGGTGGCCAAGCTCCCACCCTCAACTCTCCAGGGGCCCCTGCCACCAGACACTCATTATGGAAATTTCGAGGGCTTTAAGAAGATTTGTATTACAAACCGTGAGCAGAGACCAATTATGTGCTTTACTGTACTGCAGTGTGACCGTCTGCTTCCAGGATATCAGTTTTTCAGTGGTATGTCAATTAGCCTTTCTTTAGTCAAGACCTAGTATTATCTGACATATGTAAGAAAGACTCAACAGTCCTGTTCTCTGGCCACTATATTCTTTTTAATATGTTAATTATTTTTAGTTTATTGCCTACATGAACATAAGTGGACCCTTGTCATGCAATGCCCACAGAGGTCAGAAGAGGGCATCAGATTCTCTGGAACTGGAGCTATGGATCATTGTTAGCAGCCCATGTGAGTGCTGGAAACCAAACCCAGATCCTCTATAAGAATAACTAACTAATGCTCTGAACCAATGAGCCATCTCTCCAGCCCCTATGTTCTTTTCCTGATATTCCCTCTATAAACAGAGTTCAGGCAGTGCTATGTTCTAAAGTTCTAACATTTATGAACTCTGTTCCCACTACTCCAGTAGTGGTTTGGTTGTTCTGTCAGCCTGGGAAACCTGCCCAGTCTCTACTCCTCAAATTTCATTCCAATGGCTACTCCAGATAACCGACAAACCATTCTGCAGATGCATGGAAGGATGATGCTCTGGCTTCTACAAGAGCTTTTATTTTTTATTTTTTTTTCTGTTTTTAGACAGGGTTACATGTAGCCCATGAAGGCCTTAAACTCGCTATGCCACTAAGGATGACCCTGAACTCCTGATCTTCCTGCCGCCACCTCCCAAGTGCTAAGACTACAGGAGTGATTACCACGCTCAGCCCATGAGAGCTATTTCTGAACTCATTTGCCCTGTCTTGTATCACAGCCATAAAAGTTCCGTGAAAGTGGTCCTTATTAAGGGACATTTCTATCATTGGCTGAACCTAATGTTTCTTCCTGTTCAACAGTCAACTAAGTCAGGATTACATCTGAGGAAGAATGGAGTAAAAGGCTGCTGGAGAAGGTTCACAGTGCTTATTTGGAATCCTGCACTCATCAGGCATTGTCCTAAGCAAGAGAGATCAGTGACCAGGCAGCAAGGTCACTCAACTTACAACCCAGTGTGTATGTGTGTGTGTGTGTGTGTGTGTGTGTTTGTGTGTGTATACACATATAATACAAAATACATTTTAAATGCATAGATAAATACATCAGAATATTAGTAATTGGAGCCTGTCAGTCAGTGCCTGGCTGCTTCCTTAGGAGGAGCGGGTGCCATGGCTGTTCTACTGGAGACCACTGTCGGCGACATCGTCATCGACTTGTACACCGAGGAGTGGCTGCCTGCTTGCTTGAATTTCCTGAAGTTGTGCAAAATAAAATATTATAATTATTGCCTTATTCACAATGTACGGAGGGATTTTTATCATACAGACAGGTGATCCTACAGGGACTGGCTGTGGAGGAGAATGTGTATTTGGAAAACTGTACGGTAATCAAGCAAGCTTTTTTGAGGCAGAAAAACGCCAAGAATTAAGCACAAGAAGAAAGGCACTGTGTCCATGGTGAACAATGGCAGTGATCAACATGGATCTCAGTTTCTTATTACTACAGGAGAAAATCTAGACTACCTTGATGGTGTTCATAGTATTTGGTGAGGTAACAGAAGGCATGTATATAGTAAAGAAAATTAACGAGACCTTTGTTGACAAGGATTTTGTACCATATCAAGATATCAGGATAAATCATACAATGATTTTAATGATCCATTTGATGACCTTCCTGATTTATTAATTCCGGATCGATCACCAGAACCCACAAGGGAACAATTAGATAGTGGTTGAATTGGAGCAGATTAAGAAATTGATAACTTCAAAGGAAGATCAGCTGAAGAAGTAGAAGAAATAAAGGCAGAAAAAGAGGCTAAAACTCAAGCTATTCTTTTGGAGATGGTGGGAGACCTACCTGATGCAGATATTAAGCCTCCAGAAAATGTGCTGTTTGTATGTAAATTGAATCCAGTAACTACAGATGAGGATCTGGAGATAATATTCTCAAGATTCGGGCCAATAAGAAATTGTGAAGTTATCGGGATTCGAAAACAAAAGAATCCCTCTGTTATGCATTTATTGAATTTGAAAAGGAAGACTGTGAGAAAGCATTCTTCAAAATGGACAATGTACTTATAGATGACAGGAGAATACATGTGGAATTTAGCCAGTCTGTTGCAAAAGTTAAATGGAAAGGAAAAGGTGGGCAGTATACCAAGAGTGATTTCAGGAGTATGAACAAGAACGAGATAAACCATCCAATTTAGTTCTGAAAGATAAAGTCAAGCCCAAACAGGATGCAAAATATGATCTTATACTGGATGAACAGGCAGAAGACTCAAAATCAAGTCACTCACACACAAGTAAAAAACACAAGAAGAAAACCCATCACTGCTCCGAAGGAAAAGAAGATGAAGATCACATGCCAATCAAAAACACTAACCAGGATATCTACAGAGAAATGGGTTTTGGCCATTATAAAGAAGAGGAAAGCTGTTGGGAGAAACAAAAGAGTACAAAGAGAGACCGACATCAAACCGCAGTCGCAGCCGATCTCGAGAAAGGGACAGCCGTCACAGCAACAGCCACAAGTCCAAAGACCGAACAGATCCACACGAAAGAGAAGGGAGCAAAAAGAGACCGAAGCAGACGTTCAAGGACATCCAAAGACAAAGAAAAATCTAAGTACAGATAAGCAGGAAGAATCAGAAGTGAACGGTAACACGTTTACTCTTACCTGACTTAAAGTAGCAGGAGAGATGCTCAGATTTTAGGTCAAAGGTGGTAGATTCTGCCTGTTATTTTGTTTTCTTTTTATGTTAAAATTATAACCCTTGTATTAATACTGATAATGCAGGACACTGAAAGATAATTGAACATTTTCTTTGTATACTTTTTTTGTACTAATTTTATTATTAAACAGACATGGTAGCACTCATTTAACATCTTTCATATTTTCAGTCTTTTTTGAATGAAGTATTTCATATTACAGAAATACATAAACATGTATATAAGACATAAACAAGACTAAATAGAACTATCTGTGTACCTATTAGCGAACTTACAAAATAGAATATTACTTATTTTAGAAGTTCTACACGTTCCCTTTCCAGTAATTTACATGTTTCCTTTGGAGGAATTGTTATTATGAGTTTTGTGATTGTTACCTTGCTTGCTGTAGGTTTACAACATGTGTTTGCCTATAATGAATTGTTAATTTTATAATTTTTGAATTTTATATAAATGGCATAATATATGATTAAAAAAACAAAATATTAGTAATTGATACAACTGGTAGTTGGACACATGTTTAATGCATGACTGATTTTTCAAAAATTAAAATTATTTTAAAGATGCAAGGAAGGTTTTAGTGAGAAAAAAATAAACGTAAATCCTCTGCTATCTGAGGGAAAAGGCGGCTTCTCAAGCTAACTCATCTCTGGGAATTATGGATAGAGAAATTTTTACTATAATCTATTTTTTAACATAATGTGGCACAGCTGGAAAAGCAATCAGAAAAAAAAAATGGAAATGAACAGATCTAGCCAATAAATAAAATGAGGTTCTCAGGGGACGGGCATGGCTCGGTGGTTAACAGGAACTGCTGCTCTTACAAAGGACCTGAGTTCCATTCCCAGCACTCACATTGGGTGGCTAGCAACTACCTGTAACTCCAGCTGGTCTGCAGAGGCACCGGCACTCACATGCACATATCCACGCATACAGGTCCACACACCTGCACATTATTAGGAATTAAAAAAAAATTTTTTTTTTGGTCTTTTCAAGATAGGGTCTCCCTGTAGCCCCAGCTGTCCTGGAACTCACTCTGTAGACTAGGCTGGCTTTGAACATTAAAGGCGTGCACCACCACGCCCAGCTAGGAATTAAAAAATCTTTAGAAAAATCGGCAAACTAGTCCTTGTTTCTACCTCAGCATCCTCTGGAATGGTGAATGAAGAAAATAACAGAGCCAGGCATGGTGGCGCACGCCTTTATTCCCAGCACTTGGGAAGCAGAGGCAGGTGGATCTCTGTGAGTTCAAGGCCAGCCTGGTCTACATAGCAAGTTCCAGGTCAGCTGGGACTACAGGGAGACCCTGTCTCAAAAAGAAAAGAAAAAAGAAAAAAAAAAGAACTATGTTTTAATGTACTTTTGCCTCAGAGGAAGGCCTGACGGCAGCTACTACATTTCTAAATGTGTACAATATGCTAGGGTCACAGACACAACCCCATAGCAGCAATTTTATCCCTTTATAGATGAGGGGAACAACACTCAGAAACTCAAGCATCCGTTGCTAGTGAATGGCAGGGCTGCCATCCAAATCCATCCCTTACAGGAGTCGAAGCCTTGATTTTGCTTTCATTACACCATAACGCGTCCCTCCCACTGTCTGACATTCTCTCATTTCTCATCCACTTCTGAGCTCTCCAAATGAGTGGCTCTTATAAAGAAAGAAATCTCTAACATGCAGCTCTGTAAGTTAAAAACAAAAATCCAAGAAAATTTAGTCATGAAGTGCACAATATCAGGGAGAGTACTACCAAGAGTTAAAAATAAAAGTGAGAGATGGCTGGGGTTGTAGATCAGTGGCAGAGGGCTTGGCTGCCATACCCAAAGCCCCAGGTCGAATCCCCAGTACCACAAAAAGAATCAAAGTGTTGAGTTAGAAATGCCACCCATGAAAGGAAACAGCCAGNCAGATCAGGGCTAGAGCAGTTCAGTAGTCAAGTGAAAGATTAGCATGCACAAGGCTCTGGGGTCAATCCCTAGCACCAAAATTAATTAACTAATCACTAAATTAAATGGAGCCAATGAGATGGCTCAGTGGGTAAAGGCACCCCCCACTGCATTTGATGACCTGACCTAAGATCAATCTACAGATTGATCTACAAGATGGAAGGAAAGAGCTGACTCCCACAAATTGTCCTATGACCTCCACGCTCCCCCACAGACAATCAATCAATCAATCAATCAATACTAAAAACAAATATACGTTATCTCACACAGCAAGAAAACAGACCTTTAACATAAAAGTACTATCCACAATGCTGTTGGTAAATAGGACAAGCTCCCCCACTTCAAAGAAGTCATGTGCCTTTAGAAAATATATGCAAAAGATGGGCTGGAGAGATAGCCTAGCAGTTAAGAGCACCGACTGCTCTTGCAGAGGACCCAGATTCGATCCCCAGCACCCACATGGCGGCTAAGAACTGCCTGTAACTCCAATTCCAGGAGAACTCCAGTTCCAGGGGCATCCGCGACACGGGTGCACAAACCTACATGCAGACAGTACACTCATACACATACAAAAATAAATAAAATTTAAAAAAAAAAGAAAATATATGCAAAAGAAAAAAGAAGAAAATGTAGGCAACATAAACAAATACACTTGAGTGACTGGCCTCTTTTATGATGTCTGTTAGCTATATCTGATTCTTCTCAGGCCTATAAAAGTACAAAATATCACAGTCCTTTTTCCATAAAATAGAAAGTTAATTTCAATTTCCTATCATGGCCACAAAAAAGTATCTACAAATGCATCACTGTTGAATGACAGAGAATGACTAAACCACTGGCTCTCACACAGAGTGGGGGAAGAGTCTGCTGCTCCACTTTTTCCAGCCTCCCTACTACATAGATTTGGGAGAAAATACAAATTAAATCAAAATGCTTGCTGTCCACACACAGCTCATAGCTCTGAACATCAGCCTGGCCTGAACTGATTATCACGCCCCAGTAGAAAGCCCAGAGCTGCTGCAGCCAACACAAGCTTGCAGATACACACAGCACTTCAGCTCTGTCTGCAGATTCACCATGGCTTTGCTGAGAGCTTAATCAGCTAAGACCAGACTGGGGAAGTAAACACTGTTGCCAGATTTCCCCTCTGGAAGTACTGACAGGCAAGAGCTATGAAAGCAGAAGATAAGAAAACACCAGGCTGTTTTCCAAGAACCCTGACCTGCCTGGCTCAAAGCTGCTGCCAAGTTTGCTAGGGAGACTGCTCTACAGTATGTAAAACTGCTTTCAACTCGGACAGTGCTAACACCGTCAACCAAACCCTGGTCAAAGTATTTGGGTATTTTGATGCCTGTGACAAAGCTGGGTAAAGCTGATGACAAAAAGCACCTATTTTAGAAAGCACTTATTTAAAAAAAAAAACTGTGAAAGATATTTGATCCCAACATATGTGTACACCTATGTTCAGAGCACATTCACTCATGTTCATTTACATGTGGCATATAGATGCAATGAAATATTATTTGGCCTTTAAAAAGAAAATCTGAACACATGCTACAATGTATATTAACCTTGAAAACATTTTGCTAAGTGAATCGAATTCCACCGAAAAAAAGAGCAAATACTATATAAGTTACTTATATGAGTACATAGGATAGTTAAACTCACAGACACAAAAAGTAGAATAGTGCTTGTCATGGGTACCGGCAATGGTGGTGGCTATGCAACAGTATGAATGTATTTAATACTGTGCATTACACACTTAAAATGACTAAAACGGTAAACTTTATGTATCTGTTTTACTTTCATTTTTTAAAAAATCAAAGATTCTGGTACTTTTCAAAGGCAAATTATAGATTGAGAATTATTTTTTTTCTTTTTGAGACAGGGTCTCCTTTTAGTCCCAGCTGTCCTGGAGCTCACTATATAGACCAGGCTGGCCTTGAACTCACAGAGATCCGCCTGCCTCTGCCTCCCAAGTGCTGGGATTACAGGCGTGCTCCACCACGTCCGGCAGATTGAGAATATTTTCAATCACATCTTAGAACTACTCTATTTTGAAACTATATAAATATCTTTTTGTTTTCTCTTGACTTTGAGACAAGGTCTCCCAGGGGCCTAGGCTGGCCTCAAGCTTGCAAGGCTCTTGCCTCAGCCTCCCCAATTTCTCTTCACTGTCCACCTTGGCCACACGTGACCTTCAGTTTGGGTCTGAGAAGCAAAGAGCAAAGTGTTTTCTGCAAACACTTGACAGTGACTTGCCTGACGAAGGCCATGGCGGCTGCAGGCCATGGGCACTGTGACAGAGGCACATCACCAATTGTGGATTGCAACTTCCACAGCTGGCATTGCAAGGTGGGGGACATTCCAAATGTATCCTAGAACAAAAACTTCCTCCAGCCAACAACACAAGCCAACAGATCCATCCTGTACTTACACACAATGTTCAAGGATGGGACTGCTGCCTACTAGGTGTTTAAAAAGTGCAGTGAACGTGAGAGAACTCTAACACTGTGCGGGTGCAAGCAGCACACCGTTTCACAGCATCAAAGAGCTTGTTCATAACCAACAGCTGCTTACAGGAAACTGGCTGGCTGACTATGGACACACGGAGCAAACGTTCCTCTGGCGTTACCCTATAAGGATTCTCTGCCATACTTCTCAGGGAAGATGCTCATGTTGGACACAGGTTGTGAAAGCTGAGATGCTGATGTAGTCAGGAAACAGTTCTGCTCTCCTGAAATCTATCAGAGTCAGGAAGCAGAAGTTGCTATCTCAAAATCCATCAGCTCTCCTGAAATCTGTCACGGAGCTGCTTGTCACACTGCAGAGCCAAGGCTTCATGAAGGGCAGTTTTCACTTAACTGGTTGTGGGGAGCAGCAACTGTACGCAAAAAATATAAGGGAAAACTGTGTATAGACAATGATCTTACTTCAGTATCTGAGAGTATCCACATACATTCTCAGGCAGTACATAAAGCTCGGGTGCGAGGCCACTGAAACTGCACCCACACAAACCAGGAAGACCCTGAGGCAGGAGGGAGAACAAAGTCAATTATCAACACAATTCTGCTGACTTGGAGACAAACGACCACCGGATTACACTGGAGAACTTACACAAGACAATAATCCAAATCCAAATCCAAATCCAAATCCAATCGAAAGCAAAGGCCTCATTTTCTCCTTCCACGTCCTCCTCCTTCCTCAGCACAAACCCACCCTCTACCCAGTATTAACATACTCCCTACGTTGATCAGATCTGCCACAAATTAAGATCCTACACTGTAGCACCAAAATCTAAAATAATTTGTAAAAGACTGTAAAGATGTGGGGGTTGAAGAAATGGCTTGGGGATTAAGAACACCATCTGCTCTTGCAGAGGACCCAGTTTGGATCCCAGCACCTACATGACAGCTAACAACCATCCCTAACTACAATTCCAAGGAATCCAATGACCTCTTTTGACCTCCTCAGGTGTTGTATGTCATAGTGTACTTACATGCATGCAGGCAAAACACTCATACACATAATTTAAAAATATTTTTAAAAACTATAAAGATGTTTATGAAATTTCAGTTTGCACATCATAAGTCCATTCTAGAGTTACAAGGCTTAGTGTTGCCTATATTATTTCTGCAAGCAACCCGTTTCATCACTATGTTAAAATGTTCACTCAATCCACGGAGTTGGGCTGGGAGGAAAAGAAGGCAAACAGTAGGGCACTGTGCAATAGGACAGAGTGACACCACAGCAGAGCACTGCAGGACAGGACAGTGTGACGCCACAGCAGGGCACTGCAGGACAGGACAGTGTGACGCCACAGCAGGGCACTGCAGGGCAGGACAGTGTGACGCCACGGCAGGGCACTGCAGGACAGGACAGTGTGACGCCACAGCAGGGCACTGCAGGACAGGACAGTGTGACGCCACAGCAGGGCACTGCAGGACAGGACAGTGTGACGCCACAGCAGGGCACTGCAGGACAGGACAGTGTGACGCCACAGCAGGGCACTGCAGGACAGGACAGTGTGACGCCACAGCAGGGCACTGCAGGACAGGACAGTGTGACGCCACAGCAGGGCACTGCAGGACAGGACAGTGTGACGCCACAGCAGGGCACTGCAGGACAGGACAGTGTGACGCCACAGCAGGGCACTGCAGGACAGGACAGTGTGACGCCACAGCAGGGCACTGCAGGACAGGACAGTGTGACGCCACAGCAGGGCACTGCAGGACAGGACAGTGTGACGCCACAGCAGGGCACTGCAGGACAGGACAGTGTGACGCCACAGCAGGGCACTGCAGGACAGGACAGTGTGACGCCACAGCAGGGCACTGCAGGACAGGACAGTGTGACGCCACAGCAGGGCACTGCAGGACAGGACAGTGTGACGCCACAGCAGGGCACTGCAGGACAGGACAGTGTGACGCCACAGCAGGGCACTGCAGGACAGGACAGTGTGATGCCACAGCAGGGCACTGCAGGACAGGTCAGTGTGATGCCACAGCAGGGCACTGCAGGACAGGTCAGTGTGATGCCACAGCAGGGCACTGCAGGACAGGACAGTGTGATGCCACAGCAGGGCACTGCAGGACAGGACAGTGTGACACCATGGCAGGGCACTGCACTACAGGACAGTGTGACACCACAGCAGAACACTGCAGGACAGGACAGAGTGACACCACAGCAGGGCACTGCAGGACAGGACAGTGTGACGCCACAGCAGAGCACTGCAGAATAGGACAGTGTGACACCACAGCAGGGCACTGCAGGACAGGACAGAGTGACGCCACAGCAGAGCACTGTGCTACAGGACAGTGTGATGCCACAGCAGAGCACTGTGCTACAGGACAGTGTGACATCACAGCAGGGCACTGCAGGACAGGGCAGTGTGATGCCACAGCAGGGCACTGCAGGACAGGACAGTGTGACTCCTCGACAACTACAAGCTTGCCAGGATGGACATGTAGCTACTAACAGCTACATAGAGACACATCTGAAACAAATGAACAGGTAGTAGAAATACTGGCCAAGGAGCTGTTCTTTCACTTCTCACACTTCTCGTTCCCGTGCCTGCTTGCCCCTCACTGTGTTTGCCAGTACCCAGAAGGCTCCCAGCTGATAGCTAGAAGCCAACCAACGCTTCCTAATAGTTTTGCTTTTTTTTTTTTCTTTTTTGGTCTTTTTGAGACAGGGTCTCCCTGTAGTCCCACCTGGCCTGGAAATCACTATGTAGACCAGACTGGTCTTGAGCTCACAGAGATCCACCACCCTCTGCCTCCTGAGTGCTAAGATTAAAAGCATACGCCACTATGCCCAGGAAATAGTTTTGTTTTGTTTTGGTTTTTTTGAGACAGGGTCTCCCTATAGCCCCAGCTGGTCTGGAACTCACTTTGTAGATCAGGCTGGCCTTGAACTCACAGAGACCCATCCGCCTGCCTCTGCCTCCTGAGTGCTAGGATTAAAGGTGTGCATCCCAACGCCCATCTTAAATAATAGTTTATTTTTTTAACAGGAACAGTATACACTTTTCGTCATTCGGCAATATTTTAGAACACTGTTATGATTATTCTTCTAGATATTATATTTAAGGATTCACTACTATTCTCTTCTGTGGATACACATAATTTGCTTAATAAATTCCCTAGTGTTAGATGTTGGGCTTTCAACTTTTCATTAGTAATCAAGAGCTCTAGGAAGAATACTGATCTTGATTCTTTTTTCTTTTTTTTTTTTTTTGGTCTTTTTGAGATGGGGTACCCTTGTATCCCCAGCTGTCCTGGAACTTGCTATGTAGACCAGGCTGGCCTTGAACTCACAGAGATCCACCTGCCTCTGCCTCCCGAGTGCTGGGATTAAAGGTGTGTGCCACCATGCCAGGCTTTGATTATTTCTTTTTTTTAATATTTCAGTCTTTCTTTTTTAATTTTATTTTTTTATGTGTATGAATGAGTACTGTCTACATGCAGGTTTGTACACCCATGTCATGCAATGCTGAGGAGGTCAGAAGAGGTTGTCGGATTCCCCTGGAACTGGAGTTACAGACGGTTCTCAGCCTCCATGTGGGTGCTGGCGATGGAACCCTGGTCCTCTGCAAGAGCAGTCAGCACTCTTAACCACTAGGCTATCTCTCTAGCCCCTGATTATTTCTTAAACCCCTAAAAGTAGAATAGCTGGGTCAAAAAGTATGTATCTACATCACCACTCTTGAAAATATGTATCTAAGGCTGGGTGTGGTGGTGACCGCCTTTAATCCTAGCACTTGGGAGGCAGAGGCAGGCAGATCTTTGTGAGTTCAAGGCCAGCCTGGTCTACAGAGTGAGTTCCAGGACAGCTGGGGCTACAGGGAGACCCTGTCTCGAAAAGACAAAAAAAAAAAAAAAAGTATGTATCTACATCACCACTCTTCAAAGCTACCCTTGCATAGTCTCATCTCAAGGCAGCAGTCATGAGAACTTTCTAGTGTGGGAGAGTTATGACATTGTCCACCAAAGTCACAAACTGCCATGTGCAGAGCCGTTTCTAGTACCCAAGGAACACAACAGGCTGAAGAGCAGCATCTGCTCCAAGCACCCTCTGCTTCTCCTCCCAGGGGCTCCGCCCTCGTCTTGCCTGGTGTAGCATGGGACCAAGGTGAAGCACAGAACTTTGGGGGTCAGGAGGGGAGAACACAGGCTTCCCCAGGCTTTTGCACTTCTCCAGAGAGGCAGCTACATCACTGTGGTCCTTCACTTCCTCTGAGGAAAATGGAACCTGCTCCATCTGTAAGACACAGAAACATTAAGGCCATGTCCCCATGAGGCTGTCGGCAGGCTTCCCTTCTTCCTTCTGGACAGTCACTTCCCAACAGTTCCAGTTCCTCTAAACAAATAGGAAAAGCCACAGGGACACAGTCTCAACAACACATTTTAATTTCCATCCATTTCCAAGAAAAATGAGTATCAGTCTTTCAGACACCGTCCCAGCAGAGTCAGTGAGATCTTTAGTGGCTGGATTCCAGAAAGATGCACTTAAATCCACCTACATGGTGTGGCTCTCATTGTGGAGGGTTCCCACAACCCGTGGTCCAGTTTCTGTCCTTAAAATCAAAAGGGAGGGGAACTCCAGTCAGGCTGAAGACGCCATGGAGACTTGGCCTTGCCCAGCCTACAGCTAGTAATTTTTTAGGGCCTTCCAAAGTAACTCACGTGTTTCCATGCCCTGGCAGCAGTGAAGCAAATGTCAAATTACAGACCTTGTGAATGGCTGTTAACAGGCCTCAGAGGGAAGTCACCTTTTGACCCCTCCTGTGCCTCCTGCTTGTTTCCTTAATTACCATCTGTTGCCCATAACCTACAAAACTCCATGTGACTTAAGCTTGGAAGGACCCATGCCCTTCCACCCGGACCAACTGAAGCATCATAGA
Organism: Rhizomys pruinosus; assembly: GCA_009823505.1. NCBI lineage: Eukaryota > Metazoa > Chordata > Mammalia > Rodentia > Spalacidae > Rhizomys > Rhizomys pruinosus. The sequence goes on from VZQC01008122.1 coordinate 2,575,245, forward strand.
CTGAGATGTCAAAGAGCCAAGACGTACACTGGGTGACCTGCTGTGCATGCACCCAAGATTACAGAATGGGAAGAGTGAACCGACAGCCCCAGAAGAACAACAGGGACAGACAAGGGAGAAACTCAGAGGAAGCACTACATGGCCAAGAGCTGGGTATGGAGGCACGCCAGCTGTCCAACACTACCAGGTCTCACACAAACTGTCTCTGGACCACTGAACGGTCAGGACGCCATGCATGAGCATGGGAACAGCAAGCCCTCCACTCATGGGGAATCTCAGTGCCACCCTCTGTTGCCACTTCTCCAGGTTATCCTGACAACCACAGAATACCACTCTGCACCCTGTGGGCTCACCACATTTCCTCATACAACACTTATACGATAGTAGCTATTATTCCATTTCATGTGAGGATAGCCCAGTACGGAAAAAAGAGTGCAAGTCCAAGCCCACTTCTCTCTCATTTCATTCTGGCTTTCAGAACCAGACACTGTCCTGGCCCACCCAGTTTCTGTTACCTAGAGACCCCATGCTGTCCCACTCAGTCACAAACACAGTGAGGGGCAAGAAGGTATGATGCAGTCAGGGGACTTTAGTGTACTAGGGAGTCCAACTGTCCTGACTTTGTCATGCTGGGAATACTCATAGAAGAACTGCAAGAACAGCTCTCTGGCCAGTATTTCTACTACCTGTTCATTTGTTTCAGATGTGTCTCTATGTAGCTGTTAGTAGCTGCATGTCCATCCTGGCAAGTATGCAGTGGTTGAGGTGTCACACTGTCCTGTAGTGCATATGCCTGGCTCTGAGACATACTTTGAAGGTTGAAATGTGCCAGGCACATCTGTTGCTACTGTCCTCACCTGCCCTCCTTCATCTCAGGTGACCAGGGCAGCCTGGCTTTGGCTGACATCCATGGATATCCCCTACAGAAGGCTTCTTTTATAACGTCCTTACAAATACAAGCCTGCAACAACTAAAGAATAAGCCTCTAACTACTGCTTCCATCAAGTGGTTTCGGCCTGAACAAAGCGAATCGGGGACAAAGCAGGTGATGCTCAAATAAACAAGCTTCACTACCAAAGGGATGATAAAAACTGCAAATGTGGAATTCATGAGCGGCACTTTTCAGGCATGTCCCCAATCACAGGAGTTGTGCTATCTGGGGACTAGAGAGCCAGCAGTCAGCTGATCCAAACTATCCCTTCCACACACACGCAGAGGCTGAGGTCCCCAGCCACTTGGCTGACATGTAGGCTCAGCCTGCCCCATTTCTCACAAATGCACTTTGTAATACTCCGGAACGGGACAGGGGAAAGAAAATGAGAAAGCAGAATTCAGCACTCAGACCCAAACAGAAAAACAAGCCAGTAATCTCTTCTGTTTCACATTCTTGGAAACTGGACAGGCCTAGCCACAGATCAAAGGAAAAGCTGTCAACCGAGCAGTGTTCCTATAACTCCAGTCTGTATGGTCCTGGATCCCAAGGTCCCCTGTCAAAGACCACTTCTAGCTTGGACCTTCCTAGACCCCTCGAGGACCACTTCTGCTTCCATCCACAGCAAGCTGTCACCCTACTGTCACGCTACTTCTGCATACTGCATACAGCTGCATACTACTACAGTCTGCATACTACTATGGACTGCATACCTCTGCATATTGCACACTGCGTGCTTCTGCATAGTAGTCATGCTACTTCTGCATACTCCAGACATGGGAAGCTAGAACAGCAGACCTCTGTCCCAAGGGGCCTGGTGCATAACTGTGACACTGGCCTCCCTATTACCTGTGGCTATTTGTCTCTCTCAAAATCTTTTCTTATCTAAAAGCTCCTTCTAGTTTTACATGTACCATGCTCACACAGGGAAAACCTGCTATAATAACCACAGCCGGTCATGTTTCTTTAGAACTCACTGTTCACAAGGGTGCACGCACCTCTCACCTCTTCTCTCTGAGAGGCACTAAGCTCTTTTCTTACTACACTTTTCTACCACAACTAAGCCAGTAAACAAGACTGCTTTCTGCCTCCCCACCATCAGCTTATGCTCCTTTAATTAGCCGTGCTTCATTTTCCCATGTGGATAAACTGTAGACAGAAAGCACCCTCCAACTTTGGCATATAGAAGGGGGATGGAAAATAAAGCCATCTTCCTCAGACAGATGGGCTGCTGCTGATACCTCATGATCTGGCAATGCCTGATGTCCTTGCCACCCTGTTTTAGCACTGTTCTAACCATGTCACCAACACTGCTGAGCTGGGTATCACAGTGCCGTGGCTCAAATGCTGCCTTGGCACCCTAAATGACCAAGATCCCATGAGTACACTTTCTATTTCATGAGGTAGGAAACACTTTTATTCCTCAGTCTGAAGTCAGTCCACTAACAGCAGCAAGGTAGGAGCAGCTGGCTCGTGGCAGTGGATCTCAACATGTGCGATTAGTGGCAGCAGCACCTAGGAACTGGTCAGCATAGAAACAAACTACTGGCTGGCACCTGCCCAGCTACCTGCCTCAGAAACTCTGAGAGTGGGACCTTCCTGGTCCTGCTACGCACTGAAACTTGACCCCTCTAGCACAGGCAGATAAATATCCAAGGTCATGGGAACGCCCGCTGGGCCAACCTGTGCATCACAACTTGAGTAACTACCCTGGCTCCTCACCAAAGCAACCCATGTATTTTGTCAAATGGCCAGGGCCCCAAATGTGAACCTCCTTCAGGACGTTCTTTCTCCTACTTTCGTAGCCAAATTACTTGTGCTTCACTTTCCTGACTCCAAAAGGAGACAGCAACATGTTCATCACTGGGTCAAGGTAGAAGAATCTGGTATGTCATTAGCCTTTAATGAATCCTTATGATTACTGCATTTCTGCCAAAAGGTCTAATCAGAACTAGGAAAATAGCTAAGTGAGGCCTGCTTCATGTATGCTCACCACCTGATTTGTTTCTACCCACTCCATCTCAGAGCTCCAAGAAGGGCATTCAGTACAACAGACATACACCAGGCTCAATGGTAATTCACAGTACTTATTTGTTCCATCTACAACCTGACCATGCCTTCTCCATCTGACATGCTCATCAGACAACATACAGCCTCCAACCAGATCTTTATGGACAAGGCCAACCAATTCTGGGGCATAAAGCCTCATAAACATCATAGGAAGAATGTGGAATATTCAACAAAGGGGACAGAAGAGCAGCTAACACCAATACATTTATTAATTGGTGCTACAGTTTGGATCTTGACTGTGCCCCCAAACACCATGTTTAAGGCTTAGTCCCAGTCTGCGATGCTACTGGAAAGTGGTGTGCTCTTTAAGGCCTAGCAGAAGGAACTTAGGTCATTGGAGGCATGCTCTTAGGGAGATATTGGGAGCCTAACCTCTCTCTCTCTCTCTCTCTCTCTCTCTCTCTCTCTCTCTCTCTCTCTCTCATTTCTCTGCTATCAGGAAATAAGCAACTTCCTCTATTTTGAGCTCCCACTTTTATGTAGCTAGTTAGGTACCAGTAGGCTGAAGGACACTGGAACTGGATGTCTCCCTCATAATCAACAGCCTGTAAAGTTACAAGACTTTTAATTACTGGCCAAAGGGAAACTGAGCCACTTCTCTAGCCCTGAAAGAGGATGTCACATGCTGAACTTACCATAGGCCATGAGCTAATAACTATCTAAACCTGGTTTCAAGAACCCCAAACTTTGTACAATTACTATCTAGACATCCAAAGCTTTCTGATGCAGATCACACCATCCTCCTGTAAGACTCAATCCAAGGGGTTGGGGCCTTAACTCCATGACAGAACACTTGCCTAATTAGTATAAGGCCCTAGGTTCAGTCCTCATGGGGTAGGGGGTGACCAAATGTGCCTGTCAATCACCTGGACAGAAAACCGCCCCTGAAGATAATTTAGAAATAGGAAAAAGGCATGCCTTAACATGTAACTCAACACAATGGTCTTTTTAGTTCATTGTCCACTCTAGCTAGGGTGGCTCCATTTCACTCTGTGGTAAACTCTGCCTGGCTTCTGCATGTGTCTCATCTTAATTCTTTCAAGAGAAATCACAAGGACCAGGGAGCTGATGAGACACTGCAGAAATACCTCAGTGACTGGGGCTGGAGAGATGGCTCAGCGATTAAGAACACTGACTGCTCTTGCAGAGGACCAGGGTTCCATTCCCAGCACCCACATGGCAGCTAACAACCATCTCTAACTCCAGTTCCAGGGGACTCTGATGCCCTCTTCCGACCTCTGCTGGCACTGCATGACACAGGTGCACTTACACACATGCAGGCAATACACTCATACACATAAAATAAAAATAATAAAATATTTTTTAAAAAGAAAGATCTCAGTGACACTACCATGATATACACCCTCACCTTATATAGCCAAGTGACGATGGACTGCAACAATGAGCCAAAATAAATCTTTTCTCTTTAAAAGCTAATTATCACAGGGTCAAGAGGAAGTGCATGTGCCTTAATCCCAGCACCTGGAAGTCTTAGGCAGGAGGATCAGGTGGCTGAGGTCAGCTGGAGCAATGTGGAGACGCCCTATGTCATCTCAGGGGGAAAAAAAAAACTGAGGTATTCCACTCTCTGGTAATTTGTTACAGTCCACAAGCAGAGTGACATACTTTGTACTAGGCACTCAATGCCTTATGGATGCTGGCTCACCTCACTCTCATCACAATCCTTAAAGATAGTTCCATAGTCCATGTGCTTAGTCACCATACCAGAAGTCAGTTATATACCTACGTACTAGCCACTTACCACTAATGAATCCAGATACAGGGCTGGCGATATGGCTCAGCAGGTAAAACTACTTGCCACTAAGTCTGACAATCAGAGCTCAATCCCCAAAAACTACATGGTGGACGCTGAGAAACAACATTGGCAAGTTGTCTTCTGACCTCCATTGACTCACTGTGGTGTGCACACATGTGCACATACACACATACACAATACATATATATATATATATATATGTGTGTGTGTGTGTGTGTGTGTGTGTGTGTGTGTGTATTTTTAAAAACACACTCCATATGCAACATCTGCTTCCATGAAGTTCAAACCTGGGTCCTTGAGGCCACCAACAAAAATGCTAAGTATCTGTGGTTTCTTCTGCCTGTTCACTCCTCCCTACTCTAATTCCACCCAAGTCAAATGAAAGCTCACAGAGCAGGATTTCTCTCTTCCCATAATTCCCCTGATATTGCACCACTTAACCCTAATTATATCCCATCTGTCACACAGAGTTCTCTAATTGTTTCTTGTATATTAGTTGTATATTCCTCCCTACTCAACTGTAAAATTTCTTGGAAGTAATCATACTTTCTGCGCAGGTCAGCAGAGGTTCAGGCTCACATTCGTAGATCTGGAGGGCTGCACATATCAGCTGGCTCCTTTACTCTGCTTTCCTGACACTTCTTTGTCATAAATCCTAAGCAGCTGATGAAAGTACGGTTACTATTTAAAGCCAGTGTTAGGGGAGCTGTGACATCCACATTCCCTGAGCAACAGCTCCATTTCCAGATCTGTACCCCAAGTGTCTCCAACCCTGTCTCTGGGTAAGCATTCCAGGGCATCACAGGGGAGGTGCTGTTACGCTGGCTAGAGGAAGGAAGAGCTCAGGGCTGTGAAGACAGAAGGGGGAATAACCTGACCAATGACGACTCAAGCTGGAGGCATGAAGGAAGGAAACTGTGAGAAGGCCTGTCCCCAAAGCCCTTACTCTGTCTACAGCTGTAAGGTGAGCACAAGGTTCTAAGCACGGCTTAATATGTAATGTCCTCTACAGGCACATGTGTTGAACATTTGGTCCCCAGCTGCTGGTGCTATTACTGAAGCGCCTGGAAACTTTGGGAAGTGGGCCAAAGCTGGAAGAAGTAGGTCACTGAGGGCCAGTCCTCGGGGATCTTGTCCCTGAACCTTTCTTGTCTATTCTCTGCTTCCTGTCCACCATGAGGAGAACCTCCTCCTCTAAGAGATCATGGACTGAATACTCTTACACATGACTACAAATCTTGGTCCTCTCTCAAGCTGTTTCTGTAAGGTGTTTGGTCACAACAGAAAAGCAACTATTAATAATATCACATCCAAACTCAAATTCTCCTCAAAATAACATACTGCCCCTGTTTTTAAAAAGAAAATAAAGGGGGCTGGAGAGATGGCCTAGCAGTTAAGAGCGCCGACCGCTCTTACAGAGGACCCGGGTTCGATCCCCAGCACCCACATGGCGGCCGAGAACCGTCTGAAACTCCAATTCCAGGAGAACTCCAGTTCCAGGGGAATCCGAGACCGTCTTCTGACCTCCGCGGCATTGCACGACACGGGTGCACAAACTTGCATGCAGACAGTACATTCATACACATATAGAAATAAATAAAATTAATAAAAAAATTAAAAAAAAAAGAAAATAAAAAGTTACCACAGGGACTGGAGAGACGGCTCAACAGTTAAGAGCACTGGTTGCTCTTGCAGAAGACCCAGGTCCACTTCCCAGCACAACTATTTGAAACTCCAGTTTGAGGAGATCTGACACCCTCATTTGACCTGCATGACACAGGTGTACTTACATACATGTAGGCAATACAGGCAAAACACATAAAAAATAAAACTAAGTAAAATTAAAAAAATAAAATAAAATGGAAATATTTTAAGGGCTGGATAGATGGCTCAGTCTCTGTGTGTGATTCTGTGGATCTAACCCCGTGTGCGCGTGCACACGCGCGTGCACGTGTGTATGTGTGTGTGTGTGTGTGTTTTGCATGTCTACAAGTATGTGTGGTGTGTCTGTGCATGGAGATAAGATTCTGGGTGAGACAAAGCATTCTAGCAAACAGTGAGTCACACCTGTTCACCAACCACTCAATGGTTACACTGAAACGAGAAGTCACAGCCACAGATACTATCTTCCTGCTCAAAGAACTTCTATTCTCTTCCCCCTCATCAACCCTCCTCCCTCATCCAACTGGACTGATAAAACAGTATCCTCTTTTGATTAGATACCCTATCTTTTATTTATTTTTATTTGATGTGTATGGGTGTATTCCCTGTATGTGTATAAGTGCCCACAGAGTCAGAAAAAAGGTGTCAGATTCCCATGGAACTGGATGGCTGTTAGCTGCCATGTGGGTGCTGTGAATCAAACCCAGGTTCTCTGAAAATTCAGCTGGTGCTCTTAACAGCTGAACCATCTCTCCAGCCCCTAGGTACCCTATTTAAGGTTACAAACTCTTCAGAGCAGTTCTTGGAATGTAGAAGATAATAAATAGTATTTATATTTTTTGCATTTATATTCTTGACCAAGAACCCTTACTAGAAAAGCTCAAATTTCTTCTAAAAGAGACTGTTGTGATTATAGCTACCATCCCAAACAGCCAAAAACAAAGCAGTCTGTCATCCTTCATGGCCCTACAAGGCACTGGCCACAGTGTTCTCTTGGAATCACTGAATGGTTAACCATAGACAGCAGTGGGGAAGTGTGCAGGTCTCATCAGAAAGTAAAATTCACCATGATCAAATTTATGTAAAAACAAGAAGTACAACAGATCCTTCAGGCAGCAAAGTAAGCAGACACACGTCAGGAAAGTATGTCTTTGGCAGGGAAGAAGGAACAGACAAATGCAGGAGGAAGCAGAGAAGGAATATCAGTCCTCCCCCAGCAAAGAGCAAAGAGTGGGGCCTTTGTCCTCACTGCAAAAATCCCACAGTGGTTACTCCCCAATGATTTCAATTTTCTATAGCAGCACTTTTCAATGGATGATAAAAATGAATCCTGCAGTTTTCCTGGAATGCTCTGTAGGAAATTAAGTTTTGTCAATTAAAACACATAAGATAGACCCCAGGAGCACTTTTTACCTAAATTAATTAATTAATTAGTTAATTAATTAGATACAGCTGCTAAGGTGCAAGTCTGTTGGGTTTTCACTAGCTAGCCAGCCCATTCTTCTAGCTGAAGTGCAGCATCTGAAACAAGCTGAAAATAAATAATTCATCAACAAAAATCAAAAAACTGGGTCTTTGAAATAAAGTTGATGCTTACAGTCAACACAAGACAATTGTCTTATGAAAACACACAAAAGTCTTTAAGTGTCCAGCACACATAATATTGTGATGTCTTTATTCTACAACTGCTGGAGATAACCACATTTACAGATGTAGAAACAGTTGAGAATGTGAATACCAGTGCTCTTCTATTATAAAGATTTTTTTTAATGTCAGCTGAATATACACTTAGCACTACAAGTCAGGCCCTATGCAAGAGGCTAGGGACTTTCCAATGAGTGAAGATACTTTGAACCATCATGTGCCTTTACTCACATAATCCATATCTTAAATTAGTAATCATCCCAAAAAAGTTCCCAGATATTTGAAGCAGCTCAAATATCAGTGAGGAGCTGAAGAAAAAAATCTCACTAAAAATACATTTTTCTGGTCTCTGAAGCAGAAATAGAAGAGAAGCAGCTCTGTAGACTAACTACCTAAACTGTCTACCTGCTACCCATCAGGTCTGAGATGGAGAGACTGCGCTGCACAGTTTAAGAGAACAGGAAGCAAGAAGTGGAAAGAAAAGGAGATCGCCCTAAAGCTAAGTAAAAACAGCAGGCATGGGCTGTGCTCGCTGGCCTGCTGGCTCGGCCTAGGCAGGGATTCAGAGCTGGAAAGCTGCCACCTGCTGAATCACCAAACATCCCTGGGTTTCCCTTAAAGTACTGACCCTATATGCACCCATCCCCCGCCGACTTCTCCCGTGGACACCTGGACCACTGAAAGGTCCAGCCCTCTCCTCTGCCTCACAGACCCAAACAGCTGCCCAAGCCCATTCCATCTGGGCGGCCCCAGGCAAGTTCCACCAGAATCATCAGTCTCCCTCCTTCCTGCTCCCCCCAACCCGAGTTCCACAAGACTTGGGGAGTTCACAGCATACCAAGACAGTCATTTGCCACTTACAGAAGCAAGCAGCCAACCAGAAACACCACCAATCTCAAAGCAAAATAACGTGTCCAAACAGCTCAAAGGTCCAATGAGGTACATTTCAGGAGAGCTAAGACAGGAGACAGGCCTCATAACACAGAAAATAAACGTCCCGTCAGAAAGCAGCCCTCTGAGTGGCTCCTGTAAGTGTTCACCGCACAGCTCCGTCCTTTTGAAGGTGAAAAGAAACACCCCGAACAGCACCTGCCCAGACCCTCTAGGATCGCTCGGTCCGCAGCATTCTTCACCCGGGTTTCAACTCGCGACAGCCAAATGGGAGCAAGCGTGAGCCAGCACGCACCAGGGCGAATCCGTTAGCTGGACCTGGGCTCCGAGCACCGAGGAAGACACAGCGCGGCCCCAGCTACAGCAGCTTTGCCCTTGACGAGTCCGGAGCACCGCGCGGACCCCTCGTTCTCCGGGTGTCCAGGTCCGCGAGGCGCAGATGGCCCCGCAGGCCTTAGCCTGCAACACCCCCACGCGGCGCGGACACGCGGGGTCTCCGAGGCGCCGCGAGCCAGGGGCTGTTACGCGGCCTGCGGAGGAGGGGCTCGCTCCTCCGGGAAGGGGGTCCCACCTGTTATGTCGTTGGGGCGACATCGAGGGGCCGCCCCGCGGGCAATCCCGAAGCCGCGGGCGCCTGGAGCGCTCCTATCAGGCCGGGAGGTGCTAACTGTCACGCCGCGCCCGGGCTGTGGGGGTGGGGCTGCGATTTGGGGGTCCGCCCCTGCGCGTCGGGGGACCTCCGGATGGCCGCCGCCCCGAAGATCCTGGCTCCGCGCTCTCCGGCCCCGCCGACGTCCACTCGCCCCACTGGGACACCAAGCAGCCTTCCAGCCCGCACGCAGCACCTGGGAAAGGTGCCCACCGCCGCCTCCGCCTTCCTCCCCGCCCCAAGTTGGCAGGGGAGCCCCGTCGGCGGCCCGCCCCCTCGGAGCCGGGATCGCGGCGGCCGAGCGCTCCCCCGCGCCCACCCCCACGAGCGGCCGCCGGGGCCCCGGGTACGCGAGACACGGCGGGCTGCTCACGCCCCCTCCTCCCGCCCGCAGCTGCTCAGATCAGGCCTGGCCCAGCCCGCGACACGCGCTCCACCCCGCCCCCGCCCCGCGACTCACTTGCACGCGAGTCGTGGCCGCCGCCGCCGCCGCCGGGATTCCTTCCACTCGCCTACCCCCCGCCGCGGAACGAAACCCGGGTCCGGGCAGCGTGCGGGCTCCGCACCCCGATCGCACGTTCCCGCGGGCTGACCGGCACCGAGGACCCAGCGGCGCGCCTGGCCGGCCCTGACCCGCGTCCAGCCCGCAGCCCGCCGCCGCTGCCCCGGCCGCTGCCGAGCTGGGAAGAACGCTTCCGACTTGCGAGGCGCGGGGCTGCCGAGCATGCCCAGTCTGCGGCTGAGCCGGCCCGGCGTCCCGCGCGACGCGAGTCCGCGGCTCCGGGTGTTCGCGGCGGCCGGGGGGCGGGCCGGGCAGGCCGGGCGGGGTGTGCGGGGCTCCGGCCCGACCCTGGTGGACACGCTGGGGCGGAGGTCGGTCTACCGACACGCGGTGGAAAACCCGAGAGACGAGCGCTTTCCGGTCGACCTGGAGGGCCTGGCGGGCGGGATCTTTAAGAGGCTAGAACCGGCCGGGTTTTGTCCACCAAGATCTGAAGCCGAGTTAGGGGCCAGCCTGAGACCGCAGCGCCTGGAGCCGGCCGGAGCCGGAATCGGAGGACGCAAACAGCCCGGAGAAGCCTTCCTCGCTCAGGGACCGCAGTTTGCGAACTCCACTGAGATTTTCTTCCCTTCAAACTGCAACACTTGGGACTGACTCTGATTAACACTTTGCACGATGGGTGGACCGAAAACTCTTCGCAACACCGTCCAAACCTCTAATCCGGACCCTCCCATCTTCCTCGCCCCAAGCCCCCCAGCGCCGGACAGCCCCGGAGGCTAAGCGCGGCTGCAGCGCCCCCACCTAGCCCGACCGGCCCCACCTCCTGCCGCCGCTCGGAGCTGCGGTGAAAACCCGGAGAGCTCGCCGGGTCGGAGCACTGCGCATGCCCACTAGCGCGGTTGGGTGCGGGTCCCGAGATTTCCCCCGCTCACGGAGTGGAGCCCCAGCGCCCTGGGAGGTCGGCGCGCGGCCTTCCAGGCTAGTCCACCCTTCCAGGCTAGCCGGCCCGGCGCAGCAGAGGAAGAGCCGCCCGGGCCGGACTCCCCGCGGGGAGGGACCCGGAGGGATGGGGACGGGAGCGGCCGTGTCTGAGCGACACGTGACTGTCCACGGCGCCCGGGGCAGCCATCTTCAGCTGAGCCCGGCCGCGGGCGAAGAACGGGTCCCGGAGCTCGCGGGGCGAGATCCAGCATCCTCCCCGGCGGGCCCGGGCCTCCGCCCGCACCTGCTGCCCATCCTGGAAGGACCGGCTGGCTGGGGCCGAAGCCTGGGGGTTGCGAAATGAAGAGCATATCTCCTGGGCGGTGGTTCCCGGTTTTCCCGGGGACAGAAGTTGGAGAGGAGTTCCCGTTCCAGACCGGGCACCGCTCCTCCCGGTTCGGACCGGTCCTAGTGGAGGAGGCTGGATGTGGCGGTCGTCTGGGCAAGGCCCTAGGGCTTCCTGGAGTGCAGTTCCCTTGCTGGCGGGCAGCTTGGATGCTGGTGTACATTTGGGGTCCCTGCTAACCTCGGGACCTGCCGCCTTCCCACTACCTGAGAATTCCTTAGGAAGGCACATTCAGGATCCCACCTAGAGTACGGAATCAGAAATGCTTCTGGTGGGGTCTTACCCGAAATCTGATTAACGAGCCTTCAAAGTGCTTCTAATGGAAGCTTTCCTAAGCCTCAGAGACCCATTTTCATGGGAGTTGTTGGAGACTTAACTCGCTTGACCGCTGTCGGGTTTCTTAGGGTCCTCTTCAGCGTCTCTGGCTTCTTCACCCTGAGGATACTACCCTTCTCATCTCAGGGAGATTAAGAAGAGGCGCATTGGTCACAAGTGACATTTCGTTCAGCTAAGTGTTTTGCGTTCTGAGAGCATGGAAGTGTCTGAGTTATAGTAGCCACACTGGGTATTTAAATCAGTTTGCACCTAAAAGGTGACAGGAAAGCTTGCTGTCTTGTGATTTAAGTGCTGGAAAACGCTGTCTGCTTTCCGTGCTACTATGCAGAATGTGCTGTAAGTTTAGCACTTCCTGTAAACGAGGTCAAAGTAAGCATCCACCAATGTAGGTAAGTCAAGAAATCTTGACTTTAAAACGTGCCCCTCCCACATATGTAAAGATGCATTAAAGTCTGCAGAAAATGGCAGTTCTTGAGTCTTATGTCTACGATGTTAAGAGGGCTTGATTTTGCTTTCCTTTCTCCTATATATTTGAAACGTATTAAAAACAAGGCTACAAATGGTTTTCTATGATTAATTTTGTGATAACACATGAAAAAGGAGTATAAAAAAGCATTTCCACTCCAGTTCCGTAAAATACTAATGAGGAAAACATGTAAATTCATCATCAGAAAAATAGAACAATAAATAAGTCCAGTGAGAATTCAGAAAAGCAGTAAAAGTAAATTCTGAATGACATCATAAGAGAGCCCTGGGAATTAGCATCCTTTGACATTAAATTTATTTGTGGTCCTTAAGTCAGTTTGTAACAAAAAATAACTAAAGATAATTCTCCCTTAGTAGTTTAGTGAGTCAGAAAGAACCTTAACAGTCCATTTCTTACCAAAATTGAGATTAGCAACATATTGCTTACTGAAAATTTTCAGGATTCTCAAGTACTTGAATAGCATAGATTATGTTGCTGTCAGAACATCTAAGAAACAAAAATGAATCACCTCCAAGTCACAATCTGTCATTAAAATATCATGTTAAAAATAATGCCAAGACAAACACTGAGGCAAACACTTCACTTGCCAAAATGACTATTTGGATGTTGGTGGTCTGTTTCCAAAGATTAGCAATATAATAACATTGTAGAATGAAAATACGGCTTTATCCAGTTGACGTGCAAACCATACCCACCACTTACCAAACCACAGTCAAAGTTCACCGGTTGCTCTAAGATCAAGGAGGCTTCAGAATGCAGCCATGGAAATGTGTCTCTGTGGAAGAATGCAGAGCCCCCTAGCCTGAGTAGCCAGAGGGAGACTTCACAAGTGCCTCACCCTTTAAATGTATCTGGCTAACCTGATTTCCAAATCCAAGCTGGGTGGTGAGGGGAGCCAGTTGCTCAAGACAAGGCTGTTACCAAGCATTTGCCCTGAGGAAAAGATCTCTGAATAATTTGCCCCAGGTGTTCCTGTGTGTCTGCCTAAGATTTCTAACTTCACTCATTGCTTGTCTTCTCCTGTTGGTCAACAAAAAACTGAAATTATTTGACCATACTTGGCTAGATAGAGGATGTGGCAGAGACTGGGGAAAGATGGAGAAACAGGAACTCTAATACCGACAGGAACCAGGGACACTCCCATGGCCTCCCCTGCACTTCTCTTTACTTCCAGTCCTTTCAGTCCTACAGTTCATCCAGCATGAAGCAAAGTCAAATTTACATCTCTTCCAGAAATAGCAAACTGAACCTTGCCTGCATTCCTTAACACACACACACGTCTACTTGAGTCTAATTCCCAAATTTCCCTTGTCTACTTCATTGAATACTATTATTTCAAAATCCATCTCCAATTTCACTTTGTCCATAAAAACATCTTTCTGTATATGTTAAATGCCATAGAAAGATATGTATGTATCTCTGACTTTTTGAGATGCCTAGCAAATGACTTGGCACCAAGCAGCCCATAGTAAATAGTTTCTGAACTATAACTTAAGATTTTCTTTGCTGTTTTCACTTCTCTGTGCTGTGCTTTGGTAGTGTCCTTTTGGAAATGTCTTTGTTATATTATCCTTTTCTACCTAGCCACCTTCACAATCTGACAGGTATATTTTAAAGCAATTTTCAAATTTGACATTTATGACTGGTCACTAACCAGGGTAAGATGAGTGGATGGCATCTACAGAATGCAGCACCTTCTGGCAGGTGGTATACCACTGTCAAAACTACCATTTAACTCATGGCTTTTCAAATAATCGGTGTGTAACTCCAGGCAGGTTTAATTATTGCCTCTTAAAACAGGAATACTGTAAATCCACCCCCTCTTTGCTTCCCATGGGTATCGTGAAAATTAATTAGATATTTAATATAAATATATGTCTATGACATTTTTATAGACAATTAGAGGTAAGCGTAATGAAAACATGATGTATTGTTCAATGCATTGTAAATATTTATTTTACAATCTGCTTCCTTCTCTTATAAGTATCGCAGCAATACTGGAACCACACAAAATAATGAACACATATTGTCTTGTCTCCTCCAACTACTGTTTTTGTTTATTTTTTTAATTTTTTTTATTAATTTTATTTATTTCTGTATGTGTATGAATGTACTGTCCGCATGCAAGTCTGTGCACCTGTGTCGTGCAACGCCGCGGAGGTCAGAAGAGGGTATTGGATTCCCCTGGAACTGGAGTTCTCCTGGAATTGGAGCTTCAGACGGTTCTCAGCCGCCAACAAATCTGGATATCTCCAACACCAAAAGGAGACTTCTATTGCACCATCACTTCCATTTTACAGTTCCTGAACAAACTCTTCAAAGCTTCAAATCTAGGCCATGCTGCAGTGAGAATGGTAGCATTTGAAGACTGGCAGTTTTTCTGACACCTCTCTTGTAAGATTTTGAATGAGCATTTCAAAATTATCCCAGCAGGTCTTTTACAGCATAGCACGCAGGATACATGCTTTCCCCTTCATTAACCCTGGGAGAATAAAATAGCAGAGTCCAGAACACAGTTGGAAGAACTTGATGAAACATTGGCTAAATCCTATGCATTCCAGTCTAGACCAGGGCTTCTCAGCCTCAGCTCTCTGGCCATTTGGACCAGCTAACTGTTGTAAGGGACTTCTCAGTATATCACAGGACGCTCAGCAGCATCCCTGGCCTCACGCCTCATTTTTGCAGTAGCAAAAATATAGATCTAGCTGGACATGGTGGCACATGCCTTTAATCCTCACACTTGGAGGCAGAGGCAGGCGATCTTTGTGAATTCAAGGCCAGCCTGGTCTACGTAGTGAGTTCCAGGACAGTTGGGGCTACAGGAAGACTGTCTCAAAAAGACCAGAAAAAAAGAGAGAGAGAGAGAGAGAGAGAGATCCAGACATTGCCAAATGCCCCCCGAGAAGGGGCAAGGGATGCTATACTAGACTGAAAACCCACTGATTTAACCAGTGACCAAAGTGGAGTAACTGAATCAAAAGAAAATGGAATCTTAAACTGATCACCATCCTTTGGAATCATCTGGTACTTCTAAGTGTGCTATGTTGGTATCTCAACTATCCACACAGCATCAACTCAGCCAGTGATTGTTAACTTGTACCAGACAAATCACAAGACCACATACTTGTGTGTATGCATGAAACAGAATGTTCCACTCCTCCACAGCAGGCCTGTAAGTCATTCTCACCCCAATATCTACCCCTTGATAAAGGCTGTCAAATATCACATGCTGTTTACTTATACTAACATTTTATTATTCACTTGAAATTCAAATTTAAGTGTCCTGTATTTCTAATTGCTAAATCTGGCAGCCCTATCGCCTTCTTAAGTTGTGGCTCCATGAATTCGTAAGTTGACTTCATTAAAAGAATAATGTAGGAGCTGGGTGTGGTGGCAAATGCCTTTAATCCCAGCACTTAAGAAGCAAAAGTGGGCAATGTGAGATCAAGACCAGCCAGGGATAGTCTACATATCAAGTTCCAGGCCAGCTGGGGCTACAAAGTGAGACCCTGTCTCAAAAACCCAATAGTAAAATAATAATGATGATGATGATGATGATGATGATGATGGTGATGATGATGAAGGTGAACGACGAATGGTGGCACTAACCTATAAGCCCATAATCCCAGCATCTGTGAGTCTGAGGTGGTGTGGCCTATGTAACCACCATCCCCCCAAAAATTATTGCAAAGACTTTGTAAAATAAATGTGGATAGAAAAAAATGGAATAACCAAATTCAAGGAAAATAAATTTCCTTTAGAACATGTTTCTACTCCTTCTGAAAACTAGGAAAGAATCCAGTCAAGGCCTGACTATCATGGCTTCCCTAGGCTACCTTGAATGTTCTCAGCATTCAGTCTCAGCATTCAGTGCTAGAAGTTAAACCCAGGGCCTTGTCCACACCAGAAAAGCACCCTGACATGAGCTGTGTCCCCAGTCCCCAGAGCATATTATATAGATAAAATATGAATAGTCAAGGCAGAGTTGTGCAGATTTCATATGGCCTTGTCTGCCCCCAACCCTCGTTTTTACCTTTGAAATCCTTGACAGGCACTTGGAGGAGGGGGAGAACACTTCTCACACCAGAAATGAGAAGATAAAATAAAAAGGATGCTTCCTGTAAAACACATAGACTACTTAGAGTTAATTATGTAGAAATGAAAATTAGGTGAGGTTACCAAAAGCAGTTGAATTTCCCACACAATAGCTTTTGGGATTTTGGACTAGTTTTGTAAAGTGTCAGAATATGAACTGTCTCAAGACAATTTGTTTAAAATATTAGCTGTGGTGCTCACACTATAAATATTGCTACAGATCAGGTGATGCTGAGGTACAGGGGAGAAGCAGGACAACAGACTTGATATAAGCCCTAAAAATGCATGGAATTGACTGATTTCCATGTCTCTTCACATCATTCTACTTGCTTATTAACACTTAGGGAGCCATATTCACAAAAGACTTGGAGATGGGGGTATTCATTTTATCAGGCCCGACCCAAAGTTAGAAGACACAGTTTTTTCCTTCCCTGAAATATTTTTGCATGTGGTCAGTACCTCTTAATTTTTTTAAACGTTTTTAAAACAGTTTCTGCTGTTTCTGTATGAGTAAGAATGTGTGTCATTTCAGGCTCCTAGTCAGGTTCTGATTCACTTAAATCCGCTGACTGAATGTGAAGAAAGAGGTACTGCTGTCATTTCCAGACTTGATACTTCTGGGCTTCTTCTCTCCTGGAACAATGCTGTGATCTCTACTGCAGCTTAGTCTGGAGCCATGCGGAGATGACTCAGAAGGTACCTTAGTCTTTCATGGGTCCAGGAAACAATAAGACAGAGAGAAGAGACTTCTATCTCCCTACCTTGTTTTTGTGGCTTTGTTGTTTTTTGTTTGTTTGTTTGTTTTGTTTTGTTATTATTTTTTTTCTGAGACAGATTCTGCTGTAGCCCAGGCTGCCCTCTACATTTTATGTAAGGAAGACCTTGACTCCTGATCCTCGTACCTTCACATCCAGAGAACTGGGATTACATGCCTTTGCCACCACCATACCTGGCTCATTTGCCTGGTTCATGCCCTTCTAGAGCCTATCGTCCAGTGATGAAACAGACTTTAATCAAATAAGCATACTCATGAACATCTAGAGGCCCCTGGAGATCCGGATTTAATTGACTTGTAGTAAGTAGAACCCAGACATCAGTATTTTTACATGCTTCATAGGTAATTCTAGCAGAGTGTCAGAGCTGGCTTATGTGTTGAAATTTGATCCTCACTGTGAGATATTGAGAGGGTGGAATTTAATCTAACTATGACATTTGAAGTAGGGCCTCTGGAGGTGATGGATTCATAGCAACTGGGGATCCCTGGTCTAGACCACACAAGTTCTGACCACACCATTATAGTCAAGTACTGAAAAGCATTATAATTCATTTCTTTTTTTTTTAATTTTTTTTTAATTTTATTTATTTCTGTGTATCAATGTACTGTCTGCATGCAGGTCTGTGCACCCATGTCGTGCAATGCCGCGGAGGTCAGAAGACGGTCTCGGATTCCCCTGGAGCTGGAGTTCTCCTGGAATTGGAGTTTCAGACGGCTCTCGGCCGCCATGTGGGTGCTGGGGATCGAACCCGGGTCCTCTGTAAGAGCGGTCGGCGCTCTTAACCGCTAGGCCATCTCTCCAGCCCATAATTCATTTCTTAAAGCAACCATGACATACGGTATTAGAGAGAGGTAATACAGTAAGACCTACTGTGTATGTTGCCATATTCTATTGTTTGGGCCTTGTCTGGGCCCATTGTAATTCCTGGATTGCTGGCTTCCTCGTGTCCAAGTCCTGGATATATGAGGCAGAAAGATAAGGCCAGAAACTCACCTACCTTGTTGTAGCTTGGGTTCCAAGGTTCATAGACAGTCCCTATCTTCTTCCCACCCTTCAGAATCTTCAAGTGCTTATTTCAGATAATGTCCAGGGTTTTTAGTTGTGCTTAATAGCATCATTAGGAGAAAGTCTATTTTTACATCTTTCCAAAACTGAAGTTCACATTTGTACTTTTAAAAAGCATTCCAGGGACTGGAGAGATGGCCTAGCGGTTAAGAGCGCTGACTGCTCTTGCAGGACATGGGTTCGATCCCCAGCAACCACATGGCAGCTGAGAACCATCTGTAACTCCAATTCCAGGAGAACTCCAGTCCCAGGGGAATCTGACACCCTCTTCTGACCTCTGCAGCATTGCATGACACAGTTGCACAAACCTACATGCAGACAGTACATTCACACACATAAAAAATAAAAATAAATTTTTTTAAAAAATCTTTTAAAAAAAGGCATTCCAAGGAGGCAAGGGAAAGCAAAGATTGACTGAAGGGCTGTTGCAAAGCAGGCCTGAGAGAGCACATCTACGGTCCTGCACTCAGGATGAGAAGCAGGAATATTGACAGTTTGAGGTCAGCCAGAGTTATGTACCAAACTTGTTTCAAAAAACCAAACATAGATTCTGCAGAGGTCCAGGCAAAGGGAGATGGTACGGTGGGAACTGTCAAATGTCTCATGTTCCCTTCACATTCTGTTGCCCCCATTTGCATGGATCTAGGATCTACCACTCTAGTGGAAGCATAAGAAAATGGAACAGCCCCTCTCCTGGGGTATTACACTGTCACTAAAGGGTGACAGATGATACCTATTTCTAAAGCTTTTAAACATTCCCTTAAGGGGAAAAAAAAGGCACTCCTGAAAAAAGGCACTCCATCTCACTAATACCTATGCCTCTCAGCCTTCTCTAACACTTTACATTTACCAGTATAAGCAAACCATATCTTGTGTTTTTTATTTGAGTAGACCTTTAACGAAGGCTGAAGTTGCTTCTTCAGTTATCTACTACTTTGGTTTATCTAGGGTTTAAGTAGGCCTCCTGCAATTTCAAGGTTAATCCTAATCACATTGGAAGGTTGGATCTGAAATCTCTCCCAAAGGCCCATGTGTCAAAGACAGGTTCCTAGCTAGGTGCTAGCAGGAGCTGTCAGAATGTTCAGTGTGGGGCCTAGTAGGAAGTTTTAGGTCATGGGGGTACACCTTCAAAGGGGATCATGAGACCATAGTGTTCCCCTCTGTTCTTGCCTCCTGGCTGCTGTGAGGTGAGTGGCTTCCTCACCACAAGTTTCTGCTATGGTGCATGGCCTCTCATGGGTCTAAAAGCAATGGGGCCTACTGACCTCCTCAGCTGTGAGCCAGAGTATACATTTCTGCATATGTTGATTCTCTCCAATATTTTATTATCATAACACAAAGATAACTAATACAGATATTAAGGGGTTGGAAACCACATCTGTCAATGATGCTTACAAGTGGGGTATGTGGAGAATTGTTAACATCAGATAAGGTCATTAGAGTGGTTCCCACCACGATCCAACATGAGTGGCTTTATAAGAAGGAGAGAGGAGCCAGGGAAGGCTGCATATGTGCCCTGTCTCTTGTCATGTAATGTTCTGCACCACTTCAGGACTCCACAGCTGGAAGACCATTATCAGCTGTGGCCCCTTGGGCTTGGGATCAGCCAGCATAAACCTTTCTTCTATAGCTCAGCTTGTCTTTTTTTGTTTTTGACAACAGAACATGAACTAATACATCTAATATAGAAATAGTGTCACATGTTGGGGGGTTAAATAACTACAAAGCAAGAATTTGCAATCTTGGCTGTACATTAAAATAACCAGGGGAGACATAAAAAGCACTTGTACTATGAGTCCACTCAGAAATTCTCATTCCATTAGTACAAGAAAAGTCCAGCTTTGAGGTATTTACTTTCTGGAGAGGCATTACCATTTACTAGCTACCTAAAATAGAATAGTTCAGCTTAAAAGGATATTATCAGAGGCCATGGGTTGCTGCCAAGCTTATGAAGCGACACACGTTTAAAGGTCAGCCTTGGCTGCTGCTACTCATCATTTGGGAATTTGTACAATCCTAAAATCCAGGCTGCCTCCCAGACTAATAAATCAGAAGCTCATGGGGAAGAATCTAGACAGCAGCTCTAGTCTTTGTAGCTGAGGTTGAGAAGTTGGCTATAGGTGCCCAGCTACAGGGCAGGGGCACAAGAATTAGAGAGCTGGAACTTCTACTCCTGGTTCTTATGGAAACTAATCATTCAAAACATTTCATTTCTACTGAGCCTCACTGTTTCGGTTCTGTTATCAGTCATTCATCACCTTTGTCAGAGGACATTGGTCACTTAAGGTTGCTGTCATTTCATCAGAGTTTATGTTCCCCATGTGAGGAGTCTGGTACTAACTCATTGAGATTTTGTTGCAGCTATGTTGGAAAGCACATCATCCTAACATTGACCTAAGTTTGATCTTTGACAGGGAATTTCAAGACTATAATTTAGTGCACAATTGTGCAAGAGCAGAACTGTCTATCATGAACTAGGCTGCAGTAAATGGAAGATGGTTTTGACTTCAACAAACATGGTTAGTGAACTTGCTAAATGCTTAGTATTTCTCATGCTAGCTCTGCACAGCATTAAATCTAGGACATTTTCTATTTTTTTT